>JANAVB010003000.1:18165045-18370045 GCA_029216955.1 Iris pallida | reverse complement strand
CTGTACTTGTATAGATACCGATTTCTAAGGGGATTTGCTACCCTCTTACGGAATCATGTGCCATGACGTGTCATGTCCAGATCCATTGTACTATTCGGGAATAGAGAATTATTAGGGGCTATGTGATCCAAGCCACCCTGTCACTATTCATGTGCTCGTGCCACTCTTCCCTCACGAAGGGTGTAGCGTGATCCTTTTGCCTTGTGCTCGTTATCCAGGTTGGCCGGCATGACTTTCCGTTGAGGTCACCGCGGATTGCCGGGCCAAGTGGATAGCCTGTCCTGTCACTTATCCCAAGCCGATCACATATCGCTCTAATAATTCAAGTCACTTTTTATATTTACTTTATCTTATCGTATATCCTGTTCTGTTCTACATTCAGTATTTCTTTTCCATGCCTGATATACAGTTACTCACATGCTCTACATGCCTTTACATTGTACCTTGATTGGAGACTAAGTTCTGCTCGGAAGAAGAGTTACAACCCCGGTCCTTGTTTGGTTTAAGGGTTGTAACTCGGCTTCCGAACGGTTCCCATGTCTTCATATATCTTTGTCTTGTAGTTCATTATACTATCTCTTAAAGAATTTGTCAATTCACATGGAACTGCTGTTAGTGCTTGTACTTGCTCATTTTCCTGATAGGATACCGTTATGATATATTACAGATGATTCTGAGGCAGACTGCTCGACCTATTATGGGCTCGAGTTAGATGGAGTAGTCCAGGACTATGTCCTTATAGTAGAGCTACTAGATTTTGTACTCCCGGGGTAGTGTAGATTAGCTAGGTTTGACTGGACTGCGATCCAGCTAGTTTTATCAGACTGTAGCTTCTATATTATATTTGAGACCCTGTGATGTTATATATATCTGGGCTTGTATTGGACTATGGACTTTTTTACTCTTTCATCTATCATATGTTCTCTTTCTGAGCTATCTACCTTAGTTTTATTCTGTGATTGAGACTGTATTGATATGTCACCTCCATTCGGAGAGTATATACTGTACAGGTACCTTTATACTGTTAGTATTTACAGATGTTATATACAGCGTTCTACCGCCGATACTGCGGCGTAGGCTGGACGTACTCTCATGCTCGTGCCCCTCATAAGGGTGCGGGTCGTGACATGAGCAGATGGTCACTCCAATATGGTAGGTCCCAAAATATACTTCTCTTCGTCCAGTTGTGAGCGCGGCCAAATCCATCACACTTGTACCCCGCTGTAGGCTCTTTAATAGCACTTGACAATTCTTTAACTTCCTCCCATATCGTGTCTCCGGACCACCGTGGCGGTGGAATGGACTTCTCTACCACGCCAGCACGAAAAGCATTCATGTTCCTCCGGTACGGATGATCCTTTGGCAGGAACTGTCGATGACAATCAAAGAAGCACGATTTTTCTCCGTATTTCAAACGGAAAGCCTTAGTGCGATCCATCCAATACGGACATGCGAGGCGACCATGGGTGCTCCAACCAGATAACATTCTATAGGCCAGGAAATCATTGATGGTCCATATTAGAGCGGCCCTCATCTGAAAGTTCTGCTTTCTGGAAACATCATATGTGGTTGCACCTACTTTCCACAACTGATTCAGCTCATCTACCAAGGGCTGTAAGTACACATCGATGTTCCTCTTCGGGTTCTTTGGACCTGGAATAATAACAGTTAGGAACATGTAAGGAGTCTTCATACACATCCAAGGCGGTAAGTTATACGGAGTAACAATCACAGGCCAACAAGAATATTGTGAGCCCGAAAGTCCAAATTGGGTAAAACCATCGAAAGAAAGCCCCAATCTGACATTACGCGGCTCCGAAGCAAAATTAGGATACACTCGATCAAAGTGCTTCCATGCTTCCCCGTCGGATGGATGATCCAGTACTCGATTTATTTGTTCCCACTTGTGCCAACTCATATTATCAGCTGTCTCCTTTGCCATAAACAACCTCTGCAACCGCAGCGTCAAAGACAAATAGTGCATCGAATCTGTTGGCTTGCGTGCACCAGAAGTCTTTATTGTACTAGTTGCCTTGAAGCGACCGGCACCACAAAATCTGCAGGCGTCTTCATCCTTGTCGTCCTTATAGTACAACATGCATCCGTTGCGACATGCATCAATTTTTTCATACCCCATCTAGAGCGATCTCACCATTCTCTTGGATCGGTAGAAGTCTTTAGGTAACTTGCCACCCTCCGGTAATATATCTTTAATTAACTCCAGGATTCGGTTGTAGCATTCTTGAGACATGTTAAAATCTGATTTTATGCTCAATAATCTTGTAATCACCTCCAACGGTGAATGGTCATCACAACCAAGATATAAAGGAGTCCTTGCATTCTCCAGTAACTCCATGAACTTTGCAGCATCGGCATTCGGTGCCTCCTCAGCTGCATATTGATTGTTCGGATCAAAAATAGGCCCCGCAGCATCAAAAACCATGTTCGTCCACCCTTGGTCGTAATCAGCATGCTCGTGGACATCTACATAAGGCTCCACATAAGGCTCCGACTCGGAGGCTAAAGGCACAAGTTCTCTGTGTACGGTCCACTGATAATAATTTGGCATGAAACCCCTCGAATACAAATGATATGTCACATCCACTTCCGAATGATATTTCAAGTTGTGACATCTCACACATGGACACTTAATTTTTGTACGGTCCATGTACTGAGGGAACGCCTTGGCAAACTGCAGGAACTGTTGCACACCCTGTATAAATTTATCCCGTACACCGTACATGTCATCAGGATGACGATTGTACATCCATAAATGGTTCCGCAGATAGTAATTCATATCCATTTTAAGATAATTCTGCAAAAATTGACACATATAATAATTCATCAGAATGACGATTGTACATCCACAAACGGTTCTGCAGATAGTAATTCATATCAATTTTAAGATAATTACTGCAGAAAGTGAAGATCGACATGAACTGACGCACTAAAGTGACGATTGTACGACCATAAGTTTTATGTTCTTCAACGATATATTTCACATGCATAATTGCCAAGTGTGGGGACGAATGGCTCAGAACACAACCCAAAATTCATTCTAGCATACATTAGTTTGAATCATCTATGTTCTGTACATATGATGTAGTATATGTTCTTATCGAATCTAGTATCTGAAGGATGTAACAGAATCAAGATGAACCCACATAATATAATACTAAGACATTATCTACTACTAAAAGATGTAGTGATAGGTTGTCGTATCATCATTGCCGAGTGATGGGAGTCGGAGGACAGTCAACTTTATCTACGGCTACATAGTTTCTGCCTCGCCAGTCGAATGGCTGCAGGGACTATGTCCTGATCACGATGCCGTACCGTAGATTAATACAAATTCCTTATAGCAAATGTCGTACATAGATTTCTGTCTCGCCTGTCGAATGGCAGATAAAAAGGTTATATTCGATTTTTTGTCAAGTGTGAGAACGGATGGCTCAGAACACAACCCAAAATTCATTCTAGCATATATTAGTGTGAATCATCTATGTTCTGTATATATGGTGTAGTATATGTTCTTATCGAATATAGTATCTGAAGGATGTAACAGAATCAATAAGATGAACACACAAAATATAATACTAAGACATTATCTACTACTAAAAGATGTAGCGATAGGTTGTCGTATCATTATTGCCGAGGGATGGGGGTCGGAGGACAGTCAACTTTATCTACGGCTACATAGTTTCTGCCTCGCCAGTCGAATGGCTGCAGGGACATGTCTTGATCACGATGTCGTACCGTAGATTAATGCAAAGTCCTTATAGCAAATGTCGTACATAGATTTCTACCTCGCCAGTCGAATGGCTGTAGGGACAGTGTCTGACTTGGAGTATCTCACCATTTTCCCAAAATGCCTGATATTCAAACTCAGAAAACAGTTGCTAACAGATATCACTGTTCAGTTAAGCCTATTCTCAGGTTAATCCTTATTCCAATATCATTTCCCAATAGGAATTTATCTAAGTCCATATCAATAGAAAAATTTCCTGTGGGTATCATGAACTAGCCAAGCCATCATACATAGGTATCCAGTCTCTTATACAGGACCTACCTATCTGCCTTTAACATAAATTATACAAATCAAACTAGTCTTAAACACTGGTACCAACTGCCTGAACATGACAGTCCCTAATTTGTACTGGATTTATCCTATCTCTGAGTTTCACACATATTAAAAAGGAAGGCATTTACTGTTAATAAGATAACCTGTCATGAATTGAACAGCAGACAGACTTAGATTTATGATTTAAAATATGGTATTCAGTTCAACTTAATTCAGTCGAATGGTACTGAACAGAAAGTCTAATTAAGACTTTCAACTAAGCAGGCAGCCTGGACTGCTGTTCAGAACTTGGCAGGCAAAATCCTATACCATCTAATGACAAACCTATACACACCCTTGCCCAAACTATTTGTTTCAGTAGGTAAAATATTCCAGGTTACTCAAGTAACCTGTCGTGCAATATTTGGTGTCAACAACATTCCTTGTTAATTGTAACATGCATACTATCATATCCCAACTCTGCCAAAACCTGACCAACAGTAAATAGGGCTTGAACCCTAAATTGGAATTCCCAGTATCAGTAAATAGGGCTCGAACCCTAAATTGGAATTCGAATCCAAGCAAAACATCAAATTGACAGTTGATATGCCCAAAAAACTCCCAGTATCAGTATATAGGTGTCACACTGTGAGTCTCGTGTCCACACAGTAGGATACGACGTGCCCAAACCAACAAAATAGGTGTTACACTGCTGCTCGTGCGGCGAGTCCACGCTCTCATGGACACGAACTAGAAGCGAGAGAGAGAGCTAGAAGACGAGGAGAAACTGGAAAGCGGGGACATGGGAGAGTGTGTGTGTGTGAGAGAGAGAGAAAGAGAGATGGGGGAGCAACCTGAGGAGGAGGAGGAGGAGGAGGAGGCCGGAGGAGGGAGATCGCCGGAGGAGCACTGCGGAGGTGGAGGCCGGAGGAGCGCCGCGGAGGAGGAGCGCGCAAAAAATTGGAGAGAAAATTTGTGAATGATCGAAAAGGAAACCCTCGTAGCCTATATGAAACATTTAGCGACGTCTGAAAAGGACGTCGCTAAACGTCACTGACATTTAATAAACGGTGACGCCGCTTAAATTACGTCGCTATGCGTCGCTATATCAGCGACGTGTACCGATGAACTTGCGATGCAGGTTTCCATTTAACAAACAGTAGTCGCTAGACGTCGCTATTAGTCGTTGTTGCTGACTAACAGCGACGTCTTAGTAAAACATCGCTAAACCCCCAAAAATTAGCGATATTCTATCTTGGAGTTGCTAAATACGTCGCTGATATGACTTATTTTAGTAGTGGTTCCAGAAGTTCTTCGTGAACTTGCTGGTTCCTGGAAGCAGATCGTAGTGGGACGAATCTTGTTTTGAGTAACGGTGATCTTAATCACCCCAGCAAGAACCTTTACTCTTCTTCTTTCTTCTTTCTTCTCCTTCATCTGAGTTGTAACTCAGTTCTGTTCGTCTGCAACTGCGATTGCAAAGAAGAATATGAGATTTATTTTCTGAATTCAGTTCTGTCCGTCAGCAACTGCGATTGTGAGGAAGAATGTGAGATTTACTTTCTGATTATTGTTGCTTTTGTAATCAGATTCATATTATAGTGTTCCTCTTGGATCTTAAGAATAATCAGAAGATGAACGTTTGTTGAACCTCTGATCTCGACATCGAGTCTACCATCTTTGATCACGCCCCAGAACTAACAATCTCAAAGCAAGATCCTTGTAGATGGAGAACTCTCGTGCTTCTCTCATCGATACCAGCTTTAACAAGTTGGAGAAATTCAACGGAGAACATTTCCAAATCTGGAAGAGGAAGGTCACCCTTAATCTTCAACTTGTGGACGTAGGCCATGTGTTGGTTAAGGATAAACCGACGATTCCAGAAGGAGGAACTACCAATGCTATTGCTGCTGCACTCGTCAAGCAGAGCAAATGGAAGAGAGAAAACAGCATATGCAAACTGCTGATTCTCAATTCTATGGAAGACTCTCTGGCAGAGTCATATTCCAAGAAGGTGAAGGCCAAAGAGATCTGGGATTCTTTGGGTAAGCTATATGAAGATGATGAAAACAGGTCCAAAATCTTTATCGTCGAGAAGTACCACAAGTGGCTCTTCGAAGACGAGATGGCGATGCTACCTCAAGTGAAGGAATTCCTGAAGTTATGCCAGAAGTTAGATGACGAGAAGATGCCCCTCGTCGACAAGTTTGTCGTTGGAGGAATAGTCTCAAAACTTCCTATTGGTTGGAGCAACTTCTATGCTAGAATGCATCGAAAGAAGCTGGCATTAGCTTGGAAGATCTCCTACAAGAGATCCACGTTGAGGACAAAATGCAATCTTAATAGAAGATGGTCTCTCTGTCCAACCAACTGGCTAAGGCCAACTTGGTGCAGATAAGAGAGTTCAAGGGAAAGCAGGTGGCTTCTCATCACAAGAAGAAGGACTCCAGTAATCTGAAAGTGAAGGGTCCTTCGTTCAAGCAACAGAAGTCCAAGTCTCACATGACTTGCTTCAACTGTGACAAGAAAGGCCACTATAAGAGTGAATGCAAATCCAAGCCCAAACAAGCTGAGCAAGGTGAGCCTAGCAAGGTTTCCATGGTTTCTAATATTGTTGCTATGATTGCTCAGGTCACAGCTGTGGGGGCTGACTCTGACTGGTGGATAGACACTGGTACGACCTGCCATGTCTGCTCTGGCAAGGAATGGTTCGTCACATACCAGCCAACTCTTGAGAAAGTTATCATGGCGAACCAAGCCCAAGATGAAGTTTTGGGGATCAGAACTGTGGAGCTGAAACTCACATCCGAAAACACTCTGACGTTTCAAGGTGTAAAGCACGTTCCGGTGATTGTAAAGAACTTGATCTAGGGAAGCCTGCTTAGCAACGCAGGCTTGAGGATGGACATCAATGCTGGCCAGATGGTGATGTCCAAGAAGGGAACATACTTCGAAATTTTTTTTCAAACCGAAGGGATGTTCAAAATTCAGCTTGTAAACCAGTCAAATGTAATCAATGCAATCGCTCATTCTGATTATTCTCTTGAGTTGTGGCATAATAGGCTAGGACATGTTCACTATAAAAAAATTAACAAAATGTCCAGTCTAGGACTTATCTCCAAATGTGGGGGTAAGGTAGAGAAGTGTGAAGTATGTGCTCAGACAAAGATCATATGGAAAACCTTTCATCGGGTCAATCGAAGCACAGATCTTCTGGAGTTGGTGCACTCCGATATCTGTGACTTCAAGCAATTCTCTACAAAAGCCGGGATAAAGTATTTCATAACCTTCATCGATGACTTCTCAAAGTACGCGTTCGTCTACTTGCTCAAGTCTAAAGACGAAGCGTTCGAACAGTTTAAGGAGTTCAGGGCCGAGGTTGAACGGTAAACTGGACAACAACTCAAGTGGCTAAGAAGTGATCGAGGCAGAGAGTATCGGTCTCATGAATTCACATTGTTCTGCAAAGAACATGGAATCACAAACGAGACTACTGCTCCGTATTCTTCTCAATCTAACGGAGTAGCGGAGAGGAAGAACAGAACATTGACAGAAATGATGAATTCAATGCTGCTAACTACGGGTCTTCCTAAATGCTACTGGGGAGAAGCTGCATTGACGGCCACTTTTATTCTAAATAGAGTGCCGTATGCAACTTCGGACGAAACTCCTCATGAACTCTGGTTCAAAGTCAGACCTAACTTGAATGTCATTCGAGTGTGGGGGTATCTGGCTTATATGAAGCTTCTAGATCTGAAGATTCAGAAGCTGGGGACAAGGACTACGAAGATGATCTTATTGGGGTATGTCGAGAAGAGTGATGCTCGAAGATTTCTTGATATTGAGTCAAATCATAACATCGAATCTCACGATTCTGAATATTTTGAAGACAAGTTTGTAAGGCACAAGAACATTATTCTAACGGACATTCCGTAGAATGATGAAGGTGCAAAGGTGACTGAGATCTTCAATGAGCCAGTTGTCCAAGATGAAGTTGTTACTGAGGAGACAACGATTGAACCAGAACTCGCTGAGCCGTCGTCGAAGCGAGCGAGGAGGCCGAAGAACTTCGGAGATGACTTCATTACCTATCATGTGGAAGCAGATCCGCTTACCTATGATGAGACAATAAAGACCAGAGATGCTATTTTCTTGAAGGAGGCGATAGACAATAAAATTGAATCAATCACCTCCAATAACACTTGGGTGCTGGTTGATCTACCTGAAGAAGCAAAACCTATCGGATGTAAGTGGATCTTCAAGAAGAAGATGAAAGCTGATGGAACCATTGACAAGTTTAAGGCCAGGCTAGTGGCAAAGGGGTTTTCTCAGAAGCAGAGGATCGACTACTTTGACACGTATGCTCCAGTAGCCCGGATAACCACCATCAGAATGTTGATTGCTCTCGCAGCGATACATAAGATAATGATACATCAGATAGATGTAAAATACCATTCCTGAATGGCGAGCTGATCGAAGAGATCAACATGCAACAGCCAGAAGGGTTTGTCGTCAAAGGTCTTGAATACAAAGTCTGCAAGTTGGTAAAATCTCTGTACGGTTTAAAAGAAGCTCTCAAAATGTGGCATGAGAAGTTTGACAAAGTCATAATGTCAAATGGCTACAGGGTCAGTAAAATCGACAAGTGTGTCTATACAAAGTTTGCTGACGGAAGAGGAGTCATCGTTTGTCTATACGTGGACGACATGCTAATCCTAGGTACGGATGTAAGCTGTGTCACGGAGACAAAGAAGTTCCTCTCGACGAAGTTCAGTATGAAGGACTTGGGGGATGCTGATGTTATCTTGGGACTCAAGATCATCCGGACAGACACTGGACTAGCGCTGTCACAGTTTCATTATGTTGAGAAGATGATCACTCATTACGGGTATCAGGATCTTCCAGGGATCGATACGCCGTACAAGTGTGATCCGAAGCTGAAGCCTAATTCAGAGAAAAGCGTCAGGCAGCTGGAGTATGCAAGCGTAATCGGAAGTTTGATGTATGCTACTACTGCCATAAGGCCTGACATAGCTTTCGCTGTGGAAATACTGAGTCATTTCACGAGCAACCCAGGCATTGAGTACTACAAAGCTGTAAAACGGGTTATGAGATATCTCAAGAAGACTCAGACATATACACTGTACTACAGTAGAGATCCACCAGTAGTGGAAGGCTTCAGTGATGCCAGCTGGTGCTCAGAGTTGAAGAGCGAGAGGTCCACAGGTGGATTCATTTTTACAATAGGTGGAGCTGCTATATCGTAGAAATCGAAGAAGCAGACTATGCTCTCACGGTCATCCATAGAATCTGAGTTCTTTATACTTGATATCGCAGAGGAGGAAGTAGAATAGCTTCGGAAGCTTATGTATGATCTTCCAGTGGTTGGGGCACAAACATCGACGATACCGATATACTGCGACAACCAGGCGACTGCGGCAGTGGCATCAAATGACCTGTTCAACGGGAAGAAGAGGACTGTACGGTTGAAGCACAGGATAATACACGATCTTATCAAGAGGGGTGTTATTACAGTGATTGATGTTCGAAGTCAGGAGAACCTGGCGAATCCGTTCACCAAGGGCCTCAAGCGCCAGCTGGTCGATGACACAGCTTGTAAAATGGGCTTGAAGGCATTCTGATATTGTGTTATTATATTTCTACCATAAAGTTTTATGCTATTAGTTCAAAGAGAAATCTACTAGACATCTAGCTTTTGGTTCAGGGAAGGACTATTAATCGGAAGAATATTAGGAACGGTGGGTACTTGTCCTCTGTGACATGGAGAGGTTACGGACCTACAACCACTATTGTCTACTATAGTTTTTTACGAAAAATAGATCCTGTCGGAAGGTTGGCTTAAATGCCTTAATGAGTTCTCAGGCAGAGTAAATGCCTGGAGTGCTTTACAGAAAGTACGGTAGCGCAGCACTACAAGGAGTGTAACTCCATGCTATAGTGGGGTGACTCTACCATGAAGTTCCCGATTAGGGATAATGTCTCGACTTTGTGAGCCAAGTCATAGCGGAGTAGCACCGCAAATAGGCATGTAGCCTAATGCTGTATGATAATCGTAATAAAGAGAGGTAGACAGCACTACAAAGAGGACGAGTCCTCATATTACAGTGGCATGACACCACGAAGAGGTACCAGGTAGGGTAAAGCCTCGGCTTCGCGAGCCATGTCATAGCAGCGTAACACCGCACGAAAGCGCAAGGCTTCATGCTGGGTAGTTTGGCACTACAAAGAGGCTTATGACCTCATGCTACAGTAGTATGACACTACGATGAGGTACCCAGGTAGGGTAAAGTCTCAACTTTAAGCTATGTCATAGCAGCGTAGTACCGCAAAGAAGCACAATGCTTTATGTCATGACTCTTTATAAAGAACTCACCTATAGTGTATGGACAGAGATATCAGACCGTCCCTTGAGGGTAAACTTGTAGACGTCCAAAAATTATACACTGAAACTAGGCTGGCACAAGGCCTTTAACGTACAGCCAGAAGCACAGTTGATGTCATTATGTGAGTAGGAAGAATTACAGTTATTGTGCAGAATTTAAGGCTTAGTCCATTCTTGTATCATACTGTTATTTAACCTATGCAGGAAGATTCAAGTCGTAGCGACATCTCTTCTAATGTATGATGGACAGTCACTGTGGAGAACGCTCAACCCATATATTGAGATATGTGGGGAATTGTTAGTGTTTTTGCCTTTGGACTAGGAAAGATAGTCCCACATCGGCTATACCAAATGGTGAGTATCTCAATATAATGCACTGCTTGTGTTGAGGTTTGCACATGAGATGTAGTGGGGCACAAGTGTGTGCCATGTGGGAGTATTTTCTTAGAAAAAAAATAATTAAATTCTAACAAAGAAGTAAGTTAATTTTTGTTGTGCGGACTCGGACTCAAACACGGACTCCAGGATGTCTCGCGCATGCACGGGATTTCGGTGGTAGGCGTGGACTGTCACACTTCTATGCTGATTGTGGGATGATCTAAAATATCATACACTATTTTTGTGTATTGGTATTTTAGTCCCACATCAGATAGGAGAAGATGTGAAGTCTCACTCCACTCTATAAATAGAGTCCGTTGGCCTCCTTTGAAAGATGCACCATGAAGAGAGTTAAGGAAGTCCGTAAAGTCCAGGAAGCCCGTTCAAGTCTCAAATTTTGACTTACGAGCGTTCCAGAAGTTCTTCGTGAACTTGCTGGTTCCTGGAAGCAGATCGTAGTAGGACGAATCTTGCTTTGAGCAACGGTGATCTTAATCACCCCAGCAAGAACCTTAACTCTTCTTCTTTCTTCTATCTTCTCCTTCATCTGAGTTGTAATTCAGTTCTGTCCGTCTGCAACTACGATTGCAAGGAAGAACATGAGATTTATTTTCTGAACTCAGTTCTGTCCGTCAGCAACTGCGATTACGAGAAAGAACGTGAGATTTACTTTCTGATTATTATTTTCTTTTGTAATCAGATTCATATTATAGTGTTCCTCTTGGATCTCGAGAATAATCAGAAGGTGAACATTTGTTGAATTACCTCTGATCTCGACATCGAGTCTACCATCTTTGATCAAGTCCCGGAACTAACAATTTATTCTCATGTCTTGATATAGTCCGTCTCTAATTGTTACTCGTTTGGCAACATTTAACCAAGTGAACATTTTTTAATATCAGGGAAGTAACTACGTGAGGTAGAAGGTTCTCCCCTACTACTGGTCTGGTAGTTTAAATGCCCAATCATTTTTATCAACTATGTATATTTTTGCATTTGATACTAGTGGTAGCCATTTGAATCTGTATATGAGGTAATAAGTCTTCATCATTTTGAATATTCAATGTTTCAATAACTAATTGTTCTTCAATAGTCATAAGTAAATCATAATTATTTCTCTTAAAGATTTTTTCATGTTTTTTATAGAGCTCTTGAATTGCATGAAGCAATTCTCCGGTTGGTTTCCCAAAATACTTACTTTGAAGATGTTTAATAACTAATTTATTTATTTCAAATAAATCTAAGTCAGCTTGTTTAGATTATTCTATTAATAGAATGTGTAACAATAGCCATTTTTACATACTTTTGTGTCTCATTTTTAGAATAATACTTTAAAGCACCAAATTGTAGATAATTTTATCATCACCTATTGATGATATGTTAGTCACTTTTTCTTTCGAGGACATAAGATATTAAGATGATGTTTTAGAAACCATTATTATTAAATCGCTCATTATCTAAAGTATTATTTACTTTAAGTTAGATCTGATATAAACTTTGTGGTATTAGAAAGTAGGTCAGAAATGTTATTTAGCATTCCTTTGACATGTTCACTAAACTTAGTTGATTTTACTTCAGCTTTATCGATGTGTGAGTAGTGAATTCATATGGATCATTGTCAATACATATTCTTGTAAAAATTAAGATTTTATCTGTCATGCTTAAGAGATTTGTGTGTTTCATATATGAGAATGCTAAGTTAATTGTTCTTCAATTACGACTAGTTTTATCACTTAAATGCCACATGTTCATTGGTTTTAGAGAAAGATATCTAAGATTAGTGATCAAACGTGTCCATATGAGGACTCTTTTCTTATTAGAACAACCCTAGAGCGTATATGTTATATATTCAAAGGGATGTGTATATGTGTTTAAACTAGCTTAATGTGAAATACCCAAAAAATATTAATCTTATATATGAAATACACAAACATAGAATTAACAAGATTTAGAAATATACAAAGAATGAACTAATATGTTTGGCTCTAATAAATATTTGGGAGATAAAGCAAAAATACTTGAAAATTTATTCAATAGAGAGACTATTTGATAACTAACTACTATTATAATACCCCGTTCTCATTTTGAATTATGCGATGACACTATTCAATTTTACTGGGGTTCAATTTTGCCTCGATTAGAGTCATGATTATCAAGTTATAATTTAACATGAGTTATTCATCAAGTGACTATATTTTGTAGGCTTAAATACTTACATGATTATGATTTTTTTGGTTTGGATTTGAGCCCAATGAGTGATAGGATTTGGGTTTGGAAGACAAGTTTGTTTAATGAGTTTGCTTTGTTGGTTTATTGGACAAGGCCCATATGTGTTGAGGATCCATTAAGAAGATCTCTTGCCATATCAAATCGTATTTTGGAAGATCCACTGATATCTTTTTTGAGATCTTTCGGTATCTTTGGAGACATTCTGATATCAGGAAGATTTTCTAGGATCTTTTGTATCGTTAGTAATAAGTCGAGAGTTTTTGAACTATATCATGATGAGATCAAGTTGTTAGTTGTCACCAGGAGATAAGGAGTATATCTCTTCAAAATCACTTCTGAAAGCTATATAAATAGTCTATCCCCCTTTCATTTTATTTGCTCCATATTATTTCTAATTTGAGAGAGAAAGAAGAGAGGAAGAAAGACGATGCGGAATCTCTGCCACATCGGACGGTGGAATTCGAAAGAAAGCAAAGGCAAGACTCAAGCGTTGCAAATAATCTCTCATACTTCTTGCGATACTTCTTGCTTTATGCATTTTCTTGAACAAGTGAGTGGCTACGATATTTACTTTCTCAATCTCTCACTTCTTAACAAAAAAAATCTATCTATCGTTCCTCTTTTACATCCCTATAATAATGATATACAATAAAATGAACTAAGATTAAAAGAGATTACTTATACATTTTGTGTTGGATTGATGATGTTCTAGACTGTTGGTACAACTGGTACAAATTGATTCAACTAATACGAAAATGTTGGTAGAGTTTACTATCTCTATGTTACATGACTGATGACATATTGAACTGTGTTATTAAAAATTGTATTTTACTCGATTGTTTTAGAAAATGACGGAAACATTATAATGTGATGAATATTATGTAACTTTAGAGCCTTAGTTAACGAGATTGCTGGTGGATTATTGTGATCGTTCTGTCGCCATTTGAGATTACCCTATGGGGTACTTTGTGTATGAGCGATGGCTCGAGGAAATTATAATAGTGGAACAATGGATGGAAATATTGTTCTATAATTCTTCATGCATTATTATTCTTTTATGTTATACATTCTCTATTTATATAGTTGCATTTGCATGATCCTGGACAATTGTGCATATGGTTTCGACTAGGACATTGGATCCGTATTGACCTAGGACACCGGTGCAATATTTAGATTTTTTTTTCTTCCAGCAGTAGTTTCTCCATCTTAATATTAGGCGGCAACAAATTAAGAATCATTGGAGAGTTTTTGTTTGTGGTGCAATTTTTATATAGAAACTCTGCCAAATAGGATATAAATTTTTTTATAGTACAATGCCAGTAGGAGGATAGAAACTCAATAGAAATCCCCATTGGATGTTAGCCATGGGACATGATTATTTCCAAACCCAAGAGATCATATCCTCTCTTGGTTGGAATTCAATTCTGGAACCCTGATCTTGCTTCTGTGGTGTGTTCTTACTTCTTAAAGCAACTGACCACAAATATATATTATTACCAAATCTTAGGGTGTGTTTGGTAGGAGGGAAAAGTGAGAGAAAGGAAAATAGAGGAGGAAAAAGTGAAGGGAAAGATTCATTTTCTCTTGTTTGGTCTCATATATTATATCTTTACAAATCTTATTTTAGAAGTTAAAAATCATATAATAAAATAGCTTCCACTAGAAAATAAAATGAAAATATGTTTAGTCAAGGGTTTGGTATGACACTAAAACAAAGCAAGCTTTACCAACCCAATAAGTATTTTGTATCAAATATTTATTCGCTACATTTGTTAAGAATTTATAATAAAATTGGTTTGAAAAATATAATAATAATAATTAAATATTACTTATCACGCGTTTGTACTCGGCGTACAATACAACTACGTGACGTACAATACAAAAAAAATATCAGTACCAAATAATAATAAAAAAAATTAGTAAAATTTTAGGGGTTTTACATCCTACCCAACTTACAAGAATTTCGTCCTCGAAATTAAGAATGATTAGGGGATTGAGAAGGTACAAGGATATACCGATACGGAACACGATCAATTCAATAGGCGAAGTAAGGAGACTACGTTTAACACAAACGTACAGTTAAGAAGTTTGTGATTTCGGTATCTATGAAAATAAATCATGGATATGGAATCGAATGAGGGTCACTAGTTAAGGCAAATAAGATCATGATAACATGAATTTAGGAAATAGGAAGGGATCGAGTAGATTAAAAGAGAATAATCTAGGAACTTGGGAGAGATGGTTCTACGGGGAAGGGTGCATGGTAATTAGCTAGGTTGAGGGCACGAATGAAAGGATGATTGGAATCATTTTCAAATTTCATGGAAGGTCGCGATAATGGATATGGTACCGGCGAGTAGTTCAAAGCCAGGATATAGTCACCTTGGTTGGTCCATAGCTAACTATCTTGGTAATAGATGGTGGGACAACTAAAGGTGATACTTTGGGTCTATCTATCCAGCACGAGTCTTCGTCTAAATAGGTGAAAGACGAAAACCAATATGGGTCCAAAGAAGTTGTTTTCGAATACCAATATGTGGTTCAAAGGCGAGTGAGTAATTAAAAAAAAATTGCCAAGACTGTCGCAGATGGGACTCCTAGAGGGCAATTTTAGCTATGTCCCCATCCACGTAGAACGATAAATAAAAGCGAACCAAAGTGCACTTGGTTGATCAGACCATCGTGCACCGGTTCTAATTAGACAATATGCTAGTGAGCGCTCAATAGCATATGTCATGAACAAGCTTGATAAAGAATTGAGCTTGCAAAAACTAGGCTACATTAGCATCATTTAGTCAAGATGGTAAAATATAGACACGTGAGATTATTATTGAAAGAGACAAGAATTAGTTCGAACTACTTAAGAATCTAAGTCTTGTTTGGTGCCTATACAGTCGACCTATTATCTCCTTGTCTAAGGCTTTGGTCGACCAATAAGGTATGGTCTTTAAAAAAATTTATAGTCTAGGCAATCCACTTAGTATCTACTATAGTGAGTCATAAGGACGAAGTCTTATGCTAGGTCATGAGGCATTCTATCCAACTTACAAGAGCTACACTAGTAGGGTGATGGAACAATGGGTCATGTCCACCTAGTTCGGGTTACCCTATTAATCTCTATCAAGCACGAAAGAAGGACACGAATCACGATAGAAGGGATCAAGCAAGATGCAACTCGAGGAGAAGGCGGTCAAGTATGTGGATGAGATCCTAGACTCTAATCCAATACGCAGGCTTGCTTGGTACGGTAAAGTAACCAAACAATTTATCTTGACCTGCATGGGCTACCACAAAAATATGTAACGCTCAAATCCTAAAATACATAGGACTAGGAACGTAGACATGCCAGCTGTATTCATACGAAGTACATAGGCCTCGTATGGATGCATAAGCTGTAAAATGTAGTAATCCAAGACAAACTAAATCTCATCCACAATGAAAAGAATAATAATACAAAAATCAACTTAGATATTTGTGATACAATCGTTGGATGGAGACAAAGTCCACTACCAACTATTCCAATGAAAAAAATGTACAATAAATCGAGCGATAAAAATGGCAAGACGAACCAAGCGCAATTGTTTTCGAAGGAATGGAGAAGACCACAGCCTTGGCTAGGATACCTGTGGAAGACATGAACACACACCTGGGGAAAAACCAGGTCCTCAGACGAACGTAGCAAGATACAGGAAGAACAAGCTAATATGAACTGTCAGAATAATAAATAATATATAAAAGACTATCCTAGTGTCACAACCCGCACCCTAGGTAGGGGCACAAGTGCGTGACCACGCCCAGCCTACACCGTAAAAATGGCATAGAATGCTGTAGGTCTACTAGCCAACAAACAGTATATAATAACCTGTCATCTCCGCACGGAGGAATATAGTATGAAATACTGATGAACTCAATCACAATCTAGAAGGAAGAATCATGGCACGAAAACTAGATAGACAAAAACCACAAGTGTAATATCCAGCTCAACAACGAGAGAAAGAGAGAGAGTCACAAAGTAATATGGTTATATAATCCCAAATATAATATAATAACATAAGTAGCAAGCTGGAGACAAGGTCCAGACCAAAATGTCTATTCTAACTAAACTAAGCTAGAGGCTCGTCGGACGGAGCTAAGCCCTGCTGAACCAAGGTCTCCAAGTCTAGGTCGACTACGTCATGAGGACCGTAGTAGGTAGGACAATCCTTCTCGCCATAATCTGTAAAATTTTGTCAACATATCCAGTCAGGATGGAACGAGCACAAATCTCAAATAACAGTTCTAGTTAGACGATATTAAAAATATAACAGTAAATAGAGAGAATATACGAGATAAAATAATGTGTACATGAATCATGGTAAGGCATGTCAAGACTGTAACTGAATGTAAGAACAAGAAAATAGTATATATCATGTACAAAAATCTGGAACTATATCTATGTGAGTTTAGTATTAGTTTCAACATGTGATCGACTTAGAACTTGATACTATGTTTGGCCTGGCTAATCATACGTGAGTGTATGATTAACAATATACAATGATGATACAATATAATACTGTGGGGGTATTGATCACATATCTACGCTAACATCCCCATCCCTGACTAATATAGTGGATCCAGTCATGACATGTCATGACACGTGATTCTCTGAGAAGGTAGCTAACCTTTGCAGGGATCCTGTCTATACAATGCACAAAGAACTAGGAAAACTTGCACAAGGCATACCATATATAAGATGAATAACATCTTATGACGGAATCCAGACAAATAGCAATCCGTGTGAACAATGTGTCAAGAGAACAAGGATATCTACACTAAATACTAGAAACAAAGACGATATCATAAAACAGAAATATTATCAGAGAATGTACTCACCTGTGATGTGATGGATAAGTCGACTGAGTCCAAGAACAGTGCCTCGAGGACCTATAGATGGAATACTGTATCAATATAATGTTTTGGAAGTGAAATTAAGTCATACGGAGTCAAACTAGGTCAAGACATGTCAAACTAGATTGTACATGGTCGATCTAAGTTATTTTAGGCCTAACTAGGTCAAACTGGGTCAATGCAAGTCAAACAGAATTAATCTAGGTCGATTTAAGTCAACGGTTGACTTACAGTTGACTTTTGGTCAATTGGTCAACTCTGGTCAACTATAGGTCAACCCTAGGTCAATCCTAGGTCAATGATGACTAACAGTTGACTTTTGGTCAACCGTTCAAGTCTAATAGAATTTGGGACTAAATTGGGTAAAGTGTTGACCCATAGTTGACTTTTGGTCTAAAAAGTCAATCGTGGTCAACCAAGGTCAACACTAGGTCTAGACGACTATTTCTAATCATTACCAACCCGTACAACCCATATCCGAGACCATCTTGGACTCCGAAACCCGTATCTTGGTCGTAGGCCAATATCTTAAATTTATCCTTTACAAGGTAAATTTCTAGCCTAGGTGAATACCAAGTTAGCCTACCTACGCTTGGTATTTCGACCCTTGCTCCCTAGGGTAGTAAGATACTAGCCTATACATTCGTTACCTACCAAGATTCCTAGGGTAGTAGGATATCCAGTAATCTTACGGCCTATTGTCGATAATCTAGAATATCTCACGATACGCAATGGTACGGTGCGATACCATCGCCCTACACCCACACGAAGCCCCGAGTTCAACTCGGGAGCCTACCCACAAAATCTAATTCACGTATTCTAGGTCTCCACCAAGTTTCATCGCGTTCCGACACTCGAAGCTCGATTTCACCCTCTAACTCGATCTCCTCTAAATTTTCTAATTTCCTGCACTACCATCCTTCTAATTTCTATTCTTCTAATTCTTCTTCTCCTAACTCTTCTAATCTTCTTCTCATTCTCCTTCTAATCTAATTCTTCTTCATAATTTCCTTCTCCTAATTCTTCCTATTCTTCTTCTTCTAATCCCTATTCTAATTCTTCTTCTTCTAATTCCTTCCTCTCATTCTTTCCTTCTAATTTCCTCTTCTTCTTCTAATCTCTTCTTCTTAACTCTCTCTCTCTCTCTCTCTATATATATATATATATATATATATATATACCTATAGGGGGGTTATATAGGGGTTATGGGGGGTTAAATGGGGGGCATTGGAGCACTGCTGCTGCAGCTATTCCTGCATTTGCTGCTGCTGCAGTAGCTGCTGCTACTGCAGTGCTATCTGCTGCTGTTGGTGCTCTTCTATTTCTTCTTCTTCTTCTAATTTCTCCTCTACTTCTTCTTCTATATATATATATATATATATATATATATATATATATATATATATATATATATATATATATATATATATATATAGAAAAAAAAAAAAATATATATATATATATATATATATATATATATATATATATATATATATATATCTATATATATATATATATATATATATATATATATATATATATATATTTGTATATATATAGATATATATATATATATATACAATATATATATATATATATATATATATATATATATATATATATATATATATATATATATATATATATATATATATATATATATATATCTATCCATCTAACCATCTATATATATATATATATATATATATATATATATATATATATATATATATATATATATATATATATATATATATATATATATATATACATTCACATATCTATATATAAATACATACACATACATAATTATATAGACACACACACACACATGTCTATATATATATCTATATACATATATACATAGGCACATACGCACTCAAACACACACACACTCACACACAAACACACACACACACTCTCCCTACCACTCTCACACACCACCACCATCTCATGACACCAATACCACCACCACTCTCTCAAACAAACACAAATACATATAATTATATATACACATATATACATATATATATACCACTCTAATGGAAAACCCCCAAATAAATCTCTAACCTAGATTTTAGGAAACTTATTAAAAGCTATGGGCAAAGTGTGGAGAATGAGCTCCTCTTCATTTATTGTAAAGGAGACAATTGAAAAAGAGAATTAATGAGGGATTAATGGCATACCTAGAAATGGGTTTGCTTGAAGAAGAAGGAGAAGCTTTTGGAAAGAAAATGAAAATGAAGAGAGAGAGATTTCTTAGAGATGAAGAAATGAGAAGGGAGAGTTGTTATTTGGGCGGCCAGGGGGGGGGCTTGGTGGGTTTGGGTGTTGATCCACTAAGCCTCCAACCCATTAGACTTAGTTTGGGTTCGGTTCGGGTTTGGTTTGGTTCGGTTTGTTTCGGTTCAACTCCAAATTAACTAATTAAGCCTCTAATTGACTAGTTAAGCCGTGGGAGTATGGTTTATTGGTCTCTAGCCTAGTTAGGATGGCATGTGGGCCAAGCCCAGCTAGTATGTGGGTCCCACTAGTGTCTAGGCTACCCGGGTCTCCAACTTTAGTCCAAATTGGATAAAATTCAAACTAAATCAAACAAATCCCTAAAAATCATATAAAATCAAATAAAATTTCCTAAAAATTATAAAACTTGAAAAATGATGAAAATACCCCTAATTTGAAAACTGGGGGTGACAAATCTACCCTCCTTAAAAAAATTCGTCCTCGAAATTCAAAACGGTCATACTCTTCTCTAGGTCAAGCACCCAACAATCAAGGTCTACTAAATTTTATCCTAAATTATATAACATATAATCCAGGAAATCAGAACACATGCATGGTTTTAAATCTTTACAGTATCATGTTATCGCAGTCTTTATTGGGATTTTCTATTTAATCTAGCATGATCATCATATATGTAAACTAAAGGTACTAAGAAAGCAATCATCAATCAATGGACGAAAAGAACAGGTAAAAAGAAAGAGCAAGACCCTACCTCCTAGTCCAATGCCTGCAGGATCCTCAACTGTCATTGCAAAAGCCCTGTCCTGGCGGGGTATATTCTGCTGCTGGTGGGGGGTGTGATGTGGTGCCATAGGTAGTCTACCCTGTGCTTCCTGAGCTGCACGACGATGGTTCGAAGGATAATCCCTCGCCTGATGTCCCTCGGTGCCACAGTATAGGCACTCACCCAAACGTCTCCTGCAAACCTCCCAGAGATGTCCGGACCTCTTGCAGTAGTGGCAAATAGGTGCCTGCTGCGTTGGTCCCTGCTGCTGCTGCCGGGGCACCTGTTGAACTGGTGCCCTAATCGGAGCAGGAATCTGCTACGGGCATTGCGGAATAGAATGATGCTGGAGTTGAGGTCGCTTAGTAGCCCCCGTGCTGCTAGTAGTCCCCGAAAATAGATCACGATCCCTCTTGGGCTTCAGGCCCTACTCCCGCTCTACCTTGCGGGCCTCCGTATAGATCTGGATATAAGTCTCATAAAAGAAGGGAATGAGGATCTTGATATCCCAGATCAGCCCCTCTCTGAAACGGCTCGCCCTGATCTCTGGGTCACGAACCATGTACTCCGCATATCGGCTCAGACGGCGGAACTCCGCGGCGTACTCCTCCACAGATAAACTGCCCTGCTGCAGATCCTGGAACTGCCGTACCAGGTCGATCTTGTCTGTAGGGGAAAAGAATTTCTCCTTGAAGAGAAGCTTGAACTCTGCCCAAGTATGGCCCTCCCCAGCAAGGGCTGGCTCATTCCTGAACCAGGTGCGTGCAATGTCTAACAACTGTAAACCTACCGCCTCGACCTTCAGGTCGTCTGCGTGGCAGGAGGCCCTCATCTGTCGCTCGATATCCTCGAGCCAATCATCGGCATAGACCACACCCTCGGTCCCGCTAAAGTCACGGGGCCCGAGCTTCTTGAAGTCCTGGATATCTCCGTACCTCGGACGCGTCCCATGATGTGGAGCCCTCTGCTCCACGGCTGCAAGGGCCAACTGATGGGCATCCTCCATGCCCTGACGCATCGCGTCTGTCTGCCTCTGCTGAGCCTCGGCCTGGGCTCTCTGAGTTTCCAGCATCTGCTGGAGGAATGTAAGCATCTGCCCCATATCTGTAGGCAGAGGAGGTGGAGGTGGAAGTATGTCTGCAACTAGCGGGGGAATCCGTTGTGCAGGAGGAGGAAGAGTGCCCATATCAACCACTGGTACTGCGGCCGGAATAGCCGTAGCAATTCCGAGGTCAGCCCCCAAAACTGGCGGAGAAGCGCCCCCAAGAGCTGCTGCCGACACCCCGACTGCGACATGAGTGTCTGGATCAGGTCCGCGAGTCATAGCAGACCTCTCCACGTCCGCGGACTCAGGATGCTGGGACCTGGTCTGCACCATCCTGAAGATAGAATAAAGGAAGGAAATCAATATGGCACATGAAATATTATATCAAGGAGGACAATTAGAATGCAAAAATTAATATAAAAAAGGACAGTTAAAAGATCAGCAAGTGGAAGTTTTTCTATTTTGTGATTGAGTAACTTAGCCTATAGCCTATCCTAGATACGTACCGCAGGCTCGTAATAGATGTTTGCCATGAAATGTAAAAGAGCAGAACA
The DNA here is from genome assembly GCA_029216955.1 of Iris pallida. Classification (NCBI taxonomy): domain Eukaryota; kingdom Viridiplantae; phylum Streptophyta; class Magnoliopsida; order Asparagales; family Iridaceae; genus Iris; species Iris pallida. Next base: position 18,347,482 of record JANAVB010003000.1, on the reverse strand, counting down.
GTTTTATGGAAGGACTGGACTTTTACTTCACGTTACAAACTCGCTTGTACAAAGAAAGCCTAGGGACGAAAACCTAGGAACAGCAATCTAAATACAATTGTTTATTTTTGATTCTAGGGGGTGACGATAGAGGCTCGGGAAAGCGACGGCAGCTCTGCCTTACTCCTTGGACGATCCGACGTAGCCTTGGCTCCTGTGACGAGATGCTTGGCGTTGACGAAGAAATGCTCTTCTTGCTCTCCTCGTATTGTTCTTCTGGCTTCTCTCTCTCTGGATTGATCTCTGTGGATTTTTCTCTCTGATTATTGGGGGAGCCTCTCTCTGTATGTGCGTGTGTCTCTCTGTGTAAGTATATTTTGTAAGGGAATAGCACCCTGCTATTTATAATAGTGGGGGGCATCATTAGGGTTTGCAATGATTGCCCATTCTCAAAGTGGCGGCGGCCTGGTAAATGATCAATCTGGACCATTAATCTTGAGCGTGAAGGATCTGGGCCATTAATGAGGATTATGCCAAATTATGTCAGTCATTAATATTGATTGTAATAAATCCCCATTATGATGATTTGCTGATATCCGCAAATCTAAATGAATTAATTTAATTCATTCTCTTGCCACGTGTCCCAAATCATTGGGATCTGACCCAAAACTTGATTATCTTTAGGACACGTGTCCTGTCATCATTGTTAAGCCGCATAAGGAGCGTTCACATTTGGGCCGCATGAAGGTCGTCATGACCGAGCCGTATGAAAGATTTCATGACCGAGCCGCATGAATAGTCTCTATACTCGAACCGCATGAAGGTTGTCATGACCGAGCCGCATGAATATGTTCATGACCAAGCCGCATGGGGGTCTTTATGGTTGTGCTGTATGAGAGTCTTCATGGCCGGGCCGCATGGATTTCTTTCATGGCCGAGCCGCATGGGGGGCCTTTATGATTGAACCGCATAGGTTTCTCTGCACTAGCCGCATGAATTCGTCTAGTCTGGCCGTATAAACTTGCCTCGAAGCTGTGAAGATTTTCTCCAGTTCCCTAGTGCTTTTTGTGTCAGCCATTATGACTACTTTACGTCAGGGCTGTCAGCTGTCAGCCGTCATAGCATTAATTGTCAGCCGTCAGAGCATTAATTGCGTTTGAATGACGCTGGGTACAGCCGTTCTAAAAAGACACGTGGCTTCCCTCTGCTGGCCGCATGGAGTCCACTCTGTGTTTGAGCCGCATGGGACTCTTGAGCCGCATGTGGCCCCTTGGCCGCATGGATCATTTTTCCTTTCTTTTTCATGCTTCTACAAGATCCCCTTCAAAGTTTTCAATTTACAAAATTGAAATACTTTGAATAAGAAACATGATTATGCTAGAGCCGCATGGATGTATTCTTTCATAGCCGCATGGATTTGACCAGCCGCATGATTACCTCAACCGCATAACTCTCTGAGCCGCATGGGCTGTTTTGGCTGCATGAGCTTCTTGCCACGTCTTCTTGCCACGTGTGCAAATCTTCTGTGAATTTTCTGCATTTATTGCTCTTGATTTGTTGCAGATTTTAAGAGCCGCTTTCTTGGGCCAGGATCCCAAGAGTCGGGCTATTATTTAGCCATTTTGCCTCGATGACCGAAGAGTCGGTCATCATATTGCACGCGGATCGAGGTGTTCCTTCTTTGTCTATAAATAGAAACACTTTTGTTCTAGGGAATCTCCTTTGCTCTCTTCGATTTTTCTAACTCCTTTCTCTCCCAAGCACCTATGGCTCCCAAGAAGGTTGCTGCGTCGAAGGCTGCGAAGGGCAAGACGGTCGCTTCTGCGGCGACTGTGGCGACGAACGTGGCCACTCCTCCGTCGGCCGCTGTTCACTCTGTTCATCCCGACGTTCATCCACCTATTGCCGGTAAGGGCATCGCCTTAGAACTCTAACTGCCATGGCTCTGCTGCATAATTTATGCACAAGCCGCATGTGCAAGGTTCGTCGATATGACCGCATAAGCACTTCGCCTAGGAGGCCACATGGGCTTGTCATACTCGATCTGAACCGCATATATATTTTCGGTTTGAGCCGCATGAGCGTAGTTCACTTTTGAACCGCATAAGCTCATCTGCTTGTAGCCGTATGAGTCTGTCTGTTCAGGGCCGCATGAGTCTGTGTGGACTTTGAACCGTATAGTCTCACCTGAATCTAAGCCGCATCAGCGCCTAGGTTTGTCTGTTGAGTCCATGTGAACCTTGAACCGCATAGGCCCTTTCGAACCCAAACCGCAGAAGCTTCATAAGCTCATCTGAACTTGATTTGTATGGACTCATCTGACTCAGAGCCGCATAAGGCTGTGATAAACCGAACCGCATGGACTCATATGGTTCTAAGCCGCATGAGGCTGTGACGACCTGAGCCGTATAGACTCAAGTGATCTTTCAAATGCTTCTTTGTTTTTGACTATCTTCTAATCTTATTTATTTCGTCTCTCTTCAGTGAATCTGCCAGTAAATCCTGCGGGAGATTATTTGTGGACCTGTTACCTTGGGCGTACCTTGGTTTTAGGTACGGATAATAAGTTTGGTCAGGATATCCGAAACAGCCATGGTAAAGTGGTCATGGGTGCTCTCGGTATTGGGAAAAAGAATGCCGTAGAGCAGCTGGGCTCCCGGGGCATGATAAGATGGTGGGTTTATGCTAAGGAACTTAACAGAGGATATTTGTGGGCCTATTATCCTTGGCATACCCTGGTTTGGGATACGGATAATAGGAGGAAAGGAAACCAACATATTTGCTCAGAGGTTATGAGAACATGGCAAGCATGAGGATTTTATCGTAGAATCTTCCTGCTCAGAGGTAATGAGGACATGGCAGGAGTAACTTATCGGAGGATATTTGTGGTCAACAGAGGACATTTGTGGTCAACAGAGGATATTTGTGGTCAACAGAGGACGTTTGTGGTCAACAGAGGACATTTGTGGACCTATTATCCTTGTCATACTCCGGTTGTGGGTGCAGATAATAGGTTGAAAGGGAACCGACATACTTACTCAGAGGTAATGAGGACATGGCAAGTATGAAGGTTTCTTCTACGGAGCCTTCCCACTCAGAGGTAATGAGGACATGGTAGGAGTGGGCTCAATGAAGAGGGGGTACATAAAATAACTCAGAGGTAATGAGGACATGGAAGTTCTATATAGGGGGTGATTTGTTTTTGGCGGAAGTGAAACGACTCAGAGGTAATGAGGACATGGCCGTTTCGGAAATTTGTGGATCGCTTATCCTTTTTTGTGTACTGGAAGTGCGGGTAGTGGATCATGAGGGGATATCCCTTCCAGGAAAAAAGTTCAGAGGTATGATCATACATGACTTACTATCTGAAAGAGTGACCGAAATGTGAGTTTAGAGGCACCAGCGGATACATGACTCGATATTGTGAAAGTGTGAGTTCAGTGGCACCAGCGGGCACATGACTCGATAATCTGGAATGTTGAAAAAAAATGAGTTCAACGGTACCAGGGGGTACGTGACTCGAAAATTTAGAGAACTATGAAGGTGATTTCAGTGGTACCAGCGGGTACATGACTCTATGTATGGAACCAGAATGTAAGTTCAGAGGTATGGGGAGGTACATAACTCTACACTCTGAGATGTCTCGAGGATTTTGTTTCAGACATAATACTTCTTCAGGAACTTGCCGTTGATCGGCAACATGAGCAAGTCTCCATTTTGCTTTGCGAGGCGGTAGGCGCCGTTGGAGAATACGGCTTCGATGATGAACGGGCCTTCCCATTTTGGTTGGAATTTATCGGCAGTTTTATGCGTCATAACCATCGGCCTCCGAACCGCCAGAACGAGATCGCCTACTTGGAATGTTCTGACCTTGACCTTCTTGTTGAAAGCTCCGGAGATTCTGGCCTGATATAGTTCGATTCGCTGTTGAGCTAACAGGCGTTTCTCGTCTAGGGCCTCCAATTCCTGTAGTCGGCGATGGTGGTTTTCGTCTGTCGTCAACTGATGTGTGAGGGCAACGCGGAGTGAGGGGATCTGAGTTTCTAATGGGAGGACCGTCTCACTCCCGTACACCAGGAAGAATGGTGTATTCCCGGTGGCTGTTCGAACTGTGGTGCGATACGCCCATAAGCATTCTCTGAGCTTCTCGCTCTAGTCGCGCTTGTTAGAGGACATAAATTTCTTGAGTAGCTTGATCATGGTATTGTTGAATGCTTCTGCTAACCCATTGGCTGTTGGGTTGTAGGGTGTTGAAGCAATGTTCTGAATTCGGTGCTTGTCGCAGAACCGATAAAATATGTGGCTTGCGAACTGTGGCCCATTGTCGTGAATAATCCTTCGGGGCAGTCCAAAGCGCTAGATGACATGATGCTTAAGGAAGCTGATTACGTTTGAATTTTTCACCTCTACCAATGGGATGGCTTCCGCCCATTTGGAGAAGTAATCGGTGATTGCGAGTATGATTCGGTGTCCTCTGGACGAAGGTGGGATGATTGGCCGACGATGTCCATATCCCATGCTTTGAATGGCCAGGAGGCCACAGTCGGATGTAGGAATTCAGATGGCTGGTGGATGAAGTCGGCATGGATTTGGCAGGCTCTGCACTTTCGTGCATAATCTATTGCGTCTGCAACCATCGTGGGCCAGTAATAGCCCATTCGGCGAAGGCGGTCTTGCAGTTTCGGGCCAGGTTGATGGGCTCCGCAAACACCATCATGGGCCTCGCGTACGGCTTCCTTGGCTTCTGTATTTGATAGACACCGAAGCAGTAACCCATCATAGGATCGGCGATACAGCATTTTCGTCTCCGTATCATAGAAAAATCTGAGAGAACGTCTTCTGATAGAAGTAGCTTCCTTCGGATTCTCGGGCAGGATGTCGTATACTACGAAGTCGATGAACGGCTGTCTCCAGTCTGGTGCTTCGTCGACCGTAATGGCGGAGTAGCTTTCCATGCATCGAACGTTATCCTTAGGACAGACCAGTTCACGGCCTATTATGTCGACCTGATGACGAGCATAATTTGGCACAGCTAGGGAAGCGGCCAAACCAGCTAGGGCATCGGCCTCGATGTTCTGGAGTCTGGGAACATGTTCTATGAAGAATCCTCCCAGAGATGAGATGATGTCAATTGCTATTTGATGATACGGGATCATGTCTTCGTGGCGGACCTCGTACGACCCCCGAATCTGATTGATGATTAACTGTGAGTCGCCGTATGCTTCAAGATACTCTACCCCCAGCTCCTTTACAAGTCGGAGGCCAATGACCGAGGCATTGTACTCGGTCACATTATTTGAACAGGGCTCTGTGAGTGAGTAGGCCCGATTGATCACCAAGCCGGAGGGAAAAATCAGCACCACTCCAACTCCAGCGATGATGTTGCCTTTGGGTCAAGTTCTCGAAGCGCCGTCAAAGAACATTCGCCCGATGGCATCATGGGAGACTGCATTTGAACTGGTGACCTCGTCCGGTATTTCTTTATATACCCTAGTCGTCTCCGAACCTGGATGGGCTACTAGAAAGTCTGCCAGAGCCTGGCCTTTAACAGCCTTTTACGGGACGAAGATCATGTGGTATGGTGATAGTAATATCGCCCAGGTAGCAAGGCGAGAGCTGAGTGCCCCAGGTTTGGTCATGAGGACCCTGAGGGGGTTGATCCGCGATATCACGTGGATGGTTTGTCCCGTGACGTAGTGTCGCGTCTTCTGGATTGCGAACACGAGAGCAAGACATTCTTTTTCTACGGCCGTGTATCGGTATTCTGGCCCAATCATCTTCCGACTGAGGTAGTATATAGCTCGTTCGTGGCCCGCGTCATTGTTCTGTGCCAATAGAGCACCAAGAGAATGTTCCATCGCTCGCACATAGAGCAAGAATGGCTTCCCGGCAACAGGAGCTACCAGGACTGGGGGATTTAACAAATATTCTTTGATGCTGTCGAAAGCGCGCTGGCATTCCTCATCCCATACGAAAGAGACTCCCTTCTTCATGAGATGGGTGAATGGTTGACATCGTCCGGAGAGATTAGAGATGAATCTCCTGATGTAAGCTAGCCTACCTTGGAGGCCTAGGAGTTCGCGGAGATTTCTCGAGGGACCCATCTCCATGATTGCCTTTGTTTTCTCAGGGTCGATGTGAATGCCCTGAGAAGTGATGACGAAACCCAGGAATTTTCCGCTGGAGACACCCAAGAATGATTTCGTAGGGTTCATCTCTAAGTTGTGTGCTCGCATTAGGTCGAACACTATCCTGAGATCTTGCAGATGATCTTCCTTCGAACGGCTTTTGACGGCGATGTCGTCGACGTAGCATTCCACTGTCTTGCACAAGTGGTCTCTAAAGATGACGCTCATAGCTCTCTGGTAAGTAGCGTCAGTATTCCTTAAACTGAAAGGCATAACGGTATAGCAGTATGTACCAATCAGTGTTCGGAATAATGTGTACTTCTCGTCGTCAGGGAACATCTTGATCTGATTGTATCCTGAGAAGCCATCCATGAAGGACATACGTTCGAAGCCGCAGGTGTTGTCGATCATAATATCTATGATAGGGAGAGGGAATTCATCTTTCGGGCATGCTTCATTCAGATTCCGGAAGTCAATGCATATTCGGATCTTCCCGTTCTTCTTGAGAACTGGTACTATGTTGGCTACCCAGTCTGGATGCTGCTCTTCGCGAATGAAGCCGCTGGCTATCAGTTTGTTGACCTCGGTTTCAATAGCATTCATGACATCGAGCCGAAACCGTCGTTGCTGTTGCTTGACAGGTTTTGCATCCGGACGAATATTGAGTTTGTGGAGTACGATCTCGGGGTCCAATCCTGGCATATCTTCATAGCTCCAGGCGAACACATCGATATACTCTTTGACGAGTTGGAGTAACGAATCTTGCTCTTCATCTGTCAGACTCTGGCTAATAAAGATTGGTTTCAGGGAGGCTTCATCACCAAGATTAACTTGTATGACCTCATCCTCAGTCGGAGGTTCTCTTTGCTCGAAATGCTTTTTCCATTATTCATCGAGCTGTTGGGCCCACGGCTCTAGCTCGAAGATTTTTGGAAAGTCTTCATCTTCTTCATAAGCGTCGGCGAATGCCATGTTGACTGACAGGACTTGTCTGAATACATCTCCGATGCTGGTATCAGAGTCAGAAGTTGGTGACCCGGTCGAATGTGAATGCCAGTCACATTCTTCATCTGAACTTTCAGGGGTCATCGTGGGTGTCACATACCCTAATCCACATCGAGTCTTGCTATAGTAGTCCCGTGGTTTGCCAGCCGGGACCGGGGGCTTCAAAGGTAATCGTCGTCCAGTACCGTAGTTCAAACCCGGTGTCGTTTCCAGATCGTATCCCTGTTTCTGCATGAAATATTTAGATTGGGGGCTATAAAGATACAGAGGTAGTCTCCCGGCATCCGATCCAAGGTCGACTTCTTCTATGGTGAAGGGATGCGGATTGTCCTTCTGGCCGAAGATGATTGGATGGTCCCCTCCTTCGATTATTCGGTAAGCATCTTCTGCTGGAGTAAGCTGGATTGTGGTGTAGACATTTGTCACCTGTGTGTGTAGGTGAGTGCCTATACCGTGTTCCATAGCGTACATTATACAAAGCTTATTCAGCTCGAGGTAGTTCAAAGATAGCCCTTTATTGATGAAGTAAGGTATATTTTCTAGGGGGATTACATCATCGGCGGAGGGAACATTAGTGTGGGCAGCCACATACTTGGCTAGCTCTGGTTCCTCTTCGGCTAACCCCTGTGTGAATGAAGACTAAGAGGACGACCTAGGGAGCTTGATCGTCAGCGGTTCAGCTGATGGTGCTGAGCGCGGAGTTGTTGGCAGACTAGCAACCCCCAGTTTGGTACTCGATATGGGGCGAGTCACTTCCGATACCAAGTCTGGATGGATCCACATGACCTCCCCTCGTGATGTGGTGAGAGGCACTAAACCAGTAGCATGATCTCGGGGAGGTGGAAGATTAGTAATCTCCATTATCGCCAGAGGGATGGGGACCACCCCATTTTGAGTTTTCGTCGGAGGGAAGCTGCCGAATTGTACCGACACCATGTTGGCTGCCACCGTTACCTCTTCGAAATCGATGGCCAAAGCGTTCGAATCGATGAGGTTTTGGATGTACCGTTTCAGCTGGTAGCAGTCGTGTGTAGTATGGGGGACGTAGCGATGATAATGGCAGCACTTTGGGTTCTCTATCTCTGCCGGCCGTGGTTCTCGTCTTGGTGGAGGAAGCTGAATTCTGTCCCCTTGTATGAGCATGTCCAAGATGGGCTTGACGTGACCGTCTTCGAAGAAGTAAGTGATTTGCGGCCATTGTTTGTCTGCCGGCTTTGGCTCAGGTTTCTGTGCTGTGTCGGCCACCATAGCCTGCTTTCCCTTGCTGTCCCGATTGTTGGAGGGGCTATCCCCATTATCGTTGTTGGGACGCTTGCCCTTGTTTTCTCCGTCCGAGATGTGCAATCCCAGCTGGCGAGCCTTCTTCAATCGTTCTTCGGCGCTTGTGGCGCTGATGATGAACGTCTTCCAGTCCTTGAATTGACTTTCGCCCATCCAGAGACTGATTGTTGGGAGGAGTCTTTTTTGGCAAATTTCAATCAAGGAGGAATCTGGATTTCCAGAGGGCAACTTCATTGCGGTTTGGCGGAACCGCTAGATGTAGTTCCTTGTCAGCTCTTTCTCCCCTTGGACGACGTCTATGAGGGTGGACATGGTGATGTCCTGCCCTACTTCGTAGAATCTCTCCAAGAACATGCGCTTGAAGCCGACAAAGGAGTGGATGCAGTTGTTCGGCATGTTGCGATACCAGTCGAAGACGACTCCTTCCAATGCCCCGATGAATAATCGTATGAGAATGGCATCGTCATGGGGCAGATGGTCGATGGTGACCTCGAAGTAAGTGATGTATCGACTTGCTGAGGTCTTGCCATCATAAGGATTGATATTGAACGGCTTATATCTTGGTGGGAATGGAACATCCCTCCATGCAGCGGGGTATGGTTGCCGTACTCTGAGGTCTTGAGAGTTTTCTCGAGCGTGGAACATAGCTCGGAGCTCCTGGACCACTCTTCTCGCTTCGCGTGCTTCGTCCACGGCGGTGGGGGCCGTTGTTTCCGGAGGATTGTTGCCCGGGTTTGGTGCCACCGAATTCAAGTCCGCATTGACCGCGGGACCTGCGCTTGTTTGGCCAGGCGTCCCTCCTTGCAGAGTTGGAAGGGCCGCTTTAATCTCGTCTACAGAGTTGACCAAAACAAGCAATATGGCTTCGAGGCTGTCGATGCGCTGGCGATCACTGGAACCACCTTGGTTGCTGTCTGTCATGAATATCGTCTTCACATGAGGAGAGATAGACGGAGCGGTGGAGGAAGCGCCCTCTGAATCGTATCCCTGTAGCGAGAAATCATCGGGGTATGTGGGTATATTCCCTTCTGATTCAGACTCGGAAGGAACAGTACCTCCGATCTCCGAGTTCGCCTCGTCTTTGGAGTTGTGGATGTCGTCGGGGACGTCGAGGTTTGCTGCATCCGATAGGAGAGTTGTCTCCCCCGGCTCGTCTTTTTGGAACATCGGATTGCTGTGGAGGCTCGGAGGGGTGCTACCCCCAGCCCCAGCAACCCCCTGCGTTATGGACGACGAATCCTCCAATGTAGCAGATTTTGTCTTAGAACGAGTACCTTGGAAAACTCCGATGGTGGGTACCCGCTTAGACGACAGTCTTTTAGTCGCAGTGGTTGAGATCTTCGGACTGGGAACATTCGTCTTCTTCCCTCTTCCATCCGCGGGGACTTTTCGGGCAGAGTTACAGGAGACAACGGGTAGTGCCTCGTCTTCTGAAGATGGCTGTTGCAGTCTTTGAAAGACAGACTGTCGGTCTTCTTGCATCGTCGTGCTATTGCAGCAGCAGTTGACGATGACTTGGGTGCAATGACGTCCGTGGGAGGACTCTTTGCACCCCGATGCATCTTCTCTTTCCTTGCGTTTGTGGAGGATGGCCTCACGCAAGTCACTTGCTTTGCTGGCTCGGGAATTCCGGGCGTGCGAGTGTGTAGGCCTCCCGCCTGCTCCCTGATTCGAAGGTAGCTCGTATACTTGCCTTCGTTCGTTACTGGGAGATGCTTGATGACTATCTCGCCCATTGGCCGCAGGGGGCATGGTACGAGTAGCCTTATACAACTTTCCATTAGAGGCCCGCGTGACAATCAGCGGGACGCTCCGATAGTCAGAGGTTGGGGCAGCTGACTGGGCTTGGTGAGCCCGCGCTGCCCTAGACTTCTTCCTTTTAGCACTTAAGGTGCGTAATAGGAAGAGTCCAAGTTGGATACCACAGAGTCTGGCTTATCATCCAGAGAACCATCAGGGTCAGGACCGCATGAGAGACGGTCGAAGATCGATCGAGAGAAGCGTGGAACAGACGCTATACGGCTAGGATTGGAAGCCGTGCAGGCTGTCTGCATGCGACTGTCTTTAGCTTTCGAATGAGTTGTTCTTGTGCGACGAGGAGTCATGACCGTGCAGGCTGGCCGCATGCGGTTGGCAATTGTGGCCGCATGGATTTTCTGCAAGCGATTGACTTCAGTAGCCGTATAAGTTTCATCCATGCGGTTGGCAACTGTAGCCGCATAAGCTATGCGGCTGACAGATGTGGCCGCGTGAGTTTTCTTCCTGCGGCTGGCGGATGTAACCGCATAGGCTTTCTCCATGCGGCTAGAACCCTTATGCGGCTCGGATCACATAGAGTTCCTCTTTTCCCCTGCAAGTCCAGCATCATAATATTTTCTTCTGCCGGACTTGGGGACAGCAGAGTCGTCTATGATCTGAAGTGGGGCCACAGGAGAGTCTTCTCTGCCGTTTTGAGCGACAGAGGGTATCTCTGCAAGAGCTTCAGTAGGAACGAAGGATCGGGGTCTCCACTCCTTGCGGGCCTTCTTTGTGCGGGCTCGCTTCTGGACCGGACCAGCGCTCTTGTCGGAGAGCATTTCTTCGAACGCCTGTTGGTCGAACCGGGCGACCATCTTCTGTTGCGTGGAGCCAAGCTTGGCTGCATCCGATTGTGTCACCAACTCCTCAGCCGTGGAGAAGTTTATCCCCAGCAGAGTCGCCATCGTGTTTGCCAAGAAATGTAAAAGAGAAGAACAGTTTTATAGGAGGACTGGACTTTTACTTCACGTTACAAACTCGCTTGTACAAAGAAAGCCTAGGGACGAAAACCTAGGTACAGCAATCTAAGTACAATTGTTTATTTTTGATTCTAGGGGTGACGATAGAGGCTCGGGAAAGCGACGGCAGCTCTGCCTTACTCCTTGGACGATCGGACGTAGCCTTGGCTCCTGTGACGAGATGCTTGGCGTTGACGAAAAAAATGCTCTTCTTGCTCTCCTCGTATTGCTCTTCTGGCTTCTCTCTCTCTGGATTAATCTCTATGGATTTTTCTCTCTGATTATTGGGGGAGCCTCTCTCTGTATGTGCGTGTGTCTCTTTGTGTAAGTATATTTTGCAAGGGAATAGCACCCTGCTATTTATAATAGTGGGGGGCATCATTAGGGTTTGCAATGATTGCCCATTCTCAAAGTGGCGGCGGCCTGGTAAATGATCAATCTGGACCATTAATCTTGAGCGTAAAGGATCTGGGCCATTAATGAGGATTATGCCAAATTATGTCAGTCATTAATATTGATTGCAATAAATCTCCATCATGATGATTTGCTGATATCCGCAAATCTAAATGAATCAATTTAATTCATTCTCTTGCCACGTGTCCCAAATCATTGGGATCTGACCCAAAACTTGATTATCTTTAGGACACGTGTCCTGTCATCATTGTTGAGCTGCATGAGGAGCGTTCATATTTGGGTCGTATGAAGGTCGTCATGACCGAGCCGCATGAAAGATTTCATGACCGAGCCGCATGAATAGTCTCTATACTCGAACCGCATGAAGGTTGTCATGACCGAGCCGCATGAATATGTTCAAGACCAAGCCGCATGGGGGTCTTCATGGTTGTGCTGTATGAGAGTCTTCATGGCCGGGTCGTATGGATTTCTTTCATGGCCGAGCCGCATGGGGGGCCTTCATGATTGAACCACATAGGTTTCTCCGCACTGGCCGCATGAATTCGTCTAGTCTGGTCGCATAAACTTGCCTCGAAGCTGTGAAGATTATCTCCAGTTCCCTAGTGCTTTTTGTGTCAGCCATTATGACTACTTTACGTCAGGGCTGTCAGCTGTCAGCCGTCAGAGCATTAATTGTCAGCCATCAGAGCATTAATTGCGTTTGAATGACGCTGGGTACAGCCGTTCTAAAAAGACACGTGGCTTGTCTCTGCTGGCCGCATGGAGACCACTCTGTGTTTGAGCCGCATGGGACTCTTGAGCCGCATGTGGCCCCTTGGCCGCATGGATCATTTTTCCCTTCTTTTTCATGCTTCTACAATAGCACTCTAAGTCGAGTGCCACTACGACATCGCACTAATTGCGACTCTCGACCTGCGTGGGCCACCACTAAAAACGTGTCACGACCCGCACCCTAGGTAGGAGCACAAGTGCGTGACCACGCCCAGCCTACACCGTAAAAACGACGTGCCAACAAATAATATATAATAACCTATCATCTCCGCACGGAGGAATATAGTATGAAATACTGATGAACTCATTCACAATCTAGAAGGAAGAATCATGGCATGAAAACTAGATAGATAAAAACCACAAGTGTAATATCCAGCTCAACAACGAGAGAAAGAGAGAGAGTCACAAAGTAATATGGTTATACAATCCCAAATATAATATAATAACATAAGTAGCAAGCTGGAGACAAGGTCCAGACTAAAATGTCTATTCTAACTAAACTAAGCTAGAGGCTCGTCGGGCGGAGCTAAGCCCTGTTGAACCAAGGTCTCCAAGTCTAGGCCGACTACGTCATGAGGACCGTAGTAGGTAGGACAATCCTTCTCGCCATAATCTATAAAATTTTGTCAACATATCCAGTCAGGATGGAACGAGCCCAAATCTCAAATAACAGTTCTAGTTAGACGATATTGAAAATGTAGCAGTAAATAGAGAGAATATACAAGGTAAAATAATGTGTACATGAATCATGGTAAGGCATGTCAAGACTGTAACTGAATGTAAGAACAAGAAAATAGTATATATCATGTACAAAAATCTGGAACTATATCTATGTAAGTTTAGTATTAGTTTTAACATGTGATCGGCTTAGAACTTGATATAATATTTGGCCTGGCTAATCAAACGTGAGTGTATGATTAACACTATACAATGATGATACAATATAATACTGTGGGGTATTGATCACATATCTACGCTAACACCCCCATTCCTGACTAATATAGTGGATCCAGTCATGACACGTAATTCTCTGAGAAGGTAGCTAGCCTTCGCAGGAATCCTGTCTATACAATGCACAAGGAACTAGGTAAACTTGCATAAGACATACCATATATAAGAGGAATAACATCTTATGACGGGATCCAGACAAATACCAATCCATGTGAACAATGTGTCAAGAGAACAAGGATATCTACACTAAATACTAGAAACAAAGACGATATCATAAAACAGAAATATTATCAGAGAATATACTCGCCTGTGATGTGATGGATAAGTCGACTGAGTCCAAGAACAGTGCCTCGAGGACCTATAGATGGAATACTGTATCAATATAATGTTTTAGAAGTAAAATTAAGTCATACTGAGTCAAACTAGGTCAAGACACGTCAAACTAAGTCAATCTAGGTCAAATAAGGTCAAACTAGATTCTACATGGTCGATCTAAGTCATTTTAGGCCTAACTAGGTTAAACTGGGTCAATGTAAGTCAAACGGAATTAATCTAGGTCGATTTAAGTCAACGGTTGACTTATAGTTAACTTTTGTTCAACTGGTCAACTCTGGTCAACTCTAAGTCAACCCTAGGTCAATCCTAGGTCAATGGTGACTAACAGTTGACTTTTGGTCAACCGTTCAAGTCTAATGGAATTTGGGACTAAATTGGGTAAAGTGTTGACCCATAGTTGACTTTTGGTCTAAACAGTCAATCGTGGTTAACCAAGGTCAAGACTAGGTCTAGGCGACTATTTCTAATCATTACCAATCCGTACAACCCATATCCGAGTCCATCTTGGACTCCGAAATCCGTATCTTGGCCGTAGACCAATATCTTAAATTTACCCTTTACAAGATAAATTTCTAGCCTAGGTGAATACCAAGTTAGCCTACCTATGCTTGGTATTTCGACACGTGCTCCATAGGGTAGTAAGATACTAGCCTATACATTCGTTACCTACCAAGATTCCTAGGGTAGTAGGATATCCAGTCATCTTACGGCCTATTGTCGATAATCTAGAATATCTCACGATACGCATTGGTATTGTGCGATACCATCGCCCTACACCCACACGAAGCTCCGATTTCAACTCGGGAGCCTACCCACAAAATCTAATTCACGTATTCTAGGTCTCTACCAAGTTTCATCGCGTTCCGACACTCGGAGCTCGATTTCACCCTCTAACTCGATCTCCTCTAAATTTCCTAATTTCCTACACTACCATCCTTCTAATTTCTATTCTTCTAATTCTTCTTCTTCTAACTCTTCTAATCTTCTTCTCATTCTCCTTCTAATCTAATTCTTCTTCCTAATTCCCTTCTCCTAATTCTTCCTATTCTTCTTCTTCTAATCCCTATTCTAATTCTTCTTCTTCTAATTCCTTCCTCTCATTCTTTCCTTCTAATTTCCTCTTCTTCTTCTAATCTCTTCTTCTTAACTCTATATATATATATATATATATATATATATATATATATATATATATATATATATATATATATATATATATATATATATATATATACATCTCTATATATATACATATATATACCTATAGGGGGGTTATATAGGGGTTATGGTGGGTTAAATGGGGGGCATTGGAGCACTGCTGCTGCTATTATTCCTGCATTTGCTGCTGCTGCAGCTGCTCTTCTATTACTGCTGCTGCTACTGCAGTAGCTGCTGCTACTGCAGTGCTATCTGCTGCTGCTGGTGCTCTTCTATTTCTTCTTCTTCTTCTAATTTCTCCGCTACTTCTTCTTCTTCTCTCTCTCTCTCTCTCTCTCTCTCTCTCTCTCTCTCTCTATATATATATATATATATATATATATATATATATATATATATATATATATATATATATATATATATATATATATTTTATATATATATATATATATATATATATATATATATATATATATATATATATATATATATATATATATATATATATATATATTTTTATATATATATATATATGTATATATATATATATATATATATATATATATATATATATATATATATATATATTATTTTATATATATATATATATAAAATAATATATATATATATATATATAAATAAAATAATATATATATATATATATATATATATATATATATATATATATATATATATATATATATATATATATATATATATATATACATTCACATACATAATTATATATATAAAAAAAAAATATATATATAAATATATACATTCACATACATATATATATAAATACATACACATACATAATTATATAGACACACACACACACACACACATGTCTATATATATATCTATATACATATATACATAGGCATATACACACTCAAACACACACACACTCACACACAAACACATACACACACTCTCCCTACCACTCTCACACACCACCACCATCTCATGACACTAATACCACCACCACTCTCTCACACAAACACAAATACATATAATTATATATACACATATATACATATATATATACCACTCTAATGGAAAACCCCCAAATAAATCTCTAACCTAGATTTTAGGAAACCTATTAAAAGCTATGGGCAAATTGTGGAGAATGAGCTCCTCTTCATTTATTGTGAAGGAGACAATTGAAAAAGAGAATTAATGAGGGATTAATGGCATACCTAGAAATGGGTTTGCTTGAAGAAGAAGGAGAAGCTTTTTGGAAAGAAAATGAAAATGAAGAGAGAGAGATTTCTTAGAGATGAAGAAAAGAGAAGGGAGAGTGGTAACTTGGCCGGCCATGGGGGGGGGGGGGGCTTGGTGGGTTTGGGTGGTGATCCACTAAGCCTCCAACCCATTAGACTTAGTTTTGGTTCGGTTCGGGTTTGGTTTGGTTCGGTTTGTTTCAGTTCAACTCCAAATTAACTAATTAAGCCTCTAATTGACTAGATAAGCCATGGGAGTATGGTTTATTGGTCTCTAGCCTAGTTAGGATGGCATGTGGGCCAAGCCCAGCTAGTATGTGGGTCCCACTAGTGTCCAGGCTACCCGGGTCTCCAACTTAAGTCCAAATTGGATAAAATTCAAACTAAATCAAACAAATCCCTAAAAATCATATAAAATCAAATAAAATTTCCTAAAAATTATAAAACTTGAAAAATGACGAAAATACCCCTAATTCGAAAACTGGACGTGACAAATCTACCCTCCTTAAAAAATTTCGTCCTCGAAATTCAAAACGGTCATACTCTTCTCTAGGTCAAGCACCCAACAATCAAGGTTTACTAAATTTTATCCTAAGTTATATAACATATAATCCAGGAAATCAGAACACATGCATGGTTTTAAATCTCAACAGTATCATGTTATTGCAGTCTTTATTGTGGTTTTCTATTTAATCTAGCATGATCATCATATATGCAAACTTAAGGTACTAAGAAAACAATCATCAATCAATGGAAAAAAAGAACAGGTAAAAAGAAAGAGCAAGACCCTACCTCCTAGTCCAATGCCTGTAGGATCCTCAACTGTCATCGCAAAAGCCCTGCCCTGGCGGGGTATATTCCTCTGCTGGTGAGGGGCGTGATGCGGTGCCATAGGTGGTCTACCCTGTGCTTCCTGAGCTGCATGGCGATGGTTCGAAGGATAATCCCTCGCCTGATGTCCCTCGATGCCACAGTATAGGCACACACCCAAACGTCTCCTGCAAACCTCCCAGAGATGTCCGGACCTCTTGCAGTAGTGGCAAATAGGTGCCTGCTGCGTCGGTCCCTGCTGCTGCTGCTGCCGGGGCACCTGCTGAACTGGTGCCCTAATCGGAGCAGAAATCTGCTACGGGCATTGCGGAATAGAATGATGCTGGAGTTGAGGACGCTTAGCAGCCCCCGCGCTGCTAGTAGTCCCCGAAAACAGATCACGGTCCCTCTTGGGCTTCAGGCCCCACTCCGGCTCTACCTTGCGGGCCTCCACATAGATCTGGGTATAAGTCTCATAAAAGGAGGGAATGAGGATCTTGATATCCCAGATCAGCCCCTCTCTGAAACGGCTCGCCCTGATCTCCGGGTCACGAACCATGTACTCCGCGTATCGGCTCAGACGGTCGAACTCCGCGGCGTACTCCTCCACAGATAAACTGCCCTGCTGCAGATCCTGGAACTGCCGCACCAGGTCGATCTTGTCTGTAGGGGAAAAGAACTTCTCCCTGAAGAGAAGCTTGAACTCTGCCCAAGTATGGCCCTCCCCAGCAAGGGCTGGCTCGTTTCTGAGCCAGGTGCGTACAATGTCTAACAACTGCAAACCTACCGCCTCGACCTTCAGGTCGTCTGCGAGGCGGGAGGCCCTCATCTGCCGCTCGATATCCTCGAGCCAATCATCGGCATAGACCACACCCTCGGTCCCGCTAAAGTCACGGGGCCCGAGCTTCTTGAAGTCCTGGATATCTCCGTACCTCGGACGCGTCCCATGATGTGGAGCCCTCTGCTCCACAGCTGTAAGGGCCAACTGATGGGCATCCTCCATGCCATGACGCATCGCGTCTGTCTGCCTCTGCTGAGCCTCGGTCTGGGCTCTCTGAGTCTCCAGCATCTGCTGGAGGAAGGTAAGCATCTGTCCCATATCTGTAGGCAGAGGAGGTGGAGGTGGAAGTATGTCTGCAACTAGCGGAGGAATCCGCTGTGCAGGAGGAGGAAGAGTGCCCATATCAACCACTGGTACTGCGGCTGGAATAGCCGTAGCAATCCCGGGGTCAGCCCTCGAAACTGGCGGAGGAGAGCCCCCAAGAGCTGCTGCCGACACCCCGACAGCGACAGGAGTATCTGGATCAGGTCTGCGAGTCATAGCAGACCTGTCCACGTCCGCGGACTCAGGATGCTGGGACCTGGTCTGCACCATCCTGAAGATAGAATAAAGGAAGGAAATCAATATGGCACATGAAATATTATATCAAGGAGGACAATTAGAATGCAAAAATCAATGTCAAAAAGGACAGTTAAAAGATCAGCAAGTGAAAGTTTTTCTATTTTGTGATTGAGTAACTTAGCCTATAGCCTATCCTAGATACGTACCGCAGGCTCGTAATAGCACTCTAAGTCGAGCGCCACTATGACATCGCACTAATTGCGACTCTCGACCTGCGTGGGCTACCACTAAAAACGTGTAACGACCCGCACCCTAGGTAGGGGCACAAGTGCGTGACCACGCCCAGCCTACACCGTAAAAACGGCGTAGAACGATGTAGGTCTACTAGCCAACAAACAGTATATAATAACCTGTCATCTCCGCACGAAGGAATATAGTATGAAATACTGATGAACTCAATCACAATCTAGAAGGAAGAATCTTGGCACGAAAACTAGATAGATAAAAACCACAAGTGTAATATCCAGCTCAACAACGAGAGAAAGAGAGAGAGAGTCACAAAGTAATATGGTCATACAATCCCAAATATAATATAATAACATAAGTAGCAAGCTGGAGACAAGGTCCAGACCAAAATGTCTATTCTAACTAAACTAAGCTAGAGGCTCGTCGGGCGGAGCTAAGCCCTGTTGAACCAAGGTCTCCAATTCTAGGCCGACTACGTCATGAGAACCGTAGTAGGTAGGACAATCCTCCTCGCCATAATCTATAAAATTTTGTCAACATATCCAGTCAGGATGGAATGAGCACAAATCTCAAATAACAGTTCTAGTTAGACGATATTGAAAATGTAGCAGTAAATAGAGAGAATATACGAGGTAAAATAATGTGTACATGAATCATGGTAAGGCATGTCAAGACTGTAACTGAATGTAAGAACAAGAAAACAGTATATATTATGTACAAAAATCTGGAACTATATCTATGTAAGTTTAGTATTAATTTTAACATGTGATCGGCTTAGAACTTGATATAATGTTTGGCCTGGCTAATTATACGTGAGTGTATGATTAACACTATACAATGATGATACAATATAATACTGTGGGGTATTGATCACATATCTACGCTAACACCCCCATTCCTGACTAATGTAGTTGATCTAGTCATGACACGTAATGACACGTAATTCTCTGAGAAGGTAGCTAGCCTTCGCAGGAATTCTGTCTATACAATGCACAAGGAACTAGGAAAACTTGCACAAGGCATACCATATATAAGAAGAATAACATCTTATGACGGGATCCAGACAAATACCAATCCGTGTGAACAATGTGTCAAGAGAACAAGAATATCTACACTAAATACTAGAAACAAAGGCGATATCATAAAACAAAAATATTATCAGATAATGTACTCGCATGTGATATGATGGATAAGTCGACTGAGTCCAAGAACAGTGCCTCGAGGACCTATAGATGGAATACTGTATCAATATAATGTTTTGGAAGTAAAATTAAGTCATACTGAGTCAAACTAGGTCAAGACACGTCAAACTAAGTCAATCTAGGTCAAACAAGGTCAAACTAGATTGTACATGGTCGATCTAAGTCATTTTAGGCCTAACTAGGTCAAACTGGGTCAATGCAAGTCAAACGGAATTAATCTAGGTCGATTTAAGTCAACGGTTGACTTACAGTTGACTTTTGGTCAACTGGTCAACTCTGGTCAACTCTAGGTCAATCCTAGGTCAATGGTGACTAACAGTTGACTTTTGGTCAACTGTTCAAGTCTAATAGAATTTGGGACTAAATTGGGTAAAGTATTGACCTATAGTTGACTTTTGGTCTAAAAAGTCAATCGTGGTCAACCAAGGTCAAGACTAGGTCTAGGTGACTATTTCTAATCATTACCAACCCGTACAACCCATATCCGAGTCCATCTTGGACTCCGAAACCCGTATCTTGGCCGTAGGCCAATATCTTAAATTTATCCTTTACAAGGTAAATTTCTAGTCTAGGTGAATACCAAGTTAGCCTACCTACGCTTGGTATTTCGACCCGTGCTCCCTAGGGTAGTAAGATACTAGCCTATACATTCGTTACCTACTAAGATTCCTAGGGTAGTAGGATATCCAGTCATCTTACGGCCTATTGCCGATAATCTCGAATATCTCACGATACGCAATGGTACGGTGCGATACCATCGCCCTACACCCACACAAAGCCCCGATTTCAACTCGGGAGCCTATCCACAAAATCTAATTCACGTATTCTAGGTCTCCACCTAGTTTCATCGCGTTCCGACACTCGGAGCTCGATTTCACCCTCTAACTCGATCTCCTCTAAATTTCCTAATTTCCTACACTACCATCCTTCTAATTTCTATTCTTCTAATTCTTCTTCTTCTAACTCTTCTAATCTTCTTCTCATTCTCCTTCTAATCTAATTCTTCTTCCTAATTCCCTTCTCCTAATTCTTCCTATTCTTCTTCTTCTAATCCCTATTCTAATTCTTCTTCTTCTAATTCCTTCCTCTCATTCTTTCCTTCTAATTTCCTCTTCTTCTTCTAATCTCTTCTTCTTAACTCTATATATATCCATATATATATATATATATATATATATATATATCGGGGGGGTTATATAGGGGTTATGGGGGGTTATATATATATATATATATATATATATATATATATATATATATATATATATATATATATATATATATATATATAGGGGGGGTTATATAGGGGTTATGGGGGGTTAAATGGGGGGCATTGGAGCACTGCTGCTGCTGCTGTTATTCCTGCATTTGCTGCTGCTGCTGCAGCTGCTCTTCTATTGCTGCTGCTGCTGTAGTGCTATCTGCTGCTGCTGGTGCTCTTCTATTTCTTCTTCTTCTTCTAATTTCTCCTCTACTTCTTCTTCTCTCTCTCTCTCTCTCTCTCTCTCTCTATATATATATATATATATATATATATATATATATATATATATATATATCCGTCTAACCCTCTATCTATATAAATATATATATACATTCACATACATATCTATATATAAATACATACACATACATAATTATATAGACACACACACACATGTCTATATATATATCTATATACATATATACATAGGCACATACACACTCAAACACACACACACTCACACACAAACACACACACACTCTCCCTACCACTCTCACACACCACCACCATCTTATGACACCAATACCACCACCACTCTCTCACACAAACACAAATACATATAATTATATATACACATATATACATATATATATATACCACTCTAATGGAAAACTCCCAAATAAATCTCTAACCTAGATTTAGGAATCCTATTAAAAGCTATGGGCAAAGTGTGGAGAATGAGCTCCTCTTCATTTATTGTGATGGAGACAATTGAAAAGAGAATTAATGAGGGATTAATGGCATACCTAGAAATGGGTTTGCTTGAAGAAGAAGGAGAAGCTTTTGGAAAGAAAATGAAATGAAGAGAGAGAGATTTCTTAGAGATGAAGAAAAGAGAAGGGGGAGTGGTTACTTGGCCGGCCATGGGGGAGGGGGGGCTTGGTAGGTTTGGGTGGTGATCCACTAAGCCTCCAACCCATTAGACTTAGTTTGGGTTCGGTTCGGGTTTGGTTTGGTTCGGTTTGTATCGGTTCAACTCCAAATTAACTAATTAAGGTTCTAATTGACTAGTTAAGCCATGGGAGTATGGTTTATTGGTCTCTAGCCTAGTTAGGATGGCATGTGGGCCAAGCCCAGCTAGTATGTGGGTTCCACTAGTGTCCAGGCTACCCGGGTCTCCAACTTAAGTCCAAATTGGATAAAATTCAAACTAAATCAAACAAATCCCTAAAAATTATATAAAATCAAATAAAATTTTCTAAAAATTATAAAACTTAAAAAATGACGAAAATATCCCTAATTTGAAAACTGGGGGTGACACCTAGACATAAATATGCAAAGGAGATTCTAACCGCCTAATGTGCAATTTAGAGGACAACTTTCATGCGCATGGGTGGGATTTTAGGCTATGTGTACGTAACTGGCATCCAGTCATCTGTATCCGTCTGTAACATCCAAAATGTCAGAGGGCATCTGCAAATAAATCGTCACAGTTCCATCCGGAGACTGTGGTTTACCTGTTTGGATTCCCATACGCACTAGCGACTGTCCTCCTCCAATATTTCCTACACTGACCAAGTCATGTCCATGACCCGCCCAGTTTCGTAACTGCTCGAGTCTCTATACCTTAATCGTAGCAGTTACGATCTATCTGTCACACGACAATAAAGATGGCCAGTCCATAAGTCATGCCCTTAACAAAATGTCTCAAACCGTGTAGTGTAGGTGTCATGGCCAAAGGAGATATAAGAATATCCTCCAACAAGAAGGTAGTCCGCTAACACTAAGTTAATATGCATAAAATAAAGTAACGACTAATAAAGTCGCTTGCACCCAAGTATGGCTTGGTCGCGTAGATTATAACAAAGAAAACTAACAAATATGAAACAAAGTAATTAATGCGTAAAATAAATAATATGACAGTTAATTAGCAAGGTATACTTGTCTGTTACGACGCTTGGTGAGCTACCTGGTGTGGTACAATAAAGGTGGCACAAGATCGACTTCGGTGTTACAACTATTCAAAGGGCCTCCGATGGTGGCACGGACTGGTCCATCGGGTCCAGAATGATCAAGTTAGCTAGGGTCGATAAGGGCAGGTACGGTATTGGCAAAGAATAGGAATAATAGGATTAAGTCACGAATATGCGGATAGTCGAAGGAATTGGATAAACAACAATGTATATAAAATTTATAAAATATTATTTATATTCTTGAAAAATAGAGTTTTATTTAGTTAAAATAATTTAATTAGAAAAATAATACTATAATATTTTAGTCAAAAGCTTTATTTAAAGTATGACACCAATAAATATATATTAGGTTTTTGAAATTTAGTTTAAAATTATATATATACTTAAAAGAAGAAAAAAATAAATAAATAAATAAATATATATATATATATATATATATATATATATATATATATATATATATATATATATATATATATATATATATATATACTTTCGCAATCATTTGTAAATACTAAAAGTCCTTATATAAATTTGGAAATTACTTTTTGTAAAAAATATTTCTTAAATACCTTGGATATATAATTTGAAAATACATTTTTATTAGTACGATATATGTCTAAAAATAAAATAAATTAAAGAATAAAAATTATTTTTAGACTAGGTTTTAAGTTCGTAAAATATACAAATGTTTGTAGAAAACTAACTTTTTATTTGTCAAAATATATATATATATATTTTTAAAATATACTTTAGAGTTATTTATTATCTTTAATAAAACAGAATAATATAATATGATAAAAATAATTAAAATAATTGGTAGTAACATACTAATACTAATAATAATAATGAATATTGCTAATAATAATAATAATAATAATAATAATAATAATAATAATAATAATAATAATAATAATAATAATATATAACAACAGTCATACATAAAAAGCTACAATTATCACCAGTGTTAAATACAATATAAAATTTACATCACAACCACCAAATACACTAAAAAAAAGAAGAAGAAAAGTTCAGCATGTGCTGGCTCTCCCTGGTTCTCCCATTCGAGAGAACAATGGGCTGCTCCATAATAAAAAAGCGAAGAAGGAATTTAGAGAGGGGAGTGAGAAGGAGAAGTGGAGAGAGAAGAGGGAGAGGAAATCGAGGAAGGGAGGGAAGCGAGATCGAGCTGCGCCGGTGGCGCATGAGTACGCGGCGGCGGGTGCAACTGCTCCGGCGTGAAGGGGGGCCCACGCTAGCGGAGCTGCGGGAGACTCGCCGGTCGCCGGACCGCACGCGCACAGCGACGGAGAGCGGGGAAAACGGCAGGCAGGAGAGGGAAGGAGGAGAGCGGAGGGCTTGGGGTCGTCGGTCGGTGCGATGCTGGCGGAGGCGCGCGG
The DNA here is from genome assembly GCA_029216955.1 of Iris pallida. NCBI lineage: Eukaryota > Viridiplantae > Streptophyta > Magnoliopsida > Asparagales > Iridaceae > Iris > Iris pallida. The sequence goes on along the minus strand of JANAVB010003000.1, from coordinate 18,323,303 downwards.
CGGAGGGTTTGGCTACGGCTAGCGCCGGCGGGCGGGCGCGGAGGTGAGTTTAGGTTTAGGGTTTATTTCCCTTTTGTCGTGGGTTTGATGGTGGTGGTGGTTGAGGGTGCAAGCGACGATGGGGTGGCAGTTTGGGGCTGTCGCCGCGGTTGCCGCGGTGGTCGTCGTGATGATGATGGTGGTGGTTGTGGTAGGGTTTGGCTGGGGTTTGTTGATGACGGTGGAGAGGGCTGTACGACGATGGTGCCAGAGGGATTGGAGTTGCTGGCCGAGAGGAACGACGGTGCGGTGTCGCAGATGGTGGTGGTGGTGAAATCGATGGTGACGAGGTCGGCGGGCTGGTTCTGGTGACGTTGGTGATAGGCGATGGGTTTGGGTCTGCAGCCAATGGCCGGGGTAGAGATGTATGGTTTGGTTGACTAATCACAGGGAAGGAGGATACGACGGAGATGGCTTGAGCCGAGCGCGACGGCCGATCACGGGATCTGTGACTGGCCATGGAAAGCTGCTGATAGATACTTAGGCTTAAGGCTAGGGTTAGGCTTTGGTGGTGTCGGGATGTAGTTGGCATGGTGTTGGTTGTATCTGACACGGGAAAGAGGACGTAGTGATGTGTCCGGGGGTGTCGGACACGATAAAATAATGTAATTGTAAAAAATAATGGGAAGGAAAGATGGACACAGACACGGTGCACATGATTGGCTATGGTGTTTGAGGAGTTTGTGGAATTTATGGAGAAAGAGGGCAAGTACCTCTCCTTTTATAGGAGGTGGGAATCCCTATTGGATAAGGAGTAGGAGGATTTTAAATCCCCATTAGATAATTCACTATCAAATCAAATCAAGTTAAAACCAATCAATCCAATCCAACTTCATATCTAAATAAATTTTATCTATAAGCTAAACCTTTCTAAAAATAAATTTAAATCTTAATTTAAATTTTCATAACCATTTAAACATTAATTACAAATTTCAAAATAAATAATAAAATATGATAAAAATTAATTTCGAAAATTATCTTAAATATTTTAATATCAATAGAAAATAGCTTCAACATAACTTTTAATAAATTTAAGATGTAAAAAAATTTCAAAATTCAAAATATATACATGACTTAACTTTCATGTACCTCATATATTATATTTTTACAAATCTTATTTTAGAAGTTAAAAATTATATAATAAAATAGCTTCCACTAGAAAATAAAATAAAAATATGTTTAGTCAAGGGTTTGGTATGACACTAAAACAAAGCAAGCTTTACCAACCCAATAAGTATTTTGTATCAAATATTTATTCGCTACATTTGTTAAGAATTTATAATAAAACTGGTTTAGAAAAATATAATAATAATAATTAAATATTACTTATCACGCGTTTGTACTCGGCGTACAATACAACTACGTGACGTACAATACAAAAAAAAATCAGTACCAAATAATAAAAAAATTAGTAAAATTTAGGGGTTTTACAGTCAACAACATTGAGTTAATCATTTCTGTTAACGTTCTGTTCTTCCTCTCTGCTACTCCGTTTGATTGAGGAGAGTACGGAGCCGTAGTCTCATTGACAATTCCATGTTCTTTACAGAACGATATGAATTCATGAGACCTGTACTCCCCACCTCGATCACTTCTTATTCTTTTGAGTTGTTGTCCAGTTTGCCGCTCAGCTACGGCCCTGAACTCCTTGAACTTATCAAATGCTTCGTCTTTAGCCTTCAGCAATTTGACGAACGCATACTTAGAGAAGTCATCGATGAAGGTTATGAAATACTTCATCCCGGCCTTTGTAGAGAACTGTTTGAAGCCACAGATATCTGAGTGTACTAACTCCAGAAGATCTGTACTTCGATTAACCCGAGGAAAGGGTTTCCTTGTGATCTTAGTTTGAGCACAAACTTCACATTTCTCTACCTTACCCCCACATTTGGAGATAAGTCCTAGACTAGACATTCTGTTTATTCGTTTAGAATGAACGTGTCCTAGCCTATTATGCCACAACTCATAAGTATAAGCAGAATGAGTGATTGTATTAATAACATTGAACTGATTTACAAGCTGAATTTTGAACATTCCTTCGGTATAAAAAGCTTTTCCGAAATATGTTCCCCTGATAGACATCACCATCTGGCCAGCATTGATGTCCATCCTGAGGCCTGCTTTACAGAGATCAGGTTCTTGGCGATAGCAGGTACATACTTCACGCCTTGAAGCGTTAGAGACTTGCCAGAAGTCAGCTTCAATACCCCTGTCCCGATCCCAAGCACTTCAGCTTGTGCCGGGTTCGCCACCATAACCACATCAGAAATAGGGGTGTATGTGGTGAACCACTCCTTGCTGGAGCAAACATGGCAGGTGGCTCCAGTGTCTACCTACCAGTCAGCATTAGTTCCTACCGCATCAACCCGCGCAATCATAGCAACAACATCAGTGATCATAGTTACCTTACTAGGTTCTCCTTGCTCTGATTGCTTGGCTTTTGCTTTGCACTCATTCTTAAAGTGGCCCTTCTTGCCACACTTGAAGCAAGGCATTTGAGACTTTGGCTTCTTTTTCTTGAAAGAAGTTCCCTTGACTTTTAGATTGTCAGGGTCCTTCTTCTTGCTGTGGGAAGCCGCCTGCTTTCCCCTTGGTTCCTTGGTATGAACCATATTGGCGTTAGCCAATTGCTTGGACAGTGCGTTCACCTTCAGTTGAGCCCGCTTCTGGCCCTCAACATAGATTTCCTGCAGGAGATCTTCAAGGGTGATCTCCAGCTTCTTTCTATGCATGTTTGCATAGAACTTGCTCCACCCAGCGGAGAGCTTTGAGACAATCCCTCCAACAACAAACTTGTCGGGGAGGGGCATCGCCTCGTTTTCCAGCTTCTGTCGCAGTTTCAGAAACTCCTTCACCTGCGGCAGCATAGACTTTTCGTCCTCAAAGAACCACTTGTGATATTTTTCAACCACGAAGATTTTACTGCGTTTCTTGTCTTCTTCGTAGAGTTTTTCTACAGACTCCCATATGTCTCTAGCGATAGTCTTCTTAGAATAGGATTCTGCAAGGGAATCTTCCATAGCATTCAGGATAAGCAGCCTGCAAATACTATTTTTCCTCCTCCATTTTGCTTGAAGTTTTGTAGCCGCGGTGATTGCGGCTGTAGACCCAACATCTGGAACAGTAGGTTCTTCCTCCAGAAGCACGTGATCTACGTCTTTGAGTTGAAGGGTGAGATATACCTTCCTCTTCCAGACTTGGTAATGTTCTCCATCAAACTTTTCTAACTTACAAAAGTCAGAATTGAAGAGTGAAACATTAACGTTTTCCATCGTAGCGTTAAAGCTTTGAGATTGTTAGTGCCGGAGCACAATTTTTCGATGGAAAATAGGAAATTCGTAACAATTGTAAAAACAATCGTTATTATGTAACACCTCACAGAAGGTACGTAACAGAAATTCCACTAATGCAACACTTCACAGAAGGTGCACAGATTTCTACCAACACGAACACTTCATCGAAGGTGCGCTAATAGAATTCTGATAAACGAAGATTGCAACACTTCACAGAAGGTGCACAGATTTCTACCAACGCAAACACTTCACCGAAGGTGCGCTAATAGAATTCTGATAAACGAAGAAGATGACAGGCGAAAGATGAAAAAACTCCTGCTGGGGTGAATGATCACCGTTGCTCAAAGCTTTATTCGCCCCACACGAATAGCTTCCAGGAACCAGCAAGTTCGTCGGAGAACTTGGAACACTCTTGCTCTTCTGACTCCTCGGATGAGCATGAACTCCCGTGCAAAACTCAACGCTGGTACAATACCTCTCTTCTCTCTCACAGCTTCTAAACACTTGTAAACTTTCTGTCTACTACTTGTGTATTAGTTCCTTACTGTGAGAGAGAAGGAGGAGACCTTATATAGGCCCCTGCAACAACTGTCCGGTTAGCACAATGTTAGGGACGTGGTAATAACCACCCCGAACATGGAGCAACCGTTCAGAACATGCAAAGACACTACTACAAAAATCGTTAACAATGACACTTTATAGATGACACTCATCCAAAAATATCATTAATAATATATTTAATGTCGGCTCTTTAGATGATGGTCATTAATAACTTTATCATTGACATTAAAAAAATTAATGTTGTCATAAGTATTATAAGATGACGAGTAAAAAAATAAGGGTCATGAAAACAATTGTGGATGTCATCTTTTGTGTGTGAAAAAAAAATGGGACTAACAATGACACTATGATATTAAGAAGTCATATTTAATTTAAATAATGAAGAAGACATGCTGTGTGTCATAAGATATTGATTAAAAAATTGACATACTATACGGTACCGATTTGTTTTTTTTTCCAGTTAACAAAAAAATTATGCCACATAAAAGTATTCACTACACCAAAACACTTAATTTGTAACATATTATGTTTATAATTACTAACATATTATGTTTATAAACATATTATGTTTATAATTACTAATGGTTGTTACCGTGACTATATTGTGATGGTTATTACCATTACAACAATTAAAAACTGTTATTAAAATTCTTATTCATGTTTTTATTTTTATTTCTTTAAGTTTGTGACAGTAAAAACTGTGATAAATCTAACATTTAAAAAAAGGACTCATATGGATCAAAGCATTGGAAAATAAAATGTTTCCAATTCCCAGCTTCTTTTTCACGATTCCCTCTATTTTTGCTCTCCATTCCTTCTCTCGAGCTTGATTTTGTAGAAGGCGTTGACCACGTTTTGAGGCACTCCTCCATCAAACGAAGTGGCAAATAGTCTTCTTCTCTCCTTTCCCTCTCTCAACCTCGATAAGTTCTTCTATTTCAGTTCGAGAGTCTTCTTCGCTCTCCTTCTCTCTCATAATGTCAAAATGTTAGGGTTTTGCTGATTTTAGGACATCGACAACCCTCCCAACAGGTACCTTCCTCAACTTTCTATTTGATTTTAGGGCTTTTTTGATTTTAGGGTTTTCTATTGAGAAATTCAACTTTTATTCATTGTATAATTGTTTTATATATTATATGTTTAATTGGATTTTAGTTGTTGATTTTAGGGCTTTTTAGAACGAATATTGTAAGGTTCTTGGACCTTGACTTTGCAATGTTATATTCTTTACCGACTATATGACCGTCGACTTCTGATCGTTGTCTGGTCGAGTCGATAACTGGGTTGGTCACCATATGCCAACGTATCGTCTGCTGATAGCGGAAGGACTGAAGAAGCCCAACACAGTATTTCAATCAGACAAGACGAGGGTCTCATTATTGACGATGGGTTGGATTTGGGTTATGGTGTCTGTTGCAATGGAGAGGGTGAAAAGAATGGAGAGGACTATGAGGAAGAATGATCTGTAGGGGAGTTTTAATGATTGTATGTTTCTGCATGCAGTACTACTGCATCCATGACATTTTGCCTCTGTAGAGGATTCTCTCGTCTCCGACCCCCTCTATTTTTGGATTGTGTCTCTGCTTGAGATAAATCCTAAAGCCTAATCCGAATGAAGTACTTTAATCTGTGATGTGTCATAGGTTATTACGTTGCATACTTGCTTATTTTTGCATCATGATTAATAGTAATACTGATCGCCAACCACATGCAAAAGGGAGCAAACAACCTGTTCAGGGATTCGAACTCATATTCCATTTGCATATTGGCATTTTTCGCATAAACGTACACCGTTGTGTCTGTCCTGATATCAGGATATAAGCTTTGCACCCAAACTTAGATATGAGAATAACAGTTTTTAATTGTATGTGATGTTTCATATATGAACCTTCTTGATTTGTCATTGCATCTTTAATTCTTTATTAAATTAAAAAATCAATTATGTTGTTCTTCTGCAAGAAGAAATGAGTATTTCATGCCATGTGATGAGTTGACAATTCAGTTTAAGGTTTTTTTTGTGAGATAGAATGATTGGAAATACAATTTTGTATTATGATATATCCAACTTGGGTAGACACTCGCACTTGATTGGAAAATGAGTATTTCATGCCATGTAATATAATTTTGTATTATGTTCATGCCATGTTACTGGATGGTACTAATTCAAGACCACGACAATACATTTTGAGGATTTATCTATTTCTAATTGCTTATTATAATGACTTTGTTTTATGGACTATGCAGTACCTTCTTAATGAAACAAATATGTAGATGTCCCAAGTGACCTTATATGTTCATATTTCTTAATAATTAACGACATTAATTATCTTATGGCTGATTTGTGGGTATTGGCTAATTTTTTACACCTTTGTTTAAAATATTTTAATTAAATTAAGATGTCCGATCGCACTAATTTTAATTAAATCATGGCCAACCATTAGTCCTAAAACAATCGTCAGTCCTTCTAGTTTAATTGCTATTTAAATAATATCTAATTTTTATTTGATGTAGCGGAGATCTGAAACCTAAGTGGTTGCTTTATTAGAAGGATCTCCCAAAGTATGTAGGTAAATTACAGCTGTTGTGTATCCCTTACATGGCATTCATTTCTAAACATGGCAAGATACTATCGTTGTGTATCCCTTACCTGCTCTCTCACTGTTTGTGTCCGTGTGTGCCCCTGTGTGTGTGCGAGCATCTTTATCTCTTTAAATTATGCTTCTTTGGTCGGTCTCTCAAACTATGTAGATTGTCTATTTATCTAACATGCCTTAAAAGTAGCTCAAAGTGTCGAGGGATTGTGCTTGCAAGTCTATATATTTGTTGTAGTTCTCACAGTCACATGTACATGCCATGTAGACTCGTGCATGCACTTGGTCAGACAGTCATATTTGTTTGGGCTGGCTTTGAATGTTTCATCAGTCTCACAGTCACAGGTACATGCCATGGAGACTTGTGTATGTATACGAAAACTTACACGAAAATAATGGAGCCTAATGCATGCTCATTCTGAGTGCTAAATAAAAAAGTTATCTTTCGACTGCGTGTTCAACTATATTATGGACTAACATGTTGCAGTAACGAAATTGCATTGTAAGTTATTAAATTCGATAACATATAGTATGTACCATGCTTCAATATACATGGAAGTTTGACATTAAAACCAATGTCTAAAATAGTGTTCGACATGTCCGATTTATTCATAATTATGATTGGATTCGTTCAAGTTTATAATTATGATTGGATTCATATTTGAATGCTCGCTCTCACACACTTTCAAAGACTTTGGAGGAGGCATTGCATTTTCTTTTAATTTTATGTGTCACTTCATTTCAGCCATATTGGAATATGTTGTACAAGCGAATTCACATTGTTGATACTTTTCGGGTGAAACCTGGAAAAAACTTACTTAAACATGATAAATGATGATGTGTTTGACAAGAGCTCAACAAAGGGAACAAGGAGCTTTATGAATATAAAAATAACACCGGCAAAAGCTTTGTTAAATATTGCTTCATCTGCTACCAGTTTTACAAATTTTGAAATTTTTAGCTTATCATAAATTATGAAATGTTAACATATTTTGCAGAACTATACCTTGGATCATCTCCATTCATTTATTCATGAATCGTGGAATATTTCCATTCGGGAACGCCAAATATTGCTTTTTGAAATATTAGTCAATATACTCCTCAGCGATGCTCTATATGCTAATCGAACTTATGGACTTTCTCATGCAAATTTTAGATAATTTTTTTAGCTTTCACCCTTATATGCAACTACTTTAGAATTGTCTCTGCTTCTTAGTTCAATGGTTCCCATGTTTACTCTGTTCTACGATTACTTCGTGTTGTTGGTTTTACTTGGCGTGGTTTTACTTGGCATGTTTACTCTGTTCTGGCAACATCCATCATGTATTCTCCTTCTAGCAGTTCTCTTCTCCTTCCTCTGCCACCTCTTCTTCTGCTTCGTCTCATCGGAGAAGGGGAGCATGGATCATGTAAAACGGCGATCGGCTAGGGATCTGGACTGTTATTGTCTTCAGCAATGTCGACCGTGACTCTCTCCACGTTTGCTTCGCCTACGAGACCGTTTTCATGTACGCTGTCACGACCCGGTCCCTAAATACTTGGGTCAAATCGGATCATGCCCAGCCTGCACCGTTGATGAGACGGCGGCAGTAAGCTGTAATCCATATGCAGGTGATCAACAACATTTGAAACTAAATTTTTCACAACATATATTTAAACGATAATTCAAAATTTGTTCTGTTACAAAGTTTCATAACTTGAAATAACAAGAAACTAATAAACTCCAAACTAAAGTAGCATCTATGGAGACGCCACAACATCCTCATCAGCTGGAAGTACCGCCGGGTACAAGTCAGGATCGTAGTAGCTATTGATTAGCATCTCCAGGTCATCAAAAATACCTAAAATGTTGTCTCCAGTCAGGAGGGAGCAAAGTACAATTTATGCAAATTTTAACAATTAAAATGACAATTAATATCATGCACTTTTAAACAGTTTTTAAAGAAGAAAACAGATTTGAAATACAGTACAGTGATGTGAATAGGTAATGAATATGACCGGATTTGGTTACAGTAGTATCCTAGCGATACGGTATGGCTTGTCCCCGTGTGAAGAGGGGAAAGCTAATACAGTCAGTTATCCTAATTTTTGGATTTGGTCATATCCACTACTCTACTCCCCCAGTCCCCAACAGTACAGTCAATACTCCCGAAAGAGTCCGTGTTTGAACAGTGATTTAAAATTGCAATGAAATGATTGCTAAAATAATCGTAAATCCACATAAATGTACTTGCCTTAAATTTCTCAGGTTGGACGAGATTGGTACTTCGGTTTGACGGTCAAGAACTTCCTCGTAATCCTACATTCCGGGAATTATGTCTCAGAAACCACAACTCTAGAATCTAGTTACAATCTCTAGATTTTGTTTCCTAGTCAATTTTAATCTTGTATTAATCAACACAATCAAAACACGCTTTTCTAGTGAGTTACAATTCAGAAAATCCAATTTATGTTTTATTTCGAAAAACTTGTTTTTATCAACTTTATTGGGAAAAAGTTAGTATTTTATTATTATACATATAAATATATTTTTCTTTTCTTTAAGTGAGAAAATCATGAATTTCTAACTAATTAATTAATAATAATATTAATTAATTCTACGCGTTCACAAACTCAGCAAATCCACAGCCAATTCCTAATTATTACAATTTACAAAATAGATAAATAAATGGGCTTATGCCCTTACAAATTTATAACAAATTGAAATAAGAGAAGATTGGGTTAGTCTCGAAAATTACCTACAATTAACATTAATAATAACTTAATAATTTCTAAATTAAATTATAAAATAATTTGAGTCTCAGACTCTGGTCCAGTCATCATATTCAGCTACTCTGCCTCAACGTCCGGACAAACCGGTGCGTTTGCATTTCACTGGGGCCCATTGACCATTAAGGTCGTCGCCCGAATATAATATTATTAAAATAATATTTATTCAAAAATCATTTAAAATATTTTTATATTTTGTAAAAATTTTGGCAGCACTCCCTCTATTTTTGGTCAACCCAAAAACTGGGAAATGCTCCATTTACCTGCAAAATAATTCCCAAAACCCGAAATACATATAGATATCCACAGAAAAGATTTTTCCATACCAATCCAGCATTCCGAAATGAGAACGGAATTCCGAAAAAACCCGTAACCACCACACAGAATATATATATCCGAAAATCCCAACAGTACCAAAGAACCAAACCAACAGAGAACAAAACCAAATTTTTATGTATTAAAATCTAAATCCAATTTAATCCCGATAATTCTCGAAAAACCCAAGAATTTAAAAACACAGAACCTTTTCCGAAAGAGTTCTCGGAAATCTCGAGAATTCTACAGAACCAAGTTCTGTCCGAAATATTCCAGCAAGTCACAGAACCAGCAACAAAATAATTTTCCGAAGAACTCGGAAAAACAAATTGGTAACGTAATTGTTACGTTCCCGAATTCCCAAAGAATTCGGTTTGGACCAGATTATCATCATTGATAAAAGGAAATTAACGGGTCAGAGTTTACCCAAATGACAACGGAAAATCCTGAAGTGAACTCGGAACAGAACCGTCACGGGCTCGGAAACGGAACCCGGGGAGCTCGTCCAACAGCGAACCAGAGTCGCACGGGACGAACGGGGGCGGTCACCGAGGCGGACGCCGGCGGCGAATGGCCGGGGAAGGGCCGCGAGGTCGGGTCGATGGCGGGCGGCCGCTGGAAAGGGGCGTCAGTCGCGGGAAACTCGCCGGAAATGGTGGATTTGGGGAAAAATGATGGTGATGGAGGATGGGGATGGTAGTAGAGGGTTTATATAGGAGTTTAGATCGGAGGTTACCGGAGAGGGGAGGCCAACGGCCACCATGATGGCGCCGGCGGCGGTTCGGAAGATGGGAGGTCGGCCATGAAGAGGAAACCGAAGGAAGCTTCGGTTAAGAATGTGAAGAGAAAGGTTCTTTTCCAAAATGCTACAGTACCCAACAAATGAATGAATGATTCATTCATTCTGAAAGAAAGCTTAAAGGTTTATAGCTTATTGGGTATTAGACCCAATAAGAAATGGGCCAAGGTTGTGGGCTTAAGGATTTTAAGTTACCATTAGTTTGCCAATGCGTTTTGATTTGTAAAGAATTGGGTTTGACCCAAATACTGGGTTTGGCTTAATGGATCAAAAACTTTGGCCTAATAGTTAAGGATCAAAATAATAGTTTGGGCTAATATGTTTTTAATGCTTTAATGAAATGATTAATTGGAAAAATATGTTCTGGCTAAAAATAAATAGTTTTAAAAATATGGACTATTTAAAAATAATTTTTTTTTTTATTATTATAAAATTCTAACCATCAATAAATATCTTCAATTGAGTTCAGGTCTGGGTGGTCATGCAAAAATCCAAGTTTTTAATTATTTTGGAAATTAATTTACACTTAATAATAATAACATTAAACTATCAATTCTTAATTAATTGTTAACATTAATCTAACAAAAATTCATTTAACAAATAAAATTAGAAAAAAATAATTTGCAATCTAAATTATGGGTTTTACATACGCACTTGTCCACTCTCGATTCGATCTCTTTTTTTATTTTCCTGCTAATGTTTTTGTTCTAATTTAATAAAGGAAGGGGTTTAGGAACCAGTACAAAGAGGCGTAGCCCAAGAATAAGAGTGTTGTTGTTGTAAGCAATAATTTTGCACCATTTAAATGTTATTTTCTTCAAAATTTTGCCCTAAGAATCTGATTTTTTTTTTGTTTTTTTAAATTCCATAGGATGGGAAAGCTGGTGGAGAGGAGTGGAAGTCTCTCTCTGAATCCGTGAGTTTTAATTTATTTAAATAATATACTGTTTTTTTACCTTGGTTTTGATTTACAAATTTTGAAAGTCATATAGCTCATTTCCGTACTTAGACTAGAGTTCTATAGTTCGCAGATACCAATTGGTATATCTTTTTTTTTATTCTAATCAGAGGTGATGTTTCAGTTGTCTGTATCTTGTTCAAATTGAGATTCAGATGTTCTAGAATTCAAGATTTTGGGACTACCTAAAATTAAATGATAGTATCAGATATATGGTACCTGAAAAAGGGTAGCATTTTCAAACGAATGTGTTAGACTAGTTCTTGATGAAAGGCTGAAGAGTACAGTGCATTCTTATGCAACATTAATTGGTGCCTTGGTTCATCAAGTCTTCCAGGTTTCATGCTCTGAACTTTTTCTTAATAGCTTCACATACCATCTTAAATCATATTTTACATACCTACTCAGTAAAACATATAGTTCTCAATGTGATCCGAGATAGTTGTTTTTTCAGGCTGGACTTGTCAAATATTTCCCGACAAGGCACTTCTTGGAAGAATATGCTGGAGTAGTGCTTCTTAAAAACTTTGAGAACTTGTATGCATATGGAGGTAATAGTTCCTTAATGCAATTTGTCGCTTTCCTCTTCTTTATATATCATAATCTTTAGCTGTCGTTTGTATCTGTAATGTGAAACTTGTTATTTGAACCTCTGAATTAAATCCTCTTCTAATTTGACTATGCCAGTGTACGTCTATGATTTATGAAGACTCTTGTTGTTACAAATGTCAGTGGATCTCAAAACACCTCTTGCCAATCCAGTGATCGTAAAATACTTTCTTTTGTAGTGAATCGATTCGGACAATCTGTGCAGCTTTAGGGGGTAGCAAGAGGTGTATGACTTCGGTTGCACCAGGTTCAAAACTCCCAATCTTTTCATTTTTGTTCCAAATGATAGTTTTTATTCAGAAACAAACATACATATGCATTATGCTGATCAAGGGAGGTTCATGTACTTGGGGTTATCTTCATATTCTATTTTATACTATATAGGTTATCCTGATTGATCAGTATATGTGACTGAATATTGACGTGTGACAAGAGTTACCAATGACCAATTTACAATTTATTCATTACAAGTAAGAAGGTCTTGGCATCACCAAGAAAAAAAATATATCTTCAATATTCAAAGAAAATTAGTAAAACATATAAATTGTCAAACAAAATCGAAAAAATCTCCTGCCTAATTTAACCGGACTATAGAGAGCATTTGTAGCTGCTTTTGTTTCATCTTATGGGAGTCTGGAGTAGCTTGACCTAAGTGGGTATGTTTTGTACTGCTATTTATGAATTATTACATTGTTACAAAGCTCTGCAACCCCTTTCATTATTGATATTTGTCGATGACCTAAAATAATTACAACAGATTTTTGTGTTTCAACACCTCATGATGATTTTGGTAATATGCTTGTTATTATATTTTAGGTCAAACATTACAGACAATGGCATTGGAATGATATGCAATGTGTTCCCACAGACCGTATACATACTTCTCCTAGCTTTTTGTCCTAACATTATTGCAAGTAATCTCTTAATTATATGCTTTTCATGTTGAAGGTTTTTTAAGGATTATATTCATTCCACTCCATTCTATTTCAGGAGGGATCCAATTTGTTGCAGCACAATTGCCATATTTCTAGCTAATTGACTGCAAAATTATAAAATTTCTCCAAAATAATGAGCATTTGTTTACAACATTATTATGGAAAAGTATTTCTAACGAGTAGATTCTGTATCCTTGATCAACACAAACGTCTTTGGTTGACACCACACTTATGTACGTTAGGATGCCTGCACATGTTTTCATGGTGAACACCTAGGTTTAGTTCCAACTCCTGCATCTTAAATGACAACTATATATGATTGTCCTAACTTGTATGTCAGTTATTGTTCTTTGCACTTGTTTTGTGTTTATTAACCATCTTCTTTTGGTTAAAAGGGAGCTCAATTTATGTAATGAAATTACATTGTCTGAATGAAATTTCATAATTCGTCTATATAAGAAACACACATCCTTGCATCATAGTTACCTTCTGAAAATGATTAGACTCCTTGGGTCAAAACCACACAAAAAACATGTAAAAATATTACACAACCATGTAGAAGCTTGATTATCTTGAATATGCAGTTCCTCCTTGATTCTATATGGTTTTGGTGTACGTCAACACTTTTTAAGACATGTCTTGCTCAAAGGGAGATGGAGTGAAAAAGTCTAACATAGAAGTGTTTCAAGGTAAGTTCTCATTTAGATTTCTTTGGCAGAAAATGTGGTAAGTTGGCTGTTGAGATTGTTCTATATATTAATGTAATATTGGTTGTATTAGTATAACATGATATACTAGTTGATTTTATGCTTTTTTTGTAGTTTGCTGGGAGAAATGATTCGTCTGTCAGAGAAATTGATGAATGAGACGAGAGCTGGCCAAATTTATCCCGGATATTGTTAATGAAGACCGTATGTAAAAAATGACGCATAATAAAATTTCGAAAGTATTGTAAATTTATGTTGTGAACGTTTGAGAATGAAATAATATTGTATAGTTCAATCTTGGCATTTTGAATAATTATGAAATGAAAATTTTGTTGGTGTTAAGTGTTTATTTTTCTTCTTCTTTATATTGTACACAAAATACAAATTGTGGAAGACGGATGAAAAAATTGGAGCTATAAAAATAATAAAATTTAATGATGAATAAAAGTCATCTTTTGTAAATAAAGATGACGCATAAAAGTCATCTTTTGTAAATAAAGATGACGCATAAAAGTCATCTTTTACAAATAAAGATGACGTGTATTGAGCTGTCATAGATTTCTTATGATAAATGTAATTTTTTTAAAATAAAGATGACGTATAGAAGTCATCTTTTGTACATAAAAATGACGCGTCAAAGTCATCTTTTGTAAATAAAGATGATGCATAGAAGTCATCTTTTGTAAATAAAGAAGACGTATGAAAGTCATCTTTTATAAATAAAAATGACGTGTGTTTAATTGTCATTGATTTTTCATGATAAAAGTCATCTAATGTAAATTAAGATAACACACAGAAGTCATCTTTTCTAAATAAAGATGACACATAAAAGTCATCTTTTATAAATAAAGATGACATACGTTGAGCTGTCATTGATTTCTAATGATAAAGATGACCCCTTCATAGATGACGGCCAAACAAATGTCATCAATTAACATATTTAGCCGTCATTGTTATCTATTTTTGTAGTACACGTTCTGCCGCAAGTTGTGCCACTCGCGTAACCAGCGTGATTTGCACTTTTCGCACACAGCCATTTTACGCAACCTGCGCACTCTACGCACACTGCGTACGCTGCGCACACTGCGCACACTGAGCCCGAGTCTGAGCCCGAGTCCGAATCCGAGTCGCTAAGCCCCTACGGGGCTTAGCTCCCATGGAAATAAATTTTCCAAGAGCAAAAAGCATGAATGCTTTTATTGTTGATTTAGCCTTTTTTTTTCCATTAGAAAAATAACCTCACATGGCACACCCATGTGCACCTCCACACCACATGTGCATCTCTAGAATAGGAAAGCTAATATATAGAGATACATTTGTTTTGGCCTAGCCGATGTGGGACTAAAGTTCTAAACAAAATAGGCCAAAACCCAACAATTGTTATATGGATTTTATGGAAGATGATCTTGGGAATAATGATACGAACGGGTTGGAGTTGGGTCAAGTAACCTCCGCCTCAACTTTCGTCAAATAGATAATTTTTTAAAGCACTCCACATTTTACTCCAGTACAGTTCGGTCCTAGGACTACCAACTTGTTGGCAGTCCTTATATAAAGTAGGACTGACAACAAAGTTGACAGTCCTAAATTTTTTGAATATTAAGATAAACTGTCAACGAAGTTGGCAGTCCTCCTTAATGTTAACGGTTCTAATGGACCGTCCTAGAGTAAAATGTAGAGTTTTTTTAGAAATTACCGTCAAATATTGGATCCATATGTGTTTCTGTCTATATCTTCGTCATTACCTCCGTCTAAGCATAAACACATATTGACATCTATAATCAGAGTCAACTCCAAGCATGAGTCTAGGTGCTCCAAATTTTACTTGGGAAGAATTATATATTGAGTAATGTTTTCTTATTTCTTCTTTGCTCATGCTTCATGCATGCATGATTTGCTAAGAGAAAATTGTAGACTGGTACCTAAGGTGTTTCAAGCTAGACAAAGTGTCGTTGACTGGATTGGCTGATACAGTATAATTCCATTTCACAAAGTATACATGGGAAGCATCAAGTAATGCTACTTTGAGATTATCATCTTCCTTAATATAATAGCGGAATCATTACATGTAGATTCTCCTAATTACCTGTACTTATTAAAAGTCTAGCTAGTGCTGTACTGAGGGGACATGAATTCAAGATGTGTAATGTGTCGGTCCGGTTCAGCCCGGCCCCGTTTTTTATCGGGCCTGAATCGGGCTAGACCGACACTTCGAAAAATTCTGGGCCAGGTCGGGCTCAACCTCCAACATCCAAACCTAGCACGATTCACAACCCCCAAAAAAGGGTCCGGACTGAATCAGGCTGGGTCCGGATCGCATTCGGGTTGGCCCAGTTTTGTTTAAAAAAAATCAATAAAGAAAATGATGGTCTCTGGACTCAAAAATAAATAAAAAAAGAATGACGAGCTAAGTAGAATCTTTTTGTCACAAGAGCTACCTTGGTAAGATATGGAGTGATTCAAGGTGGTAGATACGAAGCTTGCGAGTACTCCACTGGCTAGACACTTTCGTATTTCAGCAACGACGCACCTTAGTCAAAAGTCGAAGATGATCACATGTCTCGAGTCCCATATGCTAGCACAGTGGAAACTTGATGTATGCTTTGGTGTAAACTCATCATGATATAGCACATGTAGTCAGCATAGTCACAAGTTTATAGTCAAAGCTAGAAGTCACCTTGGAAAGGAGTCAAGTGAATTTTTCCCTATCTTAACAAAATGAGAAAAGTGAGACTTGTCCAACGGGGTGGAGGAACTTTTTGGCGATATACTTGGCGAATGATCAGGTGTTTCACGATCAAACGAGAATGTTGTTAATTTTGTAATGTAAGTCAAATTGTGATATACTTGGCGAATGATCAGATGTTTCACGAACAAACGAAATATATCTATATAAGATACCACTTCATCCTCTCGAAGAGAAGGCTCAAGATCAAAGGTCAACAACGAGGACAATCTAGCTGATATGTTCATAAAACTAGTACTCTACTCTCAAGTTCAAACATTTGTATCTTTAAGGTTTCCACCTTAAATCTTGTGTTTATGATTGCTCGATTTAATTTTCATGTGCATGCCATGTAATTTTTCTATATTTGATCTATGCATAACACTATCGGTGTGTGTCCTTGCCCTACAACATTGTCCGTATTTGAAACTATATATACACCTATTTGGAAATGTCCCGTATCTTATATATATTGTATCATTATCTATATTTATATTGTAACTTGATATTGTTGTTTTCATGATTTTGGTACCAAACTATATATGATAGCTTATTTTTTATACATTGGCAGTCGAAGAAGATGAAGACTAAGGAGGAGATGAGATGTTGACTTCTCGATCTCTCATTTGCCACTGTCAAAAATGTATTGCAATTTGTAGTAGATGTAACCTTGTGATTTTTTTTTTGGAACTAGTAAATGTAACCTTGTAAAGCCCCACGCATTGATCTATTAAAGTATCAGCCATGCATAAGCATCAGCTGCAGGTGGTTCAAGGACTCCTTTCAAACTCTCCAATTCTCCTTCCTCATCACCACAATTTCATACCAAGGGACAAGAAGGAGAGAAAGCAAAGCATGGGCAATTGCCAAGTGGCAGAGGCGGCAGCAGCGGCAGCAGCGGTGATCGAACACCCGGAGGGCAGGATACAGAGGCTCTACTGGCCTACGGCTGCAGAAGAGGTGATGAAGTGCAACCCAGGCCACCATGTCGCTCTACCCACTGCATTGTCCAAGAAAATCAAGATGGCTGCAGCACCGGAGGCGGCCTGAGCTGCACCCAAGTCAGGCTTCTCAAACCGAAGCACATGCTGCTGATAGGCCAGGTCTATCGCCTCATCGTTGAGCAAGGTTCTGATCATAGAACTGAACACTTAGTCTTCTGTTTCCAGAGGCGATAAAGGCGAGGAAGCACAAAATGCTGAAGAGAAGAAAATCCGAGTTAATCAAGAAACACAAGGAGACTAAGAATATAGGAAGAACAGATCAGAGCAAAGAGATTACTGAAGCAAGATATCAGGTGTGGCACTAGTATTGAAACTTTTAAGACCGGGTGTCAACCTGATATCAACACTCATTTGACATTTCTTAGCCTTCATATATTGTGTGAACTAAAACGCGACGTTACTAATGCTTTTTTTCCCCCTTTGAAATGATTCAGGAAATCAATCAAGCGACGAAACGGCAGAGGGGCACTGCAGGACGGAAGAGCACGACAGTGGCACCCGGCACTGTGCAGCATCGCAGAAGAAGGAATCCGAGCGGAGTAAAGAGTACCAGTAGCCAATTGACTAGCTTGCTTGTTGTTCACACTGCGCAATGCCTCTTTGGACATGGATCAGCAGCTATGAAGAAAGACACGTCCTTCATTCTGACCCCAATGGAACAGTACTACTACATCAAGAAACTTGCAGCGAGTGCCATTCTTGATCTGAAACTATTTGTGCAATGTTTATAGAACATATGACCATTATCCGATCTTCACTTCTGAAGAAACATTACAATCCCTGTTGTATGATCATTCGTGGCAGTGGCGCCAATATCGTTTAGGCAACTGATCTAGACGTGTCCAATGGTGTCAGGCAAAGCAGTGCTAAGTGTCATCTTTGAGGCATTCCTGAGACTGAACCGTCTTTTTAAGCCTTCAAATTCACTCTAGTGTGAGGATCTTGAGGCCATGGCTACTGTTGACTCAGTAAGAATATCTGAAACATTTAGGATATATTTTAGACTTAACTTTAACTTGATACCCTTTGGTATTCCAGTTGTCAACTTGATATCCTAAACTTTTTTACTCAACAACTTGATACGATCAACTATTGCATATTTTTAACTTGATAGCCAAAAATAAAATGAAAAAGAACAAAATTATCCCTCCCTCCCCACCCAATTATTGTATATTTCTTTCTCTTATTTTTTTAAGGATATCAAATTGATACATATCAAAGTTTAGAATATCAAGTTGAAAATATACAATAGTTGAGGGTATCACGTTAAAATTAAGTCTACATTTTAAGACTCCTAGATACATTACCATCCGTGCTTGATGAGTGCTTAGCAACTCATTTGTTTAGTGTCGCAACTCAAGATATGTCTCCTCTGAGTGAAGAAATTATTAGATTAACCGGTCCACCATTTATTCTATGACCTAATCACTCAAATATGATATGTTGCACATATGACATTCTTTTTTTGTCATTTTGAGATATGACCCACATGTGAATGACCATTTCCAAAGGCGAAACCAAAAATTCGGGGTGGGTGTACTAGAGTGGGATAGGTGTGGACTGACTCATACTTGTCTTTAAATTTCTTTAACATAAAAAATTATATCCAAGATTTGACAAAGATTTGTGATAGTTTCGACCTTATTTCAATCCTCTATGACGGTGTCACATTCTTAGCCAAGATAGTTATGAGTATGAGAGGGCCTTTGTGATGATAAAACTTAGTTAGCCAGTTGGTAGGTAGGTAGACATACATTTTGGATTACAGTTTAAGCCCATGCAACCAATGAGCACAGTCCAATTCATCGAGACCATAAATAATTTAGATGAGAGGTAAGATGATACAGTTTGTTATAGAGAATTGCATTCTTCTCTATAAAGAGGTAAGATGATGCACTTTGCTTAAGGAATCAAGATGAAACATTATCCTACTATCAATTTCCATCTGTGGTCCCATGTTCTTACTTGTTGATGATATGAGTCCCGTGTTCAAGCTGGTATCAAGATCACAAATGTAATGCCCCGCTCCGCACGAGGCATTTGGTTGGCTTATTGGATGGGATCAGAATATTGGACCGTGACTTAAGTTGGGAATCAAAAGAATTGAGACTGATGCAGTCTCACTTAGCTGGCTAGTTGGAATGGGTATTGAAACGTGGCTCGCTGGTGGAGCTACGCATAGTAGAATTGTGTGTGATCGAAACAGGAAGACCCTTTATTGCAAGTGAGTGGAACTGTCCTTCCTCCTCCTTACTCCTTCATGCTTAATAAATGAAGTATTGAAATGCTATGAATTGTCCCTAAATGTCCCATGTTATAGTTGTTGAATAATAGAGATGCCTATGTTGAGAATTATTGAAATGTACAACACATTGAACTGTTAATGTGACTTGAGGCCTGAGAATGAATTGATAACATTGCCCTTTATGCTTAATGCTGCTAAAACGATAAAACACTTGATTAATGAGATGCCTTGTGAATGATAGAATAAGAAATGAACTGGCTATGCTTGTCACAGCCCGCACCCGGATATACGGGTACGAATACGTGGGCCACGCCCAGCCTACGCCGTGGTATCGGCGGTAGAACGCTGTCAAGTATATTATACTAACTACAACATCTAAGAATCCATAACTAGAAATGTACTCATGTCACATCACGAAAACTAAGGAAGATAAGACAAGAATAAATAACAATATCACTAGAACAACTAGAATCTACAATAATCATAAGACATGAAAGATAAAGAAGGAACAACAAGACTAACTAAGGATAACTACCAGGCAACTCTCATAGAAGAATAGTGAGATCCACCTCAGCTAGCAACATCGTGAAGTCCAATAATGAGGGAACAACTACTCCTAAAATTTGTCAACATATCCGGTCAGGATGGAACGAGTACATATATCTCATAACAGATCTCAAGATAGAATAAAAGCTATAAGGATGTAAATAGAGCATATACAATGAATCATGGAGTGTACATATATGTATCATGGCATGGTAAGCTGTAGAGCTAGAGCTAGAACAAGAAAGTAGAACTGAATCATGGTATGTACACAAATCAAGGTAAGCCATATATCCAATGTGTGTGAGTAGCAGTTTCAACTTGTGATCGGCTTGGGAACCTGTCGAGAACCGGCCTGGCAAGTCATAAGTGCGGTATATGACTCACACTGTTCAAGAATGCAAGGGGATATGATCACAGGCATACGCTACTACTCCCCCTACCCCAACTGGTAGAATGGATCCAAACATGACACGTCACTACACGGGATTCTAATGAGAAGGTCGCGAACCTTCTCTAGAATCAGTGACCACATATTGAGCAAGAACTACAAGGGAGCTTGCACAATACATCCCAACCTAAGAAGGAGAAACATCTCTCGTCGGGATCCAAGAATACCAATCCGTGAGAACCATGTGTCAGGGATAAGCATATCAACACTAAGTACATGAATCATAACAGTTATCATAAATTGGGAATAAGTTATCAGAGAATGTACTCGCCTGGGTCCTGCTGTCAATATGAATCAGGGTTCAGAGTAAAGCCACAGACCTAAAGATGAAATAATACAAGAGCTGATCAGGGTCAAAAGATATACTAAACATCTAGGTCAAACTAAGTCAAACTAAGACAAACTGGGTCAAGATTGACGTACAGTTGACTTTGGTCAACTGGTCAACTCCGGTCAATTCTAAGTCTAATCTAGGTTAAATAGGTCAATGGTTGACCTACAGTTGACTTTGGTCAAAAAGTCAACGTTGGTCAAGTCTGATCAAACCTAGGTCAACTATTGACTCTACTTCGACGTCTAGTCAAAGTAGTCAACCATGGTCAAGCTAGTCTCTATAACCATCTACAAGGTCAACTTATGAATTTCAGTGATTTAGAAATCACTGAAATCGACAGGTCTCTAAAACAACCAAAAGGAGAAAATATTATAATAATAGGATGACACAAAAAGGGAAAAAATCTACAGATATTGTCGGATGATGAAACTAACATCACCAACGTGTCCAGAATAGTCAAATCAGCTAGGATAGCCTGTCCATAAGTCCAATTTGGACACAGGGGCAAAAAGGTAATTTTGGGCCAAAATGATATCCGCCGTTGGACACACTTTGCACTGAAAAACGTGCCAAAATAAAAGTGCACAAAACCTAACAAATTATATGTCCACGAATTCAGAATGACGATACGAACCCAACGGTATATCCAGAATTGGATTCCGTTGACCCGATCTCAAATTGGTCCGTTGACCAGGACATTGAAATTTCAATTTGCACGGAAAAGCGTGTCGGAGCTAATGTCCTCAAAACTCAGAAAATTATATGTCAACGAGTTCAGAATGACGAAACGAACTCAACGGTATATCCAGAATTGGATTCCGATGAGCCGAACTCAAAATGACCCGTTGACCCGGATGTTGGTATCCGACTTGTACCGAAATGCGTGTCGGAACCAATGTCCACTAAAACCTAGCAAATTATATGTCAACGAGTCCAGAATGACGATACGAACTTAACGGTATATCCAGAATTGGATTCTGATGAGCCGATCTCAAAATGACCCGTTGACTCAGAAAGTGGGACCCGCTTTGCACCGAAATGCGTGCCAGGGCCCACGTTCTCCAAATCAAGCAAACTTTATATGAAAACATACCAAAACGACGCCACGAGTCTACTGGTGGTGTCAGAAATTGAATCCGGAGTCCCGGGTTCAAAAATAGAATTTAACTAGTGCAAATTAAAGAATTCGAACGGCCAACTTTGGCGTCGAATTCGACCGACCTAACAAGCTCAAACTGAAAAGAAATCTAAAGGGGACAGGAAGAGGGTTATACCAGCTGTGCACCGGAATTGGTAGCGCACAAAACGGAGCTACAACGACGAAGATACGAACCCGCGAAGTTGGCGTCGCAAAACTGTCCAAAAACAGTACAAATTAAAACGTCAACTTGGTGGCCGGTTTTGATGTATCAAACGACGAAATTAACGGGTGAAATTTCAGGGGAGTGAAGGGGTATATACCGAGATTATAACGGAGCAAAAAGTTTACCGATCCAACGGTCGGATTGTCCAGAAAATCGGTACCGAAGTTGCTGCCCCGAGACGCAAATTCTGACTTCGTTCCGAGCGCGCGCCGACGGGAACCCGTGCCAAACGCACGAATCGGGCGTTTCTCGCGCCGGGGAAGAGGCAGCGTGCCACGGGGGCCTGCCCGAGGGTGCGCCCGGCCCGCGCGCGGCCGTGGGGGGGCTCGCCGGCGGTGGCCGCGGCGGCGCCCTGGCCGCTGTCCGCGCGCGCGGCATATGCTGCCGCTGCAGCTGCTATTCCTAGCTGCTGTTGCAGCTGCGGGCCGCGCGGGGGTGCTCACCGGCCTGGCGTGGCGGCGCAGGCATGGGCACGGCGGCGGCGACCAGCCGTGGGCACGGCGACGACAGCTGTTGGAGTGTGGTGGTCGTGGTTGTGATAACTGATAAGTGGTGATGGTGATGGTGCTATGATGGTGGTGATGTATGGAGAAGGAGGAGGAGAAGGGAGAAGCTGGTGTTTCGGGAGGAGGAGGAAGAAGGAGCTCGGGGAGGCTCTCGGCCATAGGAGAGGAGTTTGCTGTGTTGTGTGGAGGGAGAGAGAGTGAGGAATTGATTTGTGTGTGTAAGTGCAATAGGAGAGAGAGAAGAATATAATAGAGAGATATTAATGAGGGGAGAGAGAAAATAAGAGTAAAGAGAGAGGGGAGTTTGTTCTGCTCGGGTACAAGGGGTGAGGTGAGTGTGTTTGAATTATTTAAGGAGAGAGAGAAAGAGATATTTGAGTGTGTGGGTGTGTATTAATAAAAAAAGAGATAGAGAGAGTGTTGCATATATAATAGAAAGGGAGAGGAGTAGATATTAAGAGAGAGAGAAAGTTAAGGAAGAGTGGGATGGGGTGTTCGGCCACATGGGGGTGGGGGAAGTTGTTGTGTTGGTGAGGGTGATGGGTGAGAGAGTGAGGGTGATGGGTGAGAGAGTGTTAGATATTAAATGAGAGAGGGAGATATTTGTGTATATATATATATATATATATATATATATATATATATATATATATATATATATATATATATATATATATACAAGAGAGGAAAATAGATATTTTGAGTAGGAAAAAGGACAAAGTCAATAGCGGTGTGTATGGACAGTCATGGTAGGGTCCATGCCAAACTGGGTCGGACATTGGGCCAAGTTTGGACAAAGTCGAAGCCAAGATTTAATTAAATTTATAAATTAAACCAAATTAAATCATGGATGAAATAGGAGCACAAGGGGGATCGAAATTGTGGCACACAAGTGGCACCGACATAGTTTACTCAAAACAGGCCAGGGCCATATATTGGGTCGACTAGATTGGACCGATGTCGGGCCCGAAAATTAAATTGGAAGTTAAATCACAATTTACGGTAAATAATAAATTGGTCTAAATTGACCCGAAAGTTGTGCGAAGGAAATGGAGCACAAAATGGAGTGTCCGAGTGGGACACGAAGGTCATGGGTGAAGAACGTCTCGAGTAGATCAAACATGACAAGTTGGTTTCGAGAAAAAGACTAGTCTGGTGCTCCCAAATTAAAAGTCATGGTAGCGCGCATATGATGATCAAGGAAAAGAGTGGGAATTCAATTAATAATTAAATGGTCTAATATTGACCCGAACTTGCGTGAAGCAAAAAGAGCACAAGGGAACGAGTTCAAGTGGGACATGATATATCAAAATGAAGATAATCTCGTCTATTACAAACTCCAAGAAGGAAGTTTCCAGAGACTGGCATCCCTGATGCTCCAGAAGTCAAAGGCACGGTAAAGAGCATTAAATCAAATAATAATCAAATAATAATATCTATTACAACTAATTGAATTATAAAATAAATAAAATAAGCCCTAAATTCAGGGGCCTACAATCCTACCCACCTTATAAAAATTTTGTCCTCGAAATTAAAGGTTGGTAATGGGGTTAAAATATGATAGAAGATTTAAGCAATATTTAGGCACGATCCAAGAATGACAAGTTTGCATGATTAAGATATTCAATTCACAATTATTCAGGCACGATGAAAAATTTTCGCACGCTAGAACCAAAATATGAACAGAATCATATAGGCACGATTATAGATAAGTCATTGGGACACGATTCAGAAAATGAGACTCCGGCATAATCAAGGATAGTATGAAGCCTAATCGTGATTGGAATAGAATTTAGTCATTTGCCAGAATTAAATCAAAAGTTTAAAGTACGAGTGATGATAGCATTGTCCAATCACGATAAAAATAAATAATTTAGTCTCAGCACGAGTTAAATTGATCAAGTTTTGAGTAAATCAGAATTTGGGCAAGATGGAGAACAAAATCAACGAAGTCTGGACACGAGCATCTAAGAAGGAAATCATATCACAATGGAATTCGAAACCATTTAAGTTTAATCAACAATCAAGACTCTTTGGCACGATAAACTAGACAACCAGAATCGATTGGTCAATCAGAGAGGATCAATCTCACGATATCAAAATATAATAAACAAATCAAGGATGTAGAATTGAATTGCTTCTGTTATCATAGAAACCAGAATATGGGATCGTAGGAGGAAGCCGGGGTAATTATCTCGCTCTGCTTCGACTACTGCCAACAATGTCTACTCCGAGACGGATGATTACGATACTTCCTCGATTTCTCCCAAGATAAAAAGATATGAAAATTCTAAAATTTTTAAGATTTTCAAAGTATGGCTGACAGAAGTAGATACGAGATAGGTAATTGGTGGAACCAAGACATAATTGATCAAGGCGGAGGAAGTAAGGGTAAGATGAGGAAATCATCATGCGATGAGGAAGAGAAGAATGGGAAAACAGAAGTAATAATAGGAACTGCTCTTGCCCAATAGGTTAAAACAAGTGAATCAATTTAAGATACGATCTGATAACCATACACGTCTATCCCAAATTATGTTGCCAGAATTCTCGCCACGCCAGTAAGCATAGCGGTAATAAACAATAAAGTCCATAACTATGGTATACACCCTATAATCATGTCATCTAGATTCCTTACCATGCCAAACGGTATGGCTGCAAGAGAATCTAAATGACATAACCAGGATAGTATATCTAAATTAGGCTCCATGTCCTTATCTCGCTAGCTAATATGACTGCGATGAATTCTAAACTCCATAAATAAAGTAGACACTTACCGTTCTCATCGTCCTCATCCAAAATATGTTTATCAGGATATCTTAACTCAATTCTTAAAAGAATTATCCAAAACAAAATCAAAGGTCAACAACGAATATTAAGATTTTAAAATTCAACAAGTCAAGGGTAAGTTAATAGAAACAACGGAAACAACTTCCGAGATAGGGTTTAGAGGAAAATCTCAGGGAAAGTCCCGAGTGTACTACCTAGGTCAAGATAGAAAATGGTGAAATATAATCTAAAACAAACCTCGACCATGATACGAGGTTGATAAATCATATTCTCTCCCCAACCTAGATGATATACAAGTCCAACTTATACCTTCCTCTGGGGTCCACGAACTCATCCCAAGAAGGAATAAAGTTTGATGCGGACGAATATTTCAGAAATCATGACGAATGGAAACAAGTGAGAAAAGATTTGAAAGCCTTCAAAATAAGATTCCCAGGGGTCGTCCCTGAAATCGACCAAGAGTTCCTAATACGTGACTGAGTACCAAATCCTAAAATATTCCATTACTCAACCATAATCCTAGGGCAGGCTCGCAGTAGTACAGATAAGCTCAAGTACTACCATGACTTCGCATTAATTGCAAAGACTGACCTGCATGGGCCACCACTAAAAATGTGTCACGGCCCGCACCCGGATATACGGGTACGAATACGTGGGCCACGCCCAGCCTACGCCGCGGTATCGGCGGTAGAACGCTGTCAAGTATATTATACTAACTACAACATCTAAGAATCCATAACTAGAAATGTACTCATGTCACATCACGAAAACTAAGGAAGATAAGACAAGAATAAATAACAATATCACTAGAACAACTAGAATCTATAATAATTATAAGACATGAAAGATAAAGAAGGAACAACAAGACTAACTAAGGATAACTACCAGGCAACTCCCATAGAAGAATAGTGAGATCCACCTCAGCTAGCAACATCATGAAGTCTAATAATGAGGGCACAACTACTCCTAAAATTTGTCAACATATCCGGTCAGGATGGAACGAGTACATATATCTCATAACAGATCTCAAGATAGAATAAAAGCTATAAGGCTGTAAATAGAGCATATACAATGAATCATGGAGTGTACATATATGTATCATGGCATGGTAAGCTGTAGAGCTAGAGCTAGAACAAGAAAGTAGAACTGAATCATGGTATGTACACAAATCAAGGTAAGCCATATATCCAATGTGTGTGAGTAGCAGTTTCAACTTGTGATCGGCTTGGGTACATGTCGAGAACCGGCCTGGCAAGTCATAAGTGCGGTATATGACTCACACTGTTCAAGAATGTAAGGGGATATGATCACAGGCATACGCTACTACTCCCCCTACCCCAACTGGTAGAATGGATCCAAACAGGACACGTCACTGCACGGGATTCTAATGAGAAGGTCGCGAACCTTCTCTAGAATCGGTTACCACATATTGAGCAAGAGCTACAAGGGAGCTTGCACAATACATCCCAACCTAAGAAGGAGAAACATCTCTCATCGGGATCCAAGAATACCAATCCGTGAGAACCATGTGTCAGGGATAAGCATATCAACACTAAGTACATGAATCATAACAGTTATCATAAATTAGGAATAAGTTATCAGAGAATGTACTCGCCTGGGGTCCTGCTGTCAATATGAATCAGGGTTCAGAGTAAAGCCACAGACCTAAAGATGAAATAATACAAAAGCTGATCAGGGTCAAAAGACATACTAAATATCTAGGTCAAACTAAGTCAAACTAAGACAAACTGGGTCAAGGTTGACGTACAGTTGACTTTGGTCAACTGGTCAACTCCGGTCAATTCTAAGTCTAATCTAGGTTAAATAGGTCAATGGTTGACCTACAGTTGACTTTGGTCAAAAAGTCAACGTTGGTCTAGTCTGATCAAACCTAGGTCAAATGTTGACTCTACTTCGACGTCTAGTCAAAGTAGTCAACCATGGTCAAGCTAGTCTCTATAACCATCTACAAGGTCAACTTATGAATTTCAGTGATTTAGAAATCACTGAAATCGACAGGTCTCTAAAACAACCAAAAGGAGAAAATATTATAATAATAGGGTGACACAAAAAGGAAAAAAATCTACAGATGTTGTCGGATGATGAAACTAACATCACCAACGCATCCAGAATAGTCAAATCAGCTAGGATAGCCCGTCCATAAGTCCAATTTGGACACAGGGGCAAAAAGGTAATTTTGGACCAAAATAATGTCCGCCATTGGACACACTTTGCACTGAAAAACGTGCCGAAATAAAAGTGCACAAAACCTAACAAATTATATGTCCACGAATCCAGAATGACGATACGAACCCAACGGTATATCCAGAATTGGATTTCGTTGACCCGATCTCAAATTGGTCCGTTGACCAGGACATTGAAATTCCGATTTGCACGGAAAAACGTGTCGGAGCTAATATCCTCAAAACTCAGCAAATTATATGTCAACGAGTTCAGAATGACGATACGAACTCAACGGTATATCCGGAATTGGATTCCAATGAGCCGAACTCAAAATGACCCGTTGACCCGGATGTTGGTATCCGACTTGCACCGAAATACGTGTCGAAACCAATGTCCACTAAAACCTAGCAAATTATATGTCAACGAGTCCAGAATGACGATACGAACTCAACGGTATATCCAGAATTGGATTCCGATGAGCCGATCTCAAAATGATCCGTTGACTTAGAAAGTAGGACCCGTTTTGCACCGAAATGCGTGCCAGGGCCCATGTTCTCCAAATCAGGCAAACTTTATATGAAAACATACCAGAACGACGCCATAAGTCTACTGGTGGTGTCAGAAATTGAATCCGGAGTCCCGGGTTCAAAAATGGAATTTAACTAGTGCAAATTAAAGAATTCGAACGGTCAACTTTGGCGTCGAATTCGACCGACCTAACAAGCTCAAACTGAAAAGGAATCTAAAGGGGGCAGGAAGAGGGTTATACCAGCTGTGCACCGAAACTGGTAGCGCACAAAACGGAGCTGCGACGATGAAGATACGAACCCGCAAAGTTGGCATCGCGAAACTGTCCAAAAATAGTACAAATTAAAACGTCAACTTGGTGGCCGGTTTTGATGTATCAAACGACGAAATTAACGGGTGAAATTTCAGGAGAGTGAAGGGGTATATATCGAGATTGTAACAGAGCAAAAAGTTTGTCGATCCAACGGTCGGATTGTCCAAAAAATCGGTGCGAATTTGCTGCCCCGAGACGCAAATTCTGACTTCGTTCCGAGCGCGCGCCGACGGGAACCCGTGCCAAACGCACGAATCGGGCATTTTTTGTGCCGGAGAAGAGGTAGCGTGCCACGAGGGCCTGCCCGAGGGTGCGACCGGCCCGCGCGCGGCCGTGGGGGGCTCGCCGGCGGCGGCGGTGGCCGCGGCGGCGCCGTGGCCGCTGTCCGTGCGTGCGGCATATGCTGCCGCTGCAGCTGCTGTTCCTAGCTGCTGTTGCAGCTGCGGGCCGTGCGGGGGTGCTCACCGGCCTGGCGCGGTGGCGCAGCCATGGGCACGACGGCGGCGACCAGCCGTGGGTACGGCGACGGCAGTTGATAGAGTGTGGTGGTCGTGGTTGTGATAAGTGGTGATGGTGATGGTGCTATGATGGTGGTGATGTATGGAGAAGGAGGAGGAGAAGGGAGGAGCTGGTGTTTCGGGAGGAGGAGGAAAGTGGAGCTCGGGGAGGCTCTCGGCCATGGGAGAGGAGTTTGCTGTGTTGTGTGGAGGGAGAGAGAGTGAGGAATTGATTTGTGTGTGTAAGTGTAATAGGAGAGAGAAAAGAATATAATAGAGAGATATTAATGAGGGGAGAGAGAAAATAAGAGTAAAGAGAGAGGGGGGTTTGTTCTGCTCGGGTACAAGGGGTGAGGTGAGTGTGTTTGAATTATTTAAGGAGAGAGAGAAAGAGATATTTGAGTATGTGGGTGTGTATTAATAAAAAAAAGAGATAGAGTGAGTGTTGCATATATAATAGAAAGGGAGAGGAGTAGATATTAAGAGAGAGAGAAAGTTAAGGGAGAGTGGGATGGGGTGTTCGGCCACATGGGGGGGGGGAAGTTGTTGTGCTGGTGAGGGTGATGGGTGAGAGAGTGAGGGTGATGGGTGAGAGAGTGTTAGATATTAAATGAGAGAGGGAGATATTTGTGTATATATATATATTATATATATGTATATATATATACAAGAGAGGAAAATAGATATTTTGAGTAGGGAAAATGACAAAGTCAATAGCGGTGTGTATGGGCAGTCATGGTAGGGTCCATGCCAAACTGGGTCGGACATTGGGCCAAGTTTGGACAATGTCGAAGCCAAGATTTAATTAAATTTATAAATTAAACCAAATTAAATCATGGATGAAATAGGAGCACAAGGGGGATCGAAATTGTGGCACACAAGTGGCACCGGCATAGTTTACTTAAAACTGGCCAGGGCCATATATTGGGTCGACTAGATTGGACCGATGTCGGGCCCGGAAATTAAATTGGAAGTTAAATCACAATTTACGGTAAATAATAAATTGGTTTAAATTGATCCGAAAGTTGTACGAAGGAAATGGAGCACAAAATGGAGTGTCCGAGTGGGACACGAAGGTCATGGGTGAAGAGCGTCTCGAGTAGATCAAATATGACAAGTTGGTTTCGAGAAAAAGACTAGTCTGGTGCTCCCAAATTAAAAGTCATGGTAACGCACATATGATGATCAAGGAAAAGAGTGGGAATTCAATTAATAATTAAATGGTCTAATATTGACCCGAACTTGCGCGAAGCAAAAAGAGCACAAGAGAACATGTTCAAGTGGGACAGGATATATCAAAATGAAGATAATCTCGTCTACTACAAACTCTAAGAAGGAAGTTTCCAGAGACTGGCATCCCTGATGCTCCAGAAGTCAAAGGCACGGTAAAGAGCATTAAATCAAATAATAATCAAATAATAATATCTATTACAACTAATTGAATTATAAAATAAATAAAATAAGCCCTAAATTCAGGGGCTTACAATGCTATCGACCCAATGAACTGAATGAGACCCTAGAATAATGTACTCTCTATATATCTGTTACAAGAATATTAAATGTTGTCTGTCCCTTATAAGAAATAAATGAATGAATAAATGTCCCTATGAAATGAATGAATGTTACGTTCCTCTTAAGGAAGAAATGTTATGAGATACGTTGCAATGAGCAATGATTGAGAAATGATAAAGCTGGGATCGTTGAGATCACCAAATGAAATGATGGTAATGATGAAATGAATAAGTCATTGAATATGACTAATGATGCACTGTTGCATAGAATTATACCCTGACTCGGGTAATCGATAGTGGGTGACGTCGGATTGTGTCTTATAGAAAAGATGAATTGTCTCGGTGAGAAATATTGTTAGATTTGGGAAGGAATGTGATTGCATGTTGTGAACCCTTGATATGTTTGGCTCTAAGTTAGACACTTGATCGAATGTTAGAAATGTTAAGCTTGGGTAGAGAGATTAACCAAGTTGTCCCTGATATTAAGTATTGTGGCCTGGAAGATACTGATTGTGGCAAAGTGAATAAAGCAATAAGTCAATTGAAAGGATGCTAAGTCGGTTTTAGAAAAGAGAGTTATATTGTGGCTGATCGAATCGCACTAACATGGAAGTTGGCTGAAGTACATATGTTTTGGGGACGCCTAAAATATGTGTATGGATCCAGCCAAAGTGATTGGTTGCGACTGAGATAACATTATGGGAAAAATTTATCGCACTAGTACGGACTTTGGCTGAAATACATATATTTTGGGGACGCCTAAAATATATGTATAGATCCAAACGAAGTGATATGTTGCGACCGATATAAAAATTCGAGGAAATATTGGCGAATCAATGAGAAATTACAAGTAATTGAAAAAGAGATAGACAGATCGAATCGTTGATAGATTTAAATGGTACAGTTGGATAGCTATTTTAAGATGACCGAGTGTGCTGAAATGAATATTGAATTGAAGCTGAATGAATAACTCGTTGTGACTAAGTGAATCTAGTAGAAGAGTTGTTTCCTTAAGTTTCGAGGACGAAACTTTTTCTGAGTGGTATATTATGTAATGCCCCGCTCCGCACGAGGCATTTGGTTGGCTTATTGGATGGGATCAGAATATTGGACCGTGACTTAAGTTGGGAATCAAAAGAATTGAGACTGATGCAGTCTCACTTAGCTGGCTAGTTGGAATGGGTATTGGAACGTGGCTCGCTGGTGGAGCTACGCATAGTAGAATTGTGTGTGATCGAAACAGGAAGACCCTTTATTGCAAGTGAGCAGAACTGTCCTTCCTCCTCCTTACTCCTTCATGCTTAATAAATGAAGTATTGAAATGCTATGAATTGTCCCTAAATGTCCCATGTTATAGTTGCTGAATAATAGAGATGCCTATGTTGAGAATTATTAAAATGTACAACACATTGAACTGCTAATGTGACTTGAGGCCTGAGAATGAATTGATAACATTGCCCCTTATGCTTAATGCTGCTGAAACGATAAAATACTTGATTAATGAGATGCCTTGTGAATGATAGAATAAGAAATGAACTGGCTATGCTATCGACCCAATGAACTGAATGAGACCCTAGAATAATGTACTCTCTGTATATCTGTTACAAGAATATGAAATGCTGCCTGTCCTTTATAAGAAATGAATGAATGAATAAATGTCCCTATGAAATGAATGAATGTTACGTTCCTCTTAAGGAAGAAATGTATGAGATACGTTGCAATGAGCAATGATTGAGAAATGATAAAGCTGGGATCGTTGAGATCACCAAATGAAATGATGGTAATGATGAAATGAATAAGTCATTGAATATGAATAATGATGCACTGTTGCCTTTACTTTCCTTAATATGTTTTACCATGCGATTATGTTCATAATCGAGTCGGACACGCATTCGCATGGTCATGGACAACTTGTATACAAGGTTTGAGTAATAATTTCCTCGAACGGTTCCTAGGGCCCTGGGGACCGATTCGG
Source organism: Iris pallida (assembly GCA_029216955.1). Taxonomy (NCBI): domain Eukaryota; kingdom Viridiplantae; phylum Streptophyta; class Magnoliopsida; order Asparagales; family Iridaceae; genus Iris; species Iris pallida. Next base: position 18,290,757 of record JANAVB010003000.1, on the reverse strand, counting down.
CCTAGGAGGAAATAATGATGAGTGCTATGGGAGCACGGATAAGGCGGGGTGGCATAGAGGCTCGCCACCTACTATGCTGACCGCATTATCTTAAAATGAAATGAAATGAGAAGAGTCCATATGGTTTAACAACACCAGTGACCATGTAGTCAGGATGCATGCTAATAAATGTTTTGTGCAGGTAGAGTAAGTATATCAGACAACCTGTATTTGATGCAGGTACGAGGAGTCGGCTATCGGTAAGAAATCACATAATTGTGATATTGTATAAGTTGGTTTAACTTGCTTGTTTAACATGTTCCATATAGTATGCTAGAAAGATGCCTTGCTATAAATAGTGCTCAAACATAACCTCCATGCTAAGTGATACTTGAAGTGAGAATTGTCATAACATGTTTAAGATGTTAATGTTAACGATGCCTCAATGACGCTTTTGCATGATAACACCAAGAATGCTATAATGATAAGTCCACATGAATATTGCTAAGAATATGTTTACATGCTTCACCATGATTATTGCCCATGAACTGTAAACTGATGTTAGGCCCCAAGTAGAAAGATCACTCTAATAAATGCTTTCTTAAATGATCACTTTAATGTTGGTTTATGCGAGTGGGTTGGATTCTGCTCGCCAGTACATAGATGATGTGCTGACCCACGTTTTGTGGGCAGGTGAATGTTCTACACACGAAGAATGGCTTGATTGGTTCCGCGGCATCGAAGATTTGTTGGACATACAGAAGCTCTCCTTGCACAAGATGAAGTCTTCTGTTTATAAAGGGCATAATGTATGGAACATTGTAATAAGTTGTACCAGTGAGATTGTAAGCCAAGTCGGTATATTGAGTTGTAATCCAATGTATCCAAGTATCAAATGTAAGCTTTGTAGCATTGTTCAGTTGGCTTCCAATGTAAAGTGAGATGTGTTGTTAGCATTATATTTCAAGACAAGTCTTGTACTCTTCTTCAATTATCAATAAAGAGAATAAAGTTCTATATATATCTCTTTGAGACTTCAAGTTATCCTTTTATCTCCGCTGCCATAAAGAAGTGATGTGCTTCTGTTCAAAAAGAAAGATTGTCCTCATTAACTTCAATTTGTCTGCTTCTGCCGCTGCGATGTATTTCTATTTGAAGATTATCGATTATGTACCATCTTTGCCTTGTACAAGTGCAATACAAGACTTGTACGGCATCACGCCCAAGCGAGAACGATCGATTCTAAGAGATAAATTATGTCAATAAATGACTCTACGAATCGGGACGTGACAACAAAGATCAAAATCACTGCTCCTGAGCCTGCATTAAGACGCCGTTTGATTCACTGTAATGTAATCGTAATAGTATTGTAATTAAATAAATTTTCTTATTTGATTATATTACGATTATATTACAGTATACCAAACAAGGCCTAAGAGTTTTCAAGTAACTATAGACATTTAAACCTGAAAGCCCTTCGAATCTTGAAGAGAGGGGACCTAGCTATATGCATATTCATTATGCGTATAATATATTGATCAAATGCATATAGCCAGCTATCAAAACTAGCAAAGTCCATGCATGGAGGCATTCACATTCTAATTAGACACATTGAATGCCCTTTTTTGTGTCATGGATAGGCCTACTACCGAGTCATCCATACCGAGAAAATCGTCTGTTTGAGTCAGCTAATTATAGCCTAACACTTCTCCTTTCAACTTTTCCATCCTCAGCTTGAAACAAACAGAGAGAATGCATTAGAACTATGTGTCTCTTTGGTGTCACAAGACTCACAACTCAAGTTACATTCCTCATGTGAATCTACGCTTTGTACTTTTCAGACCACCAGATGGTCGAGATACCTATCTAGAGGCAGGGTTAACTAAAGTTGGTAGGTAATTATTTTTTGTTGAGAGTTTGTCTGAACTCTGGACTTATTGGTTGTATCATGGCATTCATAACTCCGGGGGGATAATTGATAACATTACGAGTCGAACTAACTGTTCAGGAGTTACAAGTTTGTCTACGTTCGTAACTCTCTCATTGTTCAGGTTATGAACGGCCGGTGACTCTCTCATTAGAGTAATACCGATGTGGCACTACATTAATAAATATTAAGAATTTTTTTAAAATAATGTAATAATTGACATCCAATAATGCACTGTTACATCAGTATAACTATGAAGTGTATCAAATAAAGTGTATCCCCAGTGCATTATTGGATGTCAATTATTACATATTTTAAGATTTTTCTTACAATATCTAATAATGTAGTGCCACATCAGTATGACTATGAAATGTGTCGAGAAAAGTGTGTTCCTATAGCATTACTTCTCTCACTATATAGAAAAAAGACCCACAATTAGTTGGGAGTTGGAAAAAAAGCAAAATCCAATAAAGTTTTTGGTGTAGTGCTACCATAGTGTGTGCGCAACAACTTGGCTAAGACTTTAGAGGGTTCTAGTATTTCGATTGCTAATTAGGGACTGTTTGGTTCGACGAGGTGAGAAAATCGTAAATCAACATTTTGCATATGCATTACGGTGAAGTGGAGCAAAGTGGAAACATTATTCTTTCAGTTGCTTTGAAGGAGTGAATGTTAGAAGTGAAAAATTCTAAATATTTCGATGTTTGATTGGTTGATGAAGGGAGTGAAAAAGTATATTTTTTATTGAAATATAGGAAACTCTCTAGTACGGTTCTAAGGGAAGAAATTGACCCGCATATTCCGGCCGGGGAGAACAGACCATTCTACAGGGGGATTCTGAAATTGAGGAGGCTTGGTCCGATCAAGCTGTCGAGTATTGGTAACAAGCTATAGCACTTACTCCAGGTAATTATATTGAAGCACATAATTGGTTAAAGATCACGAGACGTTTTGAATAAGACCGCTCTTTAATTTATATGTTATTTTTGTTAAAGTAGATAGGAATTGATCATCCAACCAAATACGCGAAGTGGAAAAGAGGATTTTCCACTTTTGTGCAAAACTTTGGAGGAAAAAACTCCGATATTGTGGCAGGCAATATTTACAAACATGTGAAGTGGTTCATAGTTGGAAACGTGATGTGACCTGAACCGAAGTTGGCCATGAGGTACGATAAACAACCAAATACTGACCGAGCAACCTAGCAAATCCGGCTACCCACACCACCATTGTGTGCCAACCACAACGTCTTACTCCACCTTGAACCCGTCAGACCCATATTTGATCCGATTAAACACATAAATGTTCAACACCATCTGTCTCGAGCCAAATAGAGTCGTCCAAACCAGCTCCGCAAACAAACATCCCCATAATGCAATCCGAACTTTTTGGATCCTACAAGCAACAAACAACAATGTCGAATTGCTTTGCACTGATATTTCTGATCACCACAGCAAATTTATCCTCTCCTCTTTACTCGATAATTTCCGTTTTTTATTACTAAATATTGTTTCCAATTTTCTCGAATGTAACAAAATTTACACCCATGCAACATGTCATGATCGATCATGAGATTAGATCTACCGCGAGAATACAACAAAACAATATCACTCGATCCGATCAACCACAATTTGTGGTCCGTTGTTCCAACTTGTCTAGACGAGACCACATTCATGTTGCAATTGCATGTACGACACTCGGAATACAAACTTTGATACAGAGGCGATATCAAAATTTTGATACCGCCTTTTTATAATAAGTGAGTCTATTCTTAAACTTTATTTTCACACGTTTTAAGAAATGAAAAAAAAATTCACTTGTCATGTAAAGGAGGTATCAAAATTTTGATACATATTTTTGTATCAAAGTTTTCTCCGCCACTCGTCCTCAAGAACCCAGAAAACAAATACCTACGCTCCTCGTTGGACCCTGCATTAGGAGCTTCCGATATATGTTGGAACTTGAAATGGGACGGAAAAATGTGCATTATGCATATATTGATATTGATGAAATATGTGGCTATCAACACTACCCATGAAGCGAAGCAATCACACGTTAAATGCGCAAAATCCTATGTCCAACTATCGATCGAAAACTGTGGTCACCGATGTCCTTTGTTGTCAACGACAGGCTAGCAAATGATCCATATTCTAATTAAATTAAAGGGTATCTAGTTTTAGTGTCTCATATATATATATATATATATATATATATATATATATATATATATATATATATATATAAAAGTTTGGGTTTCAAAATTAACCGGTGTTAGAATTTAATTTTGAAATTACTGTTCATTAGTATGAGTGAACAGTGATTTCGAGATCCAAACATTAACTTCGATCAATTTCGAGACCAAAATTCTAATAACCATGTATATGTGAGATCCTAAAACTAAATATCCTTATAATTAACTAGTAAAATTCACGTGCAATAATTATCTTTCGTTTATGTTACAAAACTGTTTAAATATTTAAATATATTTAAATACTAATGTTAATATATGTTTGTTTTTGGAAATTTTACGTTAAGTATCTCTATATTTATGACTTATTACACTAACCACTCATGCTTTGAAACTAATTACATGGGCTATTCCTATGTTTTGTATTTTGAATAGAGAGCTACAAAACTAACTACCCTTATTTTATATAAAATATAAAAGAGATGGGACAGCAGGGCACGCTGCAGGAGGTGGGCGGGACGCGGCGCGCGTCGGCTCGAAGCTGCGCGGGGTCGCGGGCGGATGAAACAGCCGGAGGGCGGGGCACGGGCTGTGGGGTCGGGGGTACCGTGTCACGCCCCGACTCGCCGAATCGGTCGCCATCGCCTTGACTCGATATAAATCGATACCCACGGGTCGGGACGTGATGCCGTGCAAGTCTTTATTGGACTTGCACAAGGCAAGGATGTGCAATTAGAAATTCCTTTTGACTCGACGCGTTGAAATTAAACAGTGCAGAGAGTTGAAGACATAGCATAGGAAGAAATTTAGCTTTTCATTCATAAGCTTGCAAAGTATATGCAAGATCATTTTTACATTACATATGCCGTTGCGGCTACATCTTAAAACACAAAAGAAAAACTCTCGACAAGCTTGCCCTGAAATAATCCTTGTCGTTCCATACATTCACGCCCCTTTATACATTTGAACAAAGCCTTCGATCTGAGTTGGGCTTCAAAATACTTCAAAATAGGAGAGCTTCATGCCGCCTCCCGTTCTTCAGCTTCAGGTCTAGTCTCGAGCTTCCGCAGCGCGCTCGTTACCTGGGGAGTTGGGAGTTAGCACACTTGCTAGTGGATGGGACGAACCCACTCGTCTAAACCGACACTGCTTATTAAGGATTCTAGCATACGAAGTGATCTTTCTATTTAGAACTATATGAATTGCAGTTCATATCGAAGGCACATTTTAAACGATAACACATAACCAATTTAAAGGCATTCTTACCACGGCCGTGCTCCTTTCCTGCAACAAAATATACATGATACTTACCACCTGCACAAGACAATAGGTGAGCATGCAATCTATCCTATATGCGGTCATTGGTGATATCGACACCATGAAGGACGATTACGTAGCCTTGCGACGCGCCCTCCAGTCTAGGTAGCGAGCCTAACTGGAGGTCTCGCAATGCCTCGCGCCGAAGCACGATTTCCATAATTTCCTCCTAGGCCGATTCGGTCCCAGGGCCCCGGGTACCGTCTCGAGGAAAGCTCACCTTGTGCACAAGTCGTCCTTGACCATGCGAATGTATGAACAGTTTAATATGTATGAAGTAAATTGCATAGCGTAACCATTATCAAATCATATAATCATTCCTACTCGTGCAAGGGTCATTTTTCCCGAAACCGTACGTTCTGATTTAGCATCCCGTAGGCACCAAATTCTCCGAGGCATGATGTACCGCAACCAAGATTTTCATCGTTGTGTTTTTTTTTGCATGGCATGAAATATATTCTATCTCTTTCTTAGAACTATATCTTTTCTCTACTTAGTGTGAACTTATAAATTCGGAGTTAACTTCTCTAGGTTGATATATTTTTTCGAGCTCTTGATTTTAGTGGCAAGCATACATCCCGTTAGCATCATCGATTTGAACGTTGAACTTTAAGAATTTAGTTGGCGGAATGGAGTAGAAAAGAAGGGGCCGAAGAACCACCTACCTAAGGAGATTACGCCGAGAGTAGGAGAACGCTTCGCGACGGTCAAGCGTCAGTTACACGAACTCCTGCAATGGCACGAGCATCGAATTAGAACCCTTCCTTCAATCCTTCCTTCGAAATTTCCAAAGACGCATTCAGAAATCGACGCGAAAGCACACTATCAAATCCACGCAACAATTCGTTCAGAAAGCCAAGAAAACTAATAAAACCAACGGCAGACGGGTTGTGTCGCTCTCTTTAGAGTTTTTTCGCCAAGACGCCGCCTACCACATCTAGGACTTATTCCAACAGTAGTTGATCCATTAGTTGGAACGGTACTCATATCACTCGTCCAAATCGATTTTATTGATGCCATGGTTTTTGTATACCAAACTCGTCGCCAAGTCAGACTAGCCATCTATGTTCCCGACCATGTCTGACTTGGCACGAGCCTGTTACATAGTGCTTCGCCCCAACGGGAGCGGGGCACTACATAATATACCACTAAGAAAAAAGTTTCGTCCCGAAACTTAAGAACAAGGGTCTGACCTTCGTCGACGAAAAGTGAAGGGTACTTCTCCTTCATCTCCGCCTCTAGTTCCCACGTCGACTCCTCAACGGAATGGTTACGCCAGAGTACGCGAACCAAGGACATCGATCGGCTCCGCAGGATCTTTTCTTTACGGTCCAAAATTTGCACGGGCTCCTCCGAGTATGATAGATCGGCGCGTAGCTCCAACTGATCAAAACTAACCACATGACTTGGGTCATGCACGTACTTTCGAAGTTGGAAGACATGGAAGACGTCGTGCACTTCGGCCAGGGCAGGCGATAGGGCGATCCGGTAAGCAACGGTCGCCACTCTTTCGAGGATCTCGAAGGGCCCTACGAATTTCGGACTAAACTTGCCTTTTATCCCGAATCGCATGACGCCCCGCATCGACGTCACCTTCAGAAACACATGGTCCACAACCAAGAACTCTAACGGTCGTCGATGAGTATCTACATAACTCTTTTGTCGACTCTGAGCAATACGGAGCCTATCTAGAATCATGCGGACCTTCTCGACGGCTTGTTCGGCTAGTTCTGGCCCGAGCACCTGTCGCTCCCCGACTTCGTCCCAGCAAATCGGAGATCGACACTTCCTCCGTAAAGCGCCTCGTAGGAAGCCATTTGGATGCTCGATTGATAAATGTTGTTGTATGCGAACTCCGCGAGCGGCAAGTGCGTGTCCCAACTAGTCTTCAAATCTATCGCGCACAGACGTAGCATATCCTCCAGGATTTGATTCACTCTTTCTGTCTGGCCATCGGTTTGCGGGTGGTACGCAGAGCTAAGGTTCAACTTAGTGTCCAGCGCCGCTTGTAGACTCGTCCAGAAACGTAATAAGAATCGCCCGTCTCTGTCCGAAATGATTGTGGCAGGTACCCCGTGCAGTCTGACGATCTCGTCGAGATAAATTTGAGCTAACCGATCGACGCTCCATGATGTTTTAATAGCGATGAAATGAGCGGATTTGGTCAAATGATCGATAATGACCCAAATCGCATCATTCCTCCGCGACGTCTTCGGAAGGCCCATGATGAAATCCATAGAGATGTCGTTCCACTTCCATACTGGAATGTCGAGGTTCTGTAGCTCCCCGCCTGGTCTTTGATGCTCGGCCTTCACCCGTTGACAGGCCATGCACTGTGACACAAACGTTGCCACGTCTTTCTTCATGCCGTGCCACCAAAAGGTCGTGCGCAGGTCCTTATACATTTTGGTACTCCCGGGGTGCAACGAGTACTTCACATAATGGGCCTCCGTCAAAATCTCCTTTTTAAGTTCGGCATGGTCCGGCACGCATATCCTCTCCTTCATCCGCGTCATTCCGCCCTCGTCCACCACAAAGTCGGTCGCCTTTCCCGTCAAAATCAGCTCGCACATCTTCTTCAGGAATGGGTCATCCTCCTGTGCGGTCTTTATCTTATTGTGCAAGCTCGACTCAAGGTGCAATTGAGCCAATCGTGCTCCACGATAACGGATTCGGAGTTCGATACCCATCTCCGCTAAGTCTCGCTGTATGTTACGGTTGATAGACAAGCACCCTATGAACATTCTACTCAGAGCGTCCGCTACGACGTTTCCCTTACCTGGCGTGTACTCGATGGTCAGATCGTAGTCTTTGATGAGTTCGAGCCAACGCTGCTGCCGTAAGTTCAGGTCCCGTTGAGTGAAGATGTATTTGAGGGTCTTTTGGTCCGTATAGATGCTGCAAGCTACACCATAAAGATAGTGCCACCATAGCTTCAACGCGAACACAATAGCCGCTAACTCAAGATCATGCGTAGGATAATTCTTCTCGTGTTGCTTCAATTGCCTCAAAGCAAACGAAATCACCTTATCCCTTTGCATAAGCACGCATCCCAAACCCGTCCGCGATGTATCGCTAAATATCTGAAATCCTTCTGGCCCGTCCGGAAGTGCAAGGATCGGCGCTGAGATGAGCCGTTTCTTCAACTCTTGGAAGCTCGATTCCCAGGCATCGTTCCACTCGAATGCGACTCCTTTCTGGGTGAGGCGAGTCATAGGCGACGCAATTTTGGCAAAATCTTTCACGAATCTACGGTAGTAGCCTGCCAAGCCGAGGAAACTTCGGATGTCGCCTGCTGAGGTAGGCCGCTTCCATTCGACTATTGCTTCAATCTTCTTTGGGTCCACCGTGACGCCTTCAGTTGAGACAACGTGCCCAAGGAACGTCACGCTGCTTATCCAGAACTCGCACTTGCTTAGCTTGGCATAAAGTTCGTGTTCACGCAGAGTTTGTAGCACCGTCTTCAAGTGTTCCACGTGCTCGTCCTTGCTCTTCGAATATATAAGAATGTCATCGATGAATACGATGATAAATTTGTCTATGAACGGTCGGAACACCCGGTTCATTAGATCGATGAACGCGGCAGGAGCATTGGTCAAGCCGAAGGGCATGACTAGAAATTCGTAGTGACCATATCGAGTTCGAAAGGCGGACTTCGGCACGTCCTTGGACTTGATCTTCAATTGATGGTAGCCTGAGCGAAGTTCAATCTTGGAAAATACCGTCGCTCCTTGCAGCTGGTCAAACAAATCGTCTATCCTCGGTAACGGGTACTTGTTTCGTACCGTGGCTTTATTGAGATCCCGATAATCGATGCACAGCCGCATCGATCCATCCTTCTTTCTCACAAACAACACTGGGGCACCCTACGGGGAGACACTAGGGCGAATATATCCACGATCTAATAACTCTTGTAGTTGTACTTTCCGTTCCTTCAGCTCTGCCGGCGCCATTCGATAAGGTGCTTTGGATATCGGTCGAGTGTCCGGGAAGGTATCGATGCTGAATTCTATCTCTCGGTCCGGCGGCATCCCTGACAACTCGTCTGGGAACACATCAGAAAATTTTGCCATGACTTCAGTCTGGGCCGTGCTTGCAATCTCCGTTCTCGTGTCTCGAACTGATGCTAGGTACCCGCTGCACCCAGAATACAACATACGCCTTACCGAAATCGCCGATATCATCATTGCTGCCTTTGATGCTGCTCCGCACGAATAGAAAAACTCAATTTTGCCCGAAAGGCGGAACACAACTCTCTTCTCCGCGCACTCGATCGTTGCGTGGCATCCACCCAACCAATCCATGCCGAGGATTATATCGTACTCCTTGACGTCGAGGACGATAACTTCCAAGGATAGATTTTTCCCTCCGATGCAGATGTAACCATCCCTACAAATTTGAGTGGCAGGCATATCTACTCCCGATGGAGTGCTAACGCTAAGATTCATATCTAAAAGTTGCATAGGTAGTTCATTCTCTTTTACAAAGTCGGCATATATGAAACTATACGTAGCACCCGAATCGAACAATACTCTAGCAGTCATATTTTTATAGAGTAGTATACCTGTCACGACAGTGTCGGACGCAAAAGCTTCATCCCGAGTCAGTGCGTAGACTCGGCCTTGCGCCCCTTGGCGATTTTATGGGTTCATGGGCACCGCTTTTGGGCCATGGGCGGGAGGTGCCCTGTTCTGGTTCTGGCCCTGGACGTCCCTTAGTGGATGTTGGTTCGCCCTCCCCATGCGACAATCTACTGCCTTGTGACCGAGCTGGCCACACTTGAAGCATCTTCCTCGGCAATCGACCGCCAGATGTCCCATCTTGCCGCAGCGATGGCACCGCACGCCTGGATGAGGCCCCTGATACTCGGACATGTTTTGGCGCTTTGGCATACCAGATGCTCCCACATCGTGAGGACGCTTATTGAAGTTGTTGCGGATGCTTGATCCGCCCTTCTGCGATGCTCGACCGAAGATCCGCTCACTATCAAGGGCGGCGTTATATGATTCCCTGTACGTATGGCATCTCTGGTTCATGGCGTCCCGACGCAAATCATCATTCAGGCCTTGCTGGAAGCGCTCGCACCACGCCTCCGTGTTCGGCAGAAAGGTCCCGGCAAACTTCGTAAGCTTCGCGAACTTCGCATCGTAGTCTTTAACGGACAAGTTTCCTTGCTTCAAGGACATGAATTTCTCTTCCTTCTGTCGACGAAGGGCACGAGGGATGTATTGCTCGAGGAAGGCCAGTTTGAACGTCTCCCACGAGATCTTGGCGTTGGGGTTGGCATCTTGGAGTTCCTATTTTTTCGCCTCCCACCAGTCGTAGGCCCTCAAGTTGAGCTGCAACGCTGCGCACCCGACTCTCTTGGACCCCTTGATGCTGAGGAGATTGAACAGACCCTCAATCTTTACTAGCCACCCCATAACTTCATCGGACTCTGCTCGACCATTGAATTCAGGCGGGTTCATCTTCTTGAACTTGGTCATCTTGAGCAGGGAAGAGGAAGACACATGTTTTGTCTTTACGGGTTGCACTTCTTCCTCGGACATGACGGTCGTCGAGTTCTGTTGCGTCGCTATGGTGCTCACGATCTGGGTCAGGGCCTCCATTTGCTTTTGTTGGGCGCTGATTTGGGCCTGGATCTGTTCTTGCAGCTGTCGTTGCTGCATCTCCGACTGGCGTTGTTGGAGTTCCATGAGGCATAGTAGTCGCTCCATGGCAGAATCGCTAGGCGTCACGCCTTCGGTGCTATCCGTACTAATCAATATGGCGTTGACAGCAGGGACACCCAGTCTTTCCGGCATTCCTAAAAAATTGAGTAAACCCGTTAGTATTTTCAAAATATATACGGACTTATATGTATGGAACGATTATTTCATGCCGCATATGTCGAAAAGCATAGATTTTGAAAAATTGCAACGGCATCATCTAAAAGAAAGTATTTTGAAAGGTCCGAGGTGTGAACCGTGCTCTGATACCAACTTGTCACGCCCCGACTCGCCGAATCGATCGCCATCGCCTTGACTCGATATAAATCGATCCCCATGGGTCGGGACGTGATGCCGTGCAAGTCTTTATTGGACTTGCACAAGGCAAGGATGTGCAATTAGAAATTTCTTTTGACTCGACGCGTTGAAATTAAACAGTGCAGAGAGTTGAAGACATAGCATAGAAAGAAATTTAGCTTTTCATTCATAAGCTTGCAAAGTATGTGCAAGGTCATTTTTACATTACATATGCCGTTGCGGATACATCTTGAAACACAAAAGAAAAACTTTCGACAAGCTTGCCCTGAAATAATCCTTGTCGTTCCATACATTCACGCCCCTTTATACATTTGAACAAAGCCTTCGATCTGAGTTGGGCTTCAAAATACTTCAAAATAGGAGAGCTTCGTGCCGCCTTCCGTTCTTCAGCTTCAGGTCTAGTCTCGAGCTCCCGCAGCGCGCTCGTTACCTGGGGAGTTGGGGGTTAGCACACTTGCTAGTGGATGGGACAAACCCACTCGTCTAAACCGATACTGCTTATTAAGGATTCTAGCATACGGAGTGATCTTTCTATTTAGAACTATATGAATTACAGTTCATATCGAAGGCACATTTTAAACGATAACACATAACCAATTTAAAGGCATTCTTACCACGGCCGTGCTCCTTTCCTGCAACAAAATATACATGATACTTACCACCTGCACAAGACAATAGGTGAGCATGTAATCTATCCTATATGTGGTCATTGGTGATATCGACACCATGAAGGACGATTACGTAGCCTTGCGACGCGCCTCCAGTCCAGGTAGCGAGCCTAACTGGAGGTCTCGTAATGCCTCGCGCCGAAGCACGATTTCCATAATTTCCTCCTAGACCGATTCGGTCCCAGGGCCCCGGGTACCGTCTCGAGGAAAGCTCACCTTGTGCACAAGTCGTCCTTGACCATACGAATGTATGAACAGTTTAATATGTATGAAATAAATTGCATAGCGTAACCATTATCAAATCACATAATCATTCCTACTCGTGCAAGGGTCCTTTTCCCCGAAATCGTACGTTCTGATTTAGCATCCCGTAGGCACCAAATTCTCCGAGGCATGATGTACCGCAACCAAGGTTTTCATCGTTGTGTTTTTTTTTGTATGGCATGAAATATATTCTATCTCTTTCTTAGAACTATATCTTTTCTCTACTTAGTGTGAACTTATAAATTCGGAGTTAACTTCTCTAGGTTGATATATTTTCCCGAGCTCTTGATCTTAGTGGCAAGCATATATCCCGTTAGCATCATCGATTTGAACGTTGAACTTTAAGAATTTAGTTGGCGGGAAGGAGTAGAAAAGAAGGGGCCGAAGAACCACCCACCTAAGGAGATTGTGCCGAGAGTAGGAGAACGTTTCGCGACGGTTAAGCGTCAGTTACACGAACTCCTGCAATGGCACGAGCATCGAATTAGAACCCTTCCTTCAATCCTTCCTTCAAAATTCCCAAAGACGCATTCAGAAATCGATGCGAAAGCACACTATCAAATCCACGCAACAATTCGTTCAGAAAGCCAAGAAAACCAATAAAACCAACGGCAGACGGGTTGCGTCGCTCTCTTTAGAGTTTCTTCGCCAAGACGCCGCCTACCGCATCTAGGACTTATTCCAACAGTAGTCGATCCATTAGTTGGAACGGTACTCATATCACTCGTCCAAATCGATTTTATTGATGCCATAGTTTTTGTATACCAAACTCGTCGTCGAGTCAGACTAGCCATCTATGTTCCCGACCATGTCTGACTTGGCACGAGCCTATTACATAGTGCTTTGTCCTAACGGGAGCGGGGCACTACATGCCGCACGGGGAGATGGGCTGCGGGGGTGGGGGCGCGAGCTTCGCCGGAGGACACAGGTGCGGGTGAGGGTGAGAGGGCAGTCGCGGATGGGTAAGGCGGCCAGAGGGGAGGTGCTGCCGGAGAAGGAGAGGGGGGAGGGTGTTGTGGTTTTGGAAGGGAGGGGTATTTTTGTCTTTTTTAAAATTTTGGATATCAACATAAAAATTATTACATAGTTGAGGGTATTGAGTTAGCATCTATCAAAGTTGAGGGTATCAAGTTGAACATTTTGGATAGTTGAGGGTATCAAGTTGTAATTTAGCCTAAAATTTATTTTAGTTGTTTATATTTTACTTATAATTTGTTACAAATATATATATATATATATATATATATATATATATATATATATATATATATATATATATATACACGAAGAAAAGCAAGGGTTTTAGATTATACGGAAGAAAAAGGAGAAAGTTAGTTTTAGAACTAGTAGTTTCCATAATTTTTTTTTTTATTAATTGAAGGTGGATTTATAAACAATTCAAGCAACATTATATTAGTAGAAATTAAGTAGACATGTGCCGTTAAAGTTTCAAATATTGCTAGATGAAGCTCGGGATCGGCAAATGAAGGCCTCCAATGTGTGATGGAGGAAATGTTGCAATTGAAAGGCCAGGGTCTTAGTAGTTATAACAAAGCAAGAGTCAAACTTTTATCGGCTGTCTGGCACATTTGGCGGTAGAGAAATAGGCGTGTGTTTGAGGGCAAGTATATGTCAGTGAATGGAATTATTCACAATATAGAGAGTGACTACAATATCATGGCTGATGGTAGATAGAAGTTGAGTTGATGTAGATATGAGTTTCCTGTATTATTCTTTATATCAATAAAAGTACCCGTACTTCAAAAAAAAAAAAAAAAAAAAAAAAAAAAAAAAAATAATAATATATATATATATATATATATATATATATATATATATATATATATATATATATATATATATATATATATACACTTCAATTGCTTAGTTTGGTGAAACTAATTAAATCTAACAAACTTATACTTTAATTAAAAGAATGAAAGCGAGTTTCTCTTTCTATGAATCCTTAGTAATATACCATATATATCAACTTCTTCGTATTTCTCAATGTCTGCTAATGCGACAAGGGGATTTCGTAATCTATGCAGGATGATAACCCGTCAAATTTGATAATGAGTCACTGTAGAGTGCGCTTAAAGCAATTGAAAATTCTTATATTATACTTTGCCACACAAATATGTATGCAAGTGTTTGATAATTAGAGTTAGGTGTGTAGGCAATTGTCACATCTTTGTCCACGTACGTTTGAACAAAAGCACGAGCTAGCTCGAGGATTTGGACCATTTGACTAAGCTCTCCAACACTTCACATGGCAATCCCTCCAAGTGAAATTTAAACAGAAATTTTCGTGTAAAGTAATAAAATTACACTTTATTGCACCAGCGGGGTTGCGGAATTGCGGATGCAGGAACCGTCCGTCAAGGGAGTTGGCGGACACTGTCACAGAAGTGAGGAGCCCGCCAACTCAGTTGGAGGATCATGGCTAGTTCCAACCCTTCATTTGAGTTGGGGGCTTGAAGTGGCCCCCCTCCCCCAAACGTTCACCCATTGGATCAGTTGGCTAGCTCCAACCCTCCATTTGAATTGGAGGCATGAAGTGGCCCTCCTCCTTCAAACGTTTGTTCAAAAAATATGCCTACCCAGATATGGAATACTACACACAGTTAATTCCTACTCCATCAGCCCCAAGGCCTACCCAACCTACCCAGACTCAGGCGGAGGAGGAAGATGATACAGCAGGTTGAAGAGGTCGACTAGGCCTAAGAGAAGTCTACTTCATCGAAGAGGTCGAAGAGGTCTACTTCATCCAACGGGTGAACGTTTGGGGGAGGGGGGCCACTTCAAGCCTCCAACTCAAAGGGAGGGTTGGAGCTAGCCATGGTCCTCCAACTGAGTTTGGGGGCTCCTCACTTCTGTGACAGAGCCCGCCAACTCACTTGGCGGACGGTTCCTACATCCGCAATTCTGCAAACTCCTCCCCTCTAGCGCAATAAAATATAAATTTATTACTTTATATGGAGAATGAGAGGGAATTTAAGCTTCATATAGAGAAAAAAAAAAGCTTCATTTAGATCGATATTAGATATATTTTTAGTAACTCGGTTCCTAATTATTTGCAACTCGTTGCAGAATAAAGAAAAAAGTATGCCGATCCTCGTATATTTCATGAGTTTTATACAGGGTACTTCCATTTCAAAAATAATTATACAAACCACTCCTTTGTTTTATAATTTTAGAAAAATATAGGATAGATAGTATAACAAATTTTTATAGAAAATATAAAAATATATGGATGGTACATGTAATTAATTTCAAAATAGCGATAGTTTCTGTAATAAATATAAAATATAGAAATATCTAACGTAATTGTCCTAAAGAAAATTATAGATGGTAAGTAAGATGTAGATAATTAGTAACCATCACTAGCTATCATGTTGTTCATACCCTATGATTCAATCTTCAAACAATTTTAGTATTTTTTTCCCATAAAATATTAGGTGTTGCTTGTGCTAATATATATTGGCTAAACTGAGTGTTTGACTGCGTGATTAAGGATGAGAACGTGATGGTGATGTTAATCTTTGGATTATGGATTTCTTGATATAATAATGGGCTCATGTGAAATCTCTTCATTATCTCTACTCATTCAAATGAGTACAAGTGGAGCATACATGACACTTTTGAGTAAGGAGAAAACATATTGACTATATGGCCATGTTGCTCTAGTTTTCTCTTGATGAAGGTTACTAGCACCCTACCATTGATTGCTCGAGATAAATGTAGCATTTTGTTCTGGTCATAGCAAGATAAATAGCATTAGCATTAATCTCATAACCGATCAATTCTGTAGAAAACGAAGAATGTGCAACACTAGTATTTACAAGGTGTAGACTCTTATTTATAGCCTCCAAAAAAAAAAATATTTAATTCTAATTCTTTCGGTTTAGCACAACTTACAAATATTATCCTCAATAAAATAAATGACAAGCAAGCTAGTCCATAAATTCATTTCTTATTTGATAATCCGATTCGAATGTCTAAACCAAAAAAAATTCCGAAAAAAAAGATTTTGTTATGACAAACCTAGAAATTAAGAAAAAGTAGAGAAAAATAAACATGATAAAACAAAAATTTAATGTGGTTCGTTTATGGTGACCTACTCCATTAAAGAAGATCGAATATGATTCTCTTAATATTAGTGAGAGGAATGACAAGCGGCAAACCTCAACTCTCGAATCTTATATATATATGGCTAAATTATAACTTGATACCCTCAACTATTCACAATTTTCAATTTGATACTCTCAACTTCGATAGGTACTAACTTAATACCTTTTTCCAACTAATATTTTTAGTTTGATACCCTCCGTCAACACAACATTAAGTTTTTCATAAAAAAGGAAAAAAAAAAAATCTTAAAATACCTTCTCCTTCTGCCATCCCCATTTCAAACCCTACCCCCAACCCCCCCTTCACCGGCAGCTACCCTCCCCCTCCCCCTCCCCCTCCCCACCCGCCCAGTGTGTCGTCCACCCAGACCCCATGCACGACCCCAGCCACATCGCGATCCCCTCCAGCGACCTCCCGCGATTCCCCTCCGGCGATCTCTCGCGACCACCAGCCCCGCCCGTGCCTTCACCCTGACCCCCGCAACCCCAAGCGCTGCTCCGCGCCGGCATGCACCGCTCCACCCGCTCCCGCGTCCCCCCTTCGGCTGTGCGCGCCCCAGCTTCCGAGCCCCCACCGGCTACTGTTGCTGCTGCGACCGCCCTCCGGCGACCCCCGGCCCCGCTTATGCCCTCTCCCCTCCGACCACCGCAACGTCCCAACGTCGTACTGTGCCGACGCGCGCTGCGGCCCCCGCCTCCCTTCTGTAACGTCCCAGTCCCAAAATACGTAGGACTAGGATACGTATACATGCCAGCTACGCATCGAAGATGACTCCAGCCCAACTTGAATACGTATAAGCTGTATGGACTGTGGCATTAGGTCTAATCATGGCAAGTCAAAACTATATCTCAATCCACATAAAATAATAATAAACATCAAGAATGAACAATATGGTTCGTGGTCTGCAGTCCACTATCATACATGTCTGAGTAGACTCGAAAGGAAACACAAGTCTAATAAACTAGCACTACAACAAAAAGACCTATTAATGACGTTTGATAAGTGGATTTCATGACGGCTGATAAAGAAGCGTCATCAAAGTTCAGCAAGACTCCATTCTATGACGGTGTCCAATATAAACGTTATTGATAGTCTTTCAGTCATACGAGCGTCATGAAAAAAAGTACCAAAATTTAAGTCAAAACCTCCACTCCCCCGCAGTTCTCCCGCACTTAAGAAAAATTCTAAACCAAGAAGCTCCACAGCTACTCCCCCAAGGCCTTCGAAGAAGCCCTAATTTTTCTGGCTCGCCTCCTCTCCGCCTCCCTCCTCTCCCCCTCTATCGCCGACCACTCCTCCCACCTCGACTCCTCCTCCGCCTCCCTCCTCGATGCCGCCAACACCATCTCCGTCCCTCCCCCGCCATGCGGGATAGCGGCCACCTCCGTCCGTCGTGCCGTCCACGCCGTCGAGGCGGTCTCCGCCCTCGTGGTCGGCTCCGTCCTTGCCGGCCTCGGCCATACCTCCCTCCCCGAAAATCTCCTAAATTTTGACCTAATTTCTATCAGTAGGTTGGGGCTTATTTTCTATTTGCTAGCTTCCTATTCATTCTTTTCCTGTAGAAAAAATTCAGCCATGACGAGAAACGACAGCGAGCGGAGGGACGAGGTGGATTTGGCCGAGGCCATCCTCAACGACATTAATTTTTTTGTTTTATTTTTTGTGACAGTTTCCGTCTGCAATCGACCATCCTCAATGTCGTCTTCCCTAGATGCGGCAGGCCTGCGATCCTCAGAGAGATGTCATTCGATGAACATCATCTGACTGGCTCATGGATTCGATATTGCATCAACTTATTTTTAATTGTCTATTTGGGTACTCTATTTTACACATATTAACCTATTATCCTCTGTTTTGTTGAAGTTGTATATGATGTGATTATATATTCTACTCCATGTTATTTTTAAACTGGTGGCTTGCTTATATTTCTCTTTGTTGTCAAATTGCTATTTTGGTATTAGGTCTGGGGAATGGAGAGTTCACACGACCTATGTGGGTTCGTGGCATCAGTTCTTATGATTTTCTTAGAAAAGATAGGGGACATCAGAACATAGTCTGCAGTTATAGGTTCAGCAGCCAACTTGTTGGCACCCTTTTTTATACATTAACAACGAAGACTATCACAGTTGGGTAACATTGTCTGATGGCGCTTTTGGTTGTGATATATTGATTATCTTATGCAGGAAGAATGGGAGATCGTATCTGGGAATATTGGACCATACCAGTGGCTCCTTTTCATTTCTGGATACTCTATTTACTTATATCAGTAATATTGTAAGCTGTCCATTTTTGCAGTTATAGTATGTCTAGAATAGCTAACATTTCTTCCTTTAAACAATATTTTCACAAACTAAGGGATCTGATCATATATATGCTTATTTGCTTAAACTTTTAGTTAGTTGTATTGATTTTATTTTTGCACAGGTTTCTGCATCCTGCTGTATATACATTGAAGGTGCCTCTGCAACCCATCTCTTGTCAATTGCTAAGGTCGATAAACAGCTTCATGCTGATGATTTTTATTAAAGTAGAATTATATTGTTGCTTCTGATTTCTAGAATTCTAAGGACAATCATTTTGATTTTGTCAGGTAACTTTGGATGAAAGTCATTCAAAAGCGAAGGAGTTCTCAATAATTTGGTCCTCCTCACCAGAAGCTATAAAATACAAACCATACTTTAGCTTGCCACAGCTTATCGAATTTCCTACAGAATTAATTGGTCGAAAGGTATATGCATATTTCTATCCACCGTCAAATCCCAATTATCAAGCTACCTCAGATGAAAAGCCTCCGTTATTGGTTGAAAGTCATGGTATCAGATGCTTCTTTTTATTTCCTATAATAATACATCCCATTTCATGTTGTGGTTCAGCTAGTTATTGTTCCTCTTTACTGCCCTATATCTTGGTAGATTTCACATTTTCCTCTAGGATTGACATACTTGTAAGTAAAAGAGAAGTGACACCTATCCACATTGGACATCACAACACTACTAAAATACCACGATTTAGTGACGGCCCTATCCGTCGCTAATTGAAATTACCGACGGATTACCGACGGATACGGGCTGAAAAAATCCGTCGGGAATAACCTAGTCCGACGCTAGTCCGTCGCTTAGCGACTACTTAGCGACGGATTACTGTTGGCTACATCAAAACAGTTAGCGACGGCTAGCCGACGTTTTCTGTCAACTTCGACAGTTTAAAATTTTAATGTAGCAACATTTAGCGACGGACAAGCCGTCGCTAAACCGTCGTTAAACGCGTATCATAGGGTTTCTGATACGCAAAATATGTCGCTAATCCGTCGATAATCCGTCACCAACCTTGTCGGATTAGCGGTGGAGTAGCGACGGATATTCCGTCGACAGGCTCCTGGATATCTTTTATAATTCCAGGACCTTGGCAACGGATAACCCGTCGGGTTTTAGTCGTCCATCCGTCGCTAACTGGGAATCACCCAGTTAGCGACGGATAGTCCGTCGGAAAGTGGTCGCCAGTCCATCGGTAGATGGGAATTTTTTGAAAAAAATAGCATAAAATTGGGCATTCCCAATATACACAATTCCAATATACAAAACACACAAATAATTCCAAGCAATTCCAATATACACAATTCTAATATACAAAACACAAATATTCAATATTCAATAAAACAAATATTCCAAGCACAAATATACAAAACACACAAATATTCCAATATACAAAACACAAATAATTCCAACACACAAATATCCCAAGCATTCAAATTGTTCACACAAAACACACAAATATTCAATATTTAAACACAAATATTAAATATTCAATAAAAAGGAAAATTGACTTTGGCCTCAGCAAAGACCGCAAGTCAGACGATGAATCCTCACAGCCAGGGATCATAGTTGCGTTGAGGCATGTACCATTCTCTCAGCCACTATGCATACGAAGGCTCAATCTGGTTGAGGTCTTCTGTAGGGACAAGAGGGTCAGTCCCGATGCTACTACTCTCTGACGGTGGCTCCTTCCTTCAACCTTGGGAGCAATCTCTTTCCTGATGGTCATCGGTTCTTCCTTGACCTCGACCTTTGGTAACACCTCCTCCTTAACAGTCACCGACTCTTGTTTGACGACGGAGACTTCCTCCGTGTCGACCTCCAAGGGTTCCTTGCCTCGGCCCCTTCCTCGACTAGCAGCACCACCTTGGGGAGTCTTGGGAGCCATCTCTCTGACAACAGAAATTTTCATATAGGGTAAATTTTTTTACTCAAATTATAAAAAAAGTAAGAAGTTTATCGAAATTGTAATCGGAGTAATGAAACGACATTGGAGATGGCGTGTCGTAGTGGTCGGACGAGAGGGGGGGTGACGCGCCACCGCCCATGGCGCGCTAGGGGGACGCCTACAAATAACAGGGACACTAATGCATAAATACCGCTCGAGTGAGCCAAAGGCATGCAGCCACTTCCCTCCCTTCATTCCCCCTCTCCCTCTCTCATGCTATCAACGTCACAACTTTTCCAGTGCTGCTTCCTCTAATGATGATGAACGCAAAAATCAAAGACCCCCTCTCCTTTTTCACTCTTCACAGTTCTCACAACAGGAAGGATCAGTGCTTTCTAGTTCTCTTCCATCCATCCATTCCTCCGTTCTGATCAAGCTTTTTCCTTCTCCTCTCTTCTACCATGGCTCTGGACCCATCTGCTCCTTCCTACTTCCCTTCTTCTTATTTGACTCTCTCAGCCACATATGATATCCAGCTCAAGTGTAGAGTCAGGGGAGAAGAAGTGGGCAGAAAGAGGAGGGAGAAGCAGCACAGCCGGCGGCATGACCTGGAGAAAGTACAGAGGTTTTCTTCAACATCCGTAGGAGAACTATAAGGATATATCTTTTCATAACATGTCACCTTGTCAAAGACCCTTAATGTGACAACCATGTTACCACGGTGTCGGAAGACTAACATGTCATAATTTTCTAAGCCATGTGCTTTGACATAATCCTCCCAACTCTTTCCTCCTATGTAGTAATCTTGCATTTCTTTATGAAGTTCAAGACGACATATTTTTCTATTACGAGTCACTATATGCCGTCTTAAACTTCATAAAGAAATACAAGATTACTACATAGGAGAAAAGAGTTGGGAGGATTATGTCAAAGCACACGGTAACATGATATTCACATTAAGGGTCTTTGACAAGGTGACATGTTGTGAAAAGATATATCCTTATAGTTCTCCTACAGATGTTGAAGAAAATCTCTGTACTTCCTCCAGGTCATGCCGTCGGCTGTGCTGCTTCTCCCTCCTCTTCCTGTCCACTTCTTCTCCCCCGACTCTACACTTGAGCTGGATATCATATGTGGCTGAGAGAGTCAAATAAGAAGAAGGGAAGTAGGAAGGAGAAGATGGGTCCAGAGCTATGGTGGAGGAGAGGAGAAGGAAGAAGCTTGATTAGAACGGAGGAATGGATGGATGGAAGAGAACTAGAAAGCACTGATCATTCCTGTTGTGAGAACTGTGAAGAGTGAGAAAGTAGAGGGGGGTCTTTGATTTTTGCGTTCATCATCATTAGAGGGAGTAGTACTGGAAAAGTTGTGACGTTGATAGCATGAGAGAGGGAGAGGGGGAATGGAGGGAGGGAAGTGGCTGCATGCCTTTGGCTCACTCGAGCGGTATTTGTGCGTCAGTGTCCCTGTTATTTGTAGGCGTCCCCCTAGCGCGCCATGGGTGGTGGCGCGTCACCCCCCCACCTCCCGTCCGACTACTACAACACGCCATCTCCCCGCGGCCAGCCACCCCTAATACTCATAGGGATAGTCCGATATCGATACTCATAGGAATAGCCCGATACCGATACTCATAGGAATAGTCCGATACCGATACCGATTTCGATACTCATAAGAGTAGTCCGATACCAATACCGGGACATGCAAACTGTATCGATATTGGACAGTATCGGACCGGTATCGGTCAGTATCGGGTATCGGTTAGTATCGGAGCGGGACATGCCAAACTGTACACTACTTATACGTTGCATCTACACTACGTTCTATATCATCTTGATTAATTGAACATTAATCTTGGTTATCAACTCTTGACCTTGATTGATGATCTTGATCAAGAATTAATAATCCTGAATTAATTATAATTATTCTTGACTAATTCCAAGCTAGATTGTTACTAAACTGTACACTACTTATACGTTGCTACACTCCTGTTGTTGTTTGTACATCCATGTACGATCAAAGAAGTAACGATCCATCGCAGATTGTAGGTAAAAATCTATATCACAAGACTAACAGAATTACTATGTAATCATGTACTCACCAATAACCGGATGAAACTGGAGTCGTTGGGCCTATCGTGCAGTAATTGGTGGATCCACTGGTATAGGCCGGATGTACTTAGTATCTACTGTATCAGATTAGTATCGGTCTATCGGTTTGGTATAGGACGTATCAGATTGGTATTGGCCTTAACAAATTGGTATCGTCCTATCCGATATGTACATATATCGGCCGTATAGGTAGGATTCATATTGGCTTTATCGATTTGGTATTGGTCATATCCGATAGGTATCGGCCGTGTTGGATTAGTATCGACCATTTTGGATTAGTATCGTGAAAGGTTTAGTAACAACTGTACTTGGATTTCTCTCTTCTCGAGCTAGAATACCATTGCAAGAGAGTCACCAGATCGTGATTGGCCAGTTACAGTAACATACATGCTTCCTTTTCCATCAGGAAAAGCGAGATTGAAAAGGAAGCATGTATGTTCTGTAACTGGCCAGCTACGCTCTCATGATTCTCTTGCAATGGTAATCTATCTCTAGAAGAGAGAAATCCAAGTACAGTTGTTACTAAACCTTCCATGATACTAATCCGAAATGGTCTATACTAATCCAACACGGTCGATACCTATCGGATATGACCAATACCAAATCGATAAGGCCAATACGAATCCTATCTATACGGCCGATACATATTAGATAGGACAATACCAATTCGCTAAGACCAATACCAACCGATACGGCCTATACCAAACCGAAAGATCGATACTAATCCGATACGGTCAATACTTATAAGTACCTACGGTCGAGGAGGTTGATCCGCTGGTACATCCATGTACGATCAACGAAGTAACGATCCATTTCAATTTGGATGTGAAACTCTGTATCGTAAGACAAACTAAACATAATTAGTTCAATACCAATACCGATACCGATACTCAACGAAATAGTCCGATACCAATACCGATACTCATAGGAATAGCCCGATACCGATACTCTCTGACGGTGGCCCCTCCTCCCATCCCCGACCCCCTCCCCTACCCCCTCCCCGACAGCACCCACCCCCCACGGTACCCCCCTCCCCCATCCCCACCCCCTTCCCGACCTCCCTCCCCGATAGCATCCCCTACCCGACCCCCTCCCCCACCCCCTACCCCGATCCGATACCGATTCCGATACCCCCCCTCCCCCGAACCGATATACTCATAGGATTGGTCCGATCGAAAACCACCTATACCCCCTCCCCCGATCCGATACTCCGATCCGAAACCACCGATACTCATAGGAATGGTCCGATCCGAAACCACCGATACCCCCCCACCCCCTCCCCTACCCCGCTGGACAGTAAACCCCCTTCCCCTCCTCTACCCTCCCGATAGCCCACCCCCGAAAGCAAACCCCCACCCCACCCCCTCCCTACCTACCCCTCCGGACAGCAAACACCCACCCCCTCCCCCTCCGACACTAAACACCCACCCCCTGCCCCCCGCCCTGCACCCAACACCATCTACCCCCCGCCCCCTCCCTCTCCCCCTCACCGCCGGCCCCCACGACAGCCGACCCCCCCACCCAAAACCCTACCCCTGCCCCGAAACCCTAAACCCTACCCTGCCCTCCGCCCTCAACACTCTTCCCCCGCCCCCACTCCCTCCCCCCCACCCCGCCGGCCCCAGCGACAGCCGACCCCCCCAAACCCGAAACCCGAAACCCTATATGTTAAACAGAGAGAGAGAGAGGAAGAGAGAGAGAGAGCATACCTGAGAGAGAGAGAGACCCGTCGGAGAGAGCTTCGCCGGAGAGAGAGACCCGTCGGAGAGAGCTCGCCGCCGGAGAGAGAGAGAGAGAGAGGGGGGAAGAGAGAGAGAGAGAGAGTCTTTTTGGGGGGAATAAAAAATTCCCCCCCTCCCGTCGGTTCAATTTAAGTTCGGTTACAGTATTTAGCGACGGACTACCGACGGATATATCCGTCGCTAGGTAGTCGCTAAATACCCACTAGATTACCGACGGAACGTCCGTCGCTAGTTAGATGCTAATTTATCGCACCTTTTTTTTCAGATTTTGCCACCACAATGTGCGACATATTAGCGACGGAGATCAATCCGTCGCTAAATTTTTGTCAAATTAGCGACGGATGTGCGGCTGATTTTGACACAAAAATAAAAAAATTATCCATTGCTTTCTGACGATAGTCCGTCACAAGGTAGTCGCTAGTCTGTCGCTATTACCGACGGATAAGATCCGTCGCTAATGGGCCGTCGCCAAATTACTGTATTTTAGTAGTACAATTGCTTCCACAGAATATGCATTCATCAATAATTGTCACCAACATATTTTAAGTCTATGTTGGCAAAATAATTTATACACTGTACTATACCAATGACATCTTTTAGAGAATGCATTCCTACCAACAATCCATCAAAGGTATATAAGTTTCGTTGTTTTTTCCCCAAATCTTTTACAGAAGTGCTGTGTTGCTTATTCCTAAACTTACTGTAATATCACCAACATTTACATGTTTTTACATACAGGAGGTCCTACACTCGAAGCATGTGGAATTCTGGATCTCAATATTCAATATTGGACTAGTCGAGGATGGGCCTTTGTTGATGTTAACTATGGCGAGAGCTCTGGTTTGCTTCTAAATATTTCCTTAAATACAGCTATCATACAATTTTTCTCTTTATTATTGTTTAGAATAAATG
Source organism: Iris pallida (assembly GCA_029216955.1). Lineage (NCBI taxonomy): Eukaryota > Viridiplantae > Streptophyta > Magnoliopsida > Asparagales > Iridaceae > Iris > Iris pallida. The sequence goes on along the minus strand of JANAVB010003000.1, from coordinate 18,265,292 downwards.
ATAGGAAATTTCTGTGTTCCATTAATGATAATTGATGAAACAATGATCCACTTACATGGAGATATTAGCTTCCAGAAAGTAAAAAAGAAAATACAAAGATCTAACACACTCTGATTCTCGTCGACCCAGCCCTCTCTATTCTGATTCCTATGCCTAATGTGTTTTGGACCCTTGTTGATCTAACACACTCTGATTCTCGTGCCCAGTATCTTTTAGCCACTTTATTAATCTAACACACCCTAGTTTCTATATGTCCGGTGTATCTTGGTGCCTCTATCAGATGCAACAAACCAAGATTCCGATACCGATGCAACACGCATCCTAACTCTCAACTAAGTCAAACATGTGCCTACTGATCTCATGCATGGTCCCTTCCCGACCCATCATCCCTTGGCCCATTTGTTGATTAAAATCCTGAAAGTCATTCTTGTTAACATCCGTTAATTAAAGTTATTCACAATCAGACTTGTTTGGTGAACATTAAATTACGAGCTTAGATGTTGATCAATTTGTACCTACAACCATTTATGCACCTTAATTTCATACTCATGGTTTAAGAATGAAGGAGTTCCTTTAACTATATTCATTGATTCAATTAGTGGTTCAACTGAAGCTTAACACTTGAGCATATTTGAAGGGTACGGGAAGGAATATCAAGAGCGACTTTTGGGGCAATGGGGTATTGTTGATGTAAATGACTGCTGCAATTGTGCTAAATTTTTGGTAACCTCTTTTGCAGCCTTTATATTTTCTTCCTTGAGAATATTTGAACTACATATTTGTTGATTTTGAGAATATTTGATTAAAAAATGTTATATTTACTTCCTTTTGCGGATACCAATCACTTTATTGTTCCTTTTTTAGTTTTCTCTTGTTGTCATGGTTTAGAAAAATGTACCCTCTGATTCTTATTGCTACATGGCCGAGTAAGCACTGTTTTGTTTCCATGGAATTGGAAGACTACTCTTCTTTACACAGAATTGCATATATGGCATACTCTACTAAGTACACAGGTTCCTTCACATTCTTTCATACCCTTCATAAATTTTGTTAATTATGGGCTGAAGTATTCAAAGGTATTGTCTGCTACTGTGGACATGATAGTTTGCCTTAACCTTTGTGCTACGTTGGTATATTTTTAAGACTTTTGAGACTAAGATGTTTGAGAATATCCTTGATTATTGAATGATAACCAAGTTGTTGGCTTGTAGCTTAATTTGTTCATTCTGTACCACTATTGTTAGTCTACTGATTGTAGGTTTCCATGGCTCAAATTAAACTTATTTCCATATAGTTGAGGTATACAATTTCATTTCTATCGAACTTCCCGAACTACTGCCTAAACCAAGTGGCTCCCAAATTGATTTATACATCATAGTCATTGGAATACATGCATTCTATGAATTTATTGGTATCCTTTCTGTATTTGATTTCTTTATTAGACAGACAAATTTACACAGTGAATATGTTCTAGACACTGACAATTTTTTTTCATTTGTCGATAAATAAACAGATTGCTGATTTGTCTCTGTTGAGGGCAGAAATGCATAAATTTGAGTCTCACTATATTGATAATCTTGTTGGTAAGTAATGAAAACATCATGTGAAGCTTGATAATATTAAATGCTGAGGGCCTGATTTATATACCATTTCATGAGTTTCTGACTCATCCTTTTCGTTCGTTTAGGGGATAAAAGTGCTTACTTTGAGAGGTCTCTCCTATTAACTTTGTTGATAAATTTGCTTGCCCAGTGATTTTATTCCAAGGATTAGATGACAAGGTATAGTTGTTCAATCTTGTTCTTTTATTTTGTTTACATCGAAATCAGCCATATATTGCTCTATTAGATACATTAAATCATTTTGCCATTCATTCGTTAAGGTAAATTATTAGTAATTATCATATCTATAATATGTTTAGTTTTTATTCTGTATAGCTAAATTTATGGGATTCCGATATAAATTTTTTAGAGTTACTCTTTCTTTTCTGAATTGTGGGATTCTGATATGAATTTTTTAGGTACATACTAGTTGGAAGAAGATCAGAAGATCAGAAGTTTCACATTATGGGATTCCGATATGAATTTTTTAAAGTGTAAACTCTATATTGGATACTTTATATATTTTGAGAAGATGTATATAATGAAATGAATGTATAATGGTAGCTAAAGTACTCTATTTTGAGACAATAAAATGTAGCTAGCTAAAGTACTCTATATCTGTGAGATGTTGATGTACCCTATTTTGAGACAATGAAATGGAGAATGGTACTTTATATTACATTTCAATGTTTTGTTGTGAATATGGATCAAAGTGGTTGTTTTCGAATTGAATTGAGCAACGTTTGGAATGTAGAACATGCAGTATAGAGCATTATAAATGTGATACAATGACCATATACAGATCATCTATTCATAACGCTTTCAAAATGTCCTGACTTCTAAACCATATTAACTATTCATAATGGTTTTACATAAATATCCATAACGCTTTGAAAATAAAACGTAGCAGAAATTTAACCTATTAATGACATTTTTGAAAGAATTATCTATAACGCTTTCAAAGATATTTATAACACCCATTTTTATAACGGTTGGATTGGAAAAAAACGTCATGGTTTGTCATTAATGACGCTTTTTAGCCGTCATTAAAAGGGTTTTTTTGTAGTGTAGGCTAATAAGCAGAATATATCAAGATAAGAATATGCAGCACGAGAGAATAATAAAATAAAACCATGCACCAACGATACCTGAATCCTGCAGATGCAAATCATAACCATCCATCGATTCTACCAGCTCGACTATAACATGGAGAGATAACCAGGTCCTCAGGGGACTAGCAACACACATAATATACATGCCTATTGTACAGTAAATAACATGCAAGAAAATAGGAATAACAAGTAGAGAAAAGGATGACACGTAAGGGAACTCTACAGATGGTGACATGTCATAAGAATATAATATTAATCGTGGCTAAAACCGTAGCCCGGGGAGGCACTAACAATCCTATAACAGGTTCTCTATCGTAGCCCGGGGAGGCACTAACAATAGAGGATAGCCACGACTAATAAAATATTCTCTCCTAAGGTACTAGGAAGTCAAGCCTATCTAGTCAAATCCAAGTCAAGTATAGGTCAAACAGGCCAGGGAAAACATGACACAGGCATATCAATACTATCACTAGACATGAACAAGATAGAAAAGATAGAACAAGTAGTATAGAAAGAAAAGTAAAAATCTACATTTACGTGAAACTAGAAAGTAACCATAACAGGAAACAAGAGGAATATGTAACCAAATAAGAAGAAATTGAAATAAAAAAGCATGTAAGTACTATAAAGTTTGGCAATGTGTACTTGCCTCGTGTAGTGCGTCGAACGACAATAACTAACCAATCAACGAGTCACCAAAAGTCCAACTCCTGTAAACGACTCTGAATGCGGAAACAGACATTGTCAACATTTCCAGAATAAGCAAAATAGCTAGAATATCCTACCCATAAGTCCAATTCTGGACAAAGGAGCAAAACAGTAATTTTGGGTCAAAACGGTGTCCGCCGTTGGACCCGCTTGGCACCAAAAAATGTGCCAGAGTCTATGGTCTCTAAAGTCAACAAACTACATGTCTACATATCTGGTTTGTCGAGACGAACCCAACCGTATGTCCAAAGTTGGATTCCGGTGGACCGTGCATAAATTTACCCGTTGAGTCGGATCGTAGGCCCCGCAAAACGGCGATCCGGTCAACTATCTCAGAATCGAACTAAACTTGGCATACAGGACCAGAAAAATAATACGGTCCGGTTGGCGTAAGTTTCAACTCGATTTGACAAACGTGCACAAAGTAATTTAGATTTTTCAGAAAAGGTCAATACGGTAAATTTTGACAGATACGCATCAAATTCGTTGCGCACACGCAACCAATTCGAGTTTCGTCAAAGCCCACACGTCCGGGTATACCATACGCGTCTTTCAATACAATTGGTACACGACCAAGTCGCCCGGATTGTCGGAACGGACTCCGTATCGGGGTTTTTTTCGGGGTTTTGAAAACAGATTTTATATTTTGTTTCCAGATTTTCAATCTGATTTTTCTTGCTGTCTAAACTACTAGATATAAAACTAATAATAGAGTTTTCATCTAGGTTAGGTTGTCTTAAAAGTGGTTTTTTGAAATTCGTGATATCCTGATCGTAAATCGACCACAAACATGGGACATTGGGACAGTTTCTAACGTCCAAATATCGAGTTTTTTCTCGATTTTGGAACTTGATTTTCAATGTACATGATACGAATTAAATTATTCTACTCGAAGGGAAGCGAAGTCGTATAGGTTGGCTACACACCTGACAAAGTGGTTCGCAAAACGATGAACCAGGAGATCGCAATCGCATCCCAAAGTCGTTGCTGCTACCTCTGTTTATTGCTGCTGGCTCTGTGGCGGCTGTACACGCACGGCCGTGCGTCTGCCGGCATGGCGGCAGCGCCCTGCCGTCCAGGCACGGTGGCGGTAGCCTGGTTGGGGTGGCCACGAGATTTTTGGGTTTAAGGTTTTGATTATCAATCCTTTTTTTTCTTTTTTTTCTCTTCCTATATATCTATATTTATCCTTATATATTATATCTATATGCACACATATCCTATATATATATATATATATATATATATATATATATATATATATATATATATATATATATATATATATATATATATATATATATGTGTGTGTGTGTGTGTGTGTGTGTGTGTGTGTGTGTGTGTGTGTGTGTGTGTGTGTAATACTCCATAAAATCCCAAAAATATTTTAATATTATCTATTCCTAGTGTAGGGCCTATTTGTAGAAAGTATGTACATATATAATAATATTTATTACATAATTAATCCAAAATACGATGCGATATGTTTATAAATACAATAACAATAATAATAGTAATAATAATAATAATACTGATAATAAGTTAAGATAAGCAATAATGGATATAGCTTATGGTGAACGTTTTATACTCCTACTCTAAATGGTTCCACAGAAAATTGTACAATATTCTAAACGCTATTTAAATATTAATAATAACTATAATGTACATATAGAGAATATTTAGAAATTATTTGTCACTTCCTAAAAATAAATACAAAATATTTGTACACGCCTAAAATATGTCTACATGGCGTCTTTTGATGCACTAAATGCCTACATGGGCTTGGGCTTGGTTCGGGTCCAGTCGGGCTAGTTTAACACAGCTGGGTCTCCTAAAATTCAACAATCTAATTAATAAATAAATACATCGTCTGTGGGGGTTAAGTCGCAACTTTAACTGGTTTTTTCTAGTTAGAACACACATATGGCTCGACCTTTCCTACCATGGCTAAAACACTAGTCAAAGCACACTACTATACTATCTGGGCTAAACTTTCTAGTCGATACACGTCTCAAAACTTAACGATGACTAAGGCCATATATATATAGTAATATCTTTATTATAAATATAATCATCTATATACAAAATTATACCCAAAACCTATTCCTCTATACAAAATCCCGTAAAATAAATTCAGAATAATTCTACTAAATCATGGCAACCTATCATGGCTCTATGGAGTGGGGTTGGCTAGGTTAGGGTCCAAACATATTTTCTAATCAAATTGAACTCGAAAAGTCAACCAATAAGTCTCTTGTGCCATTCGAAATTAAATAGTACATGGGGACTCGATTAAGTGATACACCCTTGGCATGTGTGTCGTAGCCTCGAAATAGGTCAAAACCATATATTGGGTTAAATGGTTTTGATCTATGCCGAGTCCCGAACAAAAGTTGAAAGTTAGGTCAATAATTATGGTAAACGGTCAAATCGTCTAAATTGACCCAAAGTTGTGTGAAGTCAAAAGAATGCTAAGGGACAAGCTTGGATGGGACATAATATATCAAGTTGAAGGTGGACTTGTCTACTTCAAAACTCGTGAAGGAAGTTCCGAAGGATTGGCATATCTCGTGCTCTAAAAATCGAAGCTACGAAAAAGTACGTCCATAGTCATAATTAATAATTAAAATATAATCTACTAAATAGAAATCATATAAAATAAATAAATAAAATTCCTAAAAATTAGGGTCCTCACACCCTCCCCCTCCCCCTCCCCACCAGCACTGTGTGCCGCCCACCCAGAACCCATGCACGACCCCAGCCACATCGTGACCCTCTCCAGCGACCTCCAAAGATTCCCCTCCGGCGATCCCCTGCGACCACCGGCCCCGCCCGTGCCTCCTCCCCGCTGACCCCCGTAACCCAAAGCGCTGCTCCGCGTCGACACGCATGGCTCCACCCGACCCCGCGTCCCCTCTTCGGCTGTACGCCCTCCGCTTCCGAGCCCCCACCGGCTACTATTGTTGCTGCGACCTCCCTCCGGCGACCCCCGGCCCCGCTCATGCCCTCCCCCCACGACCCTCGTAACCCCAACGCTGTACTGTGCCGACACACGCTGCGCCCTCCGCCCCCTCTCCGGCTACGTGTAATGTTCCGTCCCGCTCAGTCAATCGGAGGAATCGAAACGCCAACGGCGTTCGGACTTAGCCTTGCAACGGCTTGCTCAGAGGCCCGCTCGGTCGAGGTGACTCCTCGTTCAGGTAGGGTAGTTTCGGTGAACTTGCCTCATCTTAGCCTTCACATAATAAATTGCATGTTTTCAACTTGTACAAGTAGGCTTGATAATAAAAGAGACGAACCCATAATAAAAGAGACGAACCCACATAGCTAAGGGAATAATCCCGACGGGTCGAATAGAGTTAGAATATGGAAAGGTCCGACGATCGGCTTAGAGTTGGTGCATGGCGTGCTTTGAAAATGATAATCGGTCCTTCATCCCGTGGCTTGGAAGAAGGAAAGTTGGTCTTCGACACAAAACTATGAGTTAGCCTAAGTCATAGGCATCACCCGCATAAATGTTTGATAAAGCATGCACGATTCCACGATGCAAGGCTTGGCATAGCCTTTGCTCATCCCACGGGTTAAGTTGTAGGCTCGATTGAGTTAGGCTAAGTTATGTTAGGCGATTGAGGGAGTTCTAAGCACTGTCCTATATTTTCTGTGGTTGTCAAAATACTTGGTCCCATGATTTCAAGGCCCATCGTATAAAGTATGACTTGGGCGATAGTGTCGCGTAGAACACAGTTGGCTTAAGGCACGATGTCACGAACTTAGTGTTTCTAAGGCACGGGCCACGGTTGATTCATTTGGAGTTTGGAAAGAAGGACTTTTGAATAGTCATCCCTGAGTTGAATGAAATGATAGGACAAGAAAGAAGAAGGCTCGCGACCATGGGTCGTCGAGGCGGTCTCAAATGTTAGAAGTCTTGAACTTGGTCCTGAAAGGATGGTAACATTAGAAAAAGAATGACTATGTGAGACGTCAGTTCGAGTCGAGTCTTGCATGGTCATGGACAAGTTGTCGACAAGGGCGATGGTTCCTCGAGCGGCAACCCAGGGCCACGGGACCAACTCGGCCTAGGAGGAAACATGATATAGTCGTACATAAGATTTTAGCACAGGTTAAGCGGAAACTTGCAACGGGGCTAGCTACTTGCATTGAAAGGACCCCGATTAACAAAACTATACGTCCAAGATAGCTTGTGATGCTAGTGACCTTTCATATAGATGGGTCGGCATGGCGGCAATCCGCGTGTGTGCCTTTGGATTTAGTCAAGTTAATGTGTGTACAGCTAGAACAAAATGTTGGGCCTAAGATTTGCTGTAACGTAGGCGACGTGCTTCGGCACGAGATGTGGCGTCGAGTCTTAAGTTGTCGGCATATAAGTTGCTTAGTTTGGATTTGAGTCATCTTGAGTTTAAGTCAGGAAATACCGTAAGACGAAGTCGGTCGAGTGACACTTAGCCCACAAGTCTTGATTTGGGCCAGTTGGTGATTAAAGTAGCAAGGGCCGCGAGGCGGCAATATAGTTAAGTCACATTGAGTTTGCGAGGCACGGCACAATGGACTTGTAGCACGGTCACATTAAAATGGAGTCTTACCAAGTAGTTGCGTCTTGATTTACGGGCCGAAAGGCAAACACGACTTGATAGGTTAACGTTGTAGGTACGAGAAGGGGTCTTAGGCAAAGTATGAGTTGACGTTGTTATTGCAAGCACGGGATGGTCTAGAGACACAAAATAGGCCAAGACATCGGTCCTAAAACTGATCCTAAGACAAGAGTAGAAAGACAATCAAAAGGGTTATGTTGCATAAAGTAAATGAACGTGTCGGTTTTGTTTGGGTGGACGAGGAGCTCATTCCACCAGTACAGTTGAGTACTGACACCCACACAGTTTTTATGTGCAGACACAGGTAGAAGCTCATGGCACGAAGCTCGCTTGGATGCGTCGAGGCACGGAGTTCCTTGGCGATTCGAGACATGCGGCCGCATTGAGTCTGGACTTATACGGAACATAATGTATGGAAGTCGCCTTCCGAAGCATCCGCTGGCTCAAGACTTGTATTGAGAGATGAGAGAGAGCTGAGTAACTTGTAATGTGAGAAGAGTGAGCTTAAGAGATTGTAATCTTGGTCTCGTGCCCATCTATGTAATCTTTGTTCCAATATCAATAAAGAGCCTCTTTTGAAGGACTTGTATTTTGTTCTAAATTTTTGCTGGCAAAATCAATGTCTCTGCTTGGGACTTCTGTACGACGACCTCGTCGCAGCCGCTGTAATTGACCATTATGGAACCTGCCTTACACGAGCGCAAATCTAGGCTCGTGCGACATCACGCCTTAGCGAGGACGAACGCTCCTATAGGAGCAGGACGTGACACTACACGCGTCCCCGCGTCGGCTACTTTTGCTACTGTCGTTGCTACTACGACGTCCCCCCTGCGGGTTGCCGGTGCCGGAGAGAGGGGGGTTGCAAAAGAGACAGGAAACCCCCCTTCCCTCCGGCGACCTCCTACGCATGAGCGAGCGTGGGCTACGGATGAGTGGGGGAGAGAGAATGGGGGAGGATAATTTTGTCATTTCATGTTTCTATTTAACACCGTTAGGCCAAGAATGAGGGGAGGGTATCAACTTGATACCTATCAAAGTTGAGGGTATCAAGTTATAATTTAGCCTATATATATATATATATATATATATATATATATATATATATATATATATATATTGGCCTAGTGGTTGCACCAAGGAGCTCCCATAGGGAAGACCATGGTTCGGGATTCCATTTGGGCGTCGGCTGGTTGGTTGTGAGTCACGGACATGCCAAGCGTACTTGGATTGGGAGGGTTTCCCTGTTCAGCACTCTGGGTTGTAGACCCTACTCCGTAGTAGGAGGGCTCCTTGTTGAGCACTCTGGTTGTATATCCATCCTGCTCGGGTTGGATGGGTGGTTGTGCCAGGGCCCGAGGTGACCCGATGGTGTATGGGGACGGGACTTTGGCGGGGCTCCCCCCACAGAACTTTTGATCCGCTATATATATATATATATATATATATATATATATATATATATATATATATATATATATAATTTTTATTTTTATTTTTTGAGAACTCAAAATGTTATAGGGCTTTAGCCAAAAGAGAAAAACGAAATAAGGGTGAGAAGAGGTCTAAAGCCCACACAATATGGGCGTCCAGACTTATCCCCCCAACAAATCGTATACAGGAAAATGTATACAGTAGCCAAAATTAACAAAAATAGCCTAACAGAAGAGTGACAGAGAAAGTATCAAAAGAGGGACCGAGCTATGGAGCAGCACAACCGCGTCTCGCTGAGCGACAATTGGTTCTCTTGGCTATCTGACGCTTGGTTTCGGCTACCAACTGAGTCGCCGCTACGGATCGACCTTCGTACCTGAATTTGTTTCGGTTCTTCCAAAAAATCCAAGTAATTACCGCAAGTTTCAACATCCTATGGTACGCGATGGCGAGATCGGGTGCTGGGGAATTGATGAGAGTATTGAGATCCAGCGGCCCGTTCATGGGGTAAAAGATCTTCCAAACTACGATGGCGACTTTGCAAGCGAACAAAATGTGACTGACTGTTTCTGCGGATGGAGCACTGCAACTGTGGCAACGGGATGCGAACGAGAAACCCAATTCCTGAACTTTATCATCAGTAGGCAACTGCTGCCAGGGCGCATCGCCAAATCAATATGGACCACTTGAAAGGGATGTCGGTGTGCCATATAGCCTCCCAAAATAGACTGACTGGGAATATATATATATATATATATATATATATATGTATGTATGTATATACCCACCCTACCTAACCCCCTAAGAACAAGCCGTTCGACTCCCCCAGGAGTCGAACCCCGCCCGCCCCCCACATGCACATGTGGTGTTACCACTACACCACAACACCATGTGCACGCTATATATATATATTATATATATATATATATATATATATAGAGAGAGAGAGAGAGAGAGAGAGAGAGAGAGAGAGAGAGAGAAAGAAAGAGAGGTGAGGGATCCGCATCCCCAAGCATGCCCATGCTATACACCATTGGTTCAAATCAACGGTTAAGATTAGATGACTTAAACAACATCCAATGGTTGTTAACATGGGGATGCTTGGGAATGCAAAAAATGAGGGGATGCGGATCACTTCTCATATATATATATATATATATGTGTGTGTGTGTGTGTGTGTGTGTGTGTGTGTGTGTGTGTGTGTGTATATTGAAGCATTGGATAATTGTGGCGAACTCGCCTCTACTGGGGCTTGAACTCCGGCCACTTGGGCCACATGCATATATATATATATTTATATTTATATATATATATATATATATATATATATATATATATATATATATATATATATATATATATATATATATATATATATATATATATATATATATATAAATTATGGCGAACTCGCCTCCACTGGGGCTCGAACTCCGGCCACTTGGGCCACATGCATCTCTCTTAACCACTAGGCTAGAGTGTTAGCCCAATGATTATATCATGTTTTTGAATATGGCTAATCAATTAAGTTTAAAATATCGACATCACTAATATTCATATAATTACTATCATGTTGCTACTTAAACTTAGCATTGTCCTAATATCAATACTTCTATGCTTGTATCATATTGGTTTGTTTGTCTAACATGTATTTGTAGACATGCTGTAAGCATGATCAAGCTTTATCAAACCAGGACATATGCAATGGAGTAATTATTGATGGGCCAAAGACGACGTTATACAAGAAGATTTCTCTGAACCGCCTAACGACCTATCCGGGGCCTCGCATCGGGGGTTCCGCTGCCCGGTCAGCGGACAGGGGTCGAGGGGGCAGCGCCCCCCATCAGGGGTTCGGGGGTGAAGCCCCCGAAAGGTATTCAGATTTCCAGATCTGTTTATCTTTGGACGACCGCCGTCAAGTGAAAAAGGCGTCTTCAAGTCTGCTCAAATATTTGAAGAAAGGCGTCATCAAAGGGCTCTTGGTTTTCCTATTTAATCAATGTATTTTTCATATTTATTGAGTCTAGGAATACGATATAAACTGCATCGTACTGGCAAATAGGCTACCCAAGGAATGTTTTCAAAATACCCTTTCATTTTGAAAATAAGCCCACTTACAAAAGCCCAAACTACTTCCTAACTATTTGACTTTTTCAAAAAGCCCAAAACCGATTTACAAAAATCGTGACAGAACTCCATCAGAACTCGGCCAGAGTTCGGCCCGAATTCGGCCAGAGTTCGGCCCGAATTCGGCCAGAGTTCGGCCAGAGTTCGGTTAGTGAACGTTGCTTTTTGAACTTGGTCCTCCTGCAGTTACGGATCCCAACGAGATTTTCTCATAGAGTTCTGTCCGAATTCTTCCCGAATTCTGTCAGAATTCTGCCTTTGGAAAAACTATAAATAGAGAAGGATTTCGATCATTTCAACTCACTCATTCACTTTCATATCTCTTCTCTATAAGCCTACTACTTCTTCCAAAGTGTTCTGAGCTTTCATTTTCAAATCCCAAGCCAGTTACAATCCTCTAGTCGATTTGCCAGTGCGGTACGATCTAGAAGTTTTAGAGTGGTTGTAATCAGAGGCTTGATTGAAGTTACACACTTCACAATTGAAGTTGGTCGAGTACTTCGGATCAAAGCTCGCGTTGTAGAAGTTGCAAGAACTTCGGATGAAAACTTGTGGTGATTTTCCATAGTGGATTCAACTGGAAGCTAGAGTTCTTCCGACTGGACTAGTCCTCACAAGAGGGAAACCAGTATACATCCTTGTGTTTGCGTTTGCTCTCTACTCTCTACTTTTTATTTACTTATCTGTGATATATATTCTGTGATCTTGTTACTAACATTTTTAAATAGTTAATTTCTGCTGCCTACTCTATTCACCCCCCTCAAGAGTATTGCGCTTTACAACTCGTTCCTACAATCGGTCCTACAATTGGTATCAGGACAGGTTCTGCAACTAGAGGTAATATATTCTGATCTCAATTGTTCCTACAATTGGTATCAGAGCGGGTGCTTGGTATATAGATATTGCTGCTCATACCAATTTCTCCAATAATTGGTATCAGGGCAAGTGCTCCTTCTATAGATATTATTACAGGTGCTCCTTATAGAGATATTATTGCTTATACCAATTGCTCCTTCAATTGGTATCGGAGCAAGGACTCTATTATTTGGCTTAACATCCTTGGAGCCGACCCTTATTATCAGAGCGGGTTATACAGGTAAAGCGAGGTAACATTGCTATTATATTCTTATTTATAACTGCTGTTACATAGATCACTATATCACATATGGCAAGTATGTACTTCACAACTGAAGAGCAATCCTCAAATAGACTCCCACTATTTGATAGAACAAACTATAGCTATTGAAAAACACGGATGAGCTTCTACCTGAAGTCTCTAGATTTTGACTTATAGTCAATTATTGTCAATGGCTACAAGAAGCCTACTATCACTTCTATTCTCACATCCTCTATAATTAATAACCCTTATTATAGTTACACAGAGGAAGAGAAGAAGTTAGCTAGCCTTGATGCAAAAGCTATGCATATCTTTTATTGTGCTGTAGACACAAATGTTTTTAATCTTATTAATACTTGCACAACATCTCATAAAATTTGGAAAGTTCTTGAAGCTACTTATGAGTGCAGGTATGCAAGCAAAGCTAGCAACTTCAGAGAGGAGGATAGTCTTCATAATGATGCAAATATGTGCATGATGGAATTGGGATTTATGGTACAACACAATCCCTTATATGAAGAAGAGCTTGTCTGTGACAACTATAAGAAGACAGACCACATCCAAGAAGATTGTACTACTACTAGAAAGGAGAGTCACTACAAACAATCAAATGAAGGAAGATCATCGTCTCACAACTCTACTAGCACGAGCATATGGTGTAAAAACGAAGCAACAGATTCTGAAGAAGAAGAGAGACCTCATCAAGCTGCAAATTTATGCTCAATGGCATTATCTAACGAGGTACAAAGCAATTCTTTTTCTGAAGATAGTGAATTTTCTTATGATAATTTATCTGATGCTTTCAGTGATCTATTAGAAGAACACAAGAAAGTATTAGATAAGTATAAGCAAGCTAGAAAGGATATTCTATCCTACAAGCGTGAGAATAAGAAGCTTACTTGCTTATTGAATGATGCTAGAGATACTTCTACTTCTGATAATTCTACTGAGATATCCACACTTGAGTTTAGATTGCATAAGGCACTTGATTGCATTGAGAAAAGCACTCAAGAAAATGCTAAGCTTAAGGAGGAACTAGAATCAGAAAAGAATACGTATTCTATTGCTTCATGTAGAATTGATGCTCTTTCTGCTAAGTATGATGAGATCTGTGCTAACTCTAAAAAGTTAGAGATTAGACTGGAAAAGTAGGTAGTACAACCTATGACTCAGTCTAACACAAGACACTTAGCACATCACAAAGTCGCACATGTCAGATCTTTTAGAAAGGAAGCAAGCAAAGCTAAAGCTTCACATAACCATGCTTTCTATTACAAGTGTCCACGCACATTATATCACACTACTGCACATTCTCATACTGCTGCACATAGTACTAATGTTAATTCTTTCTGTCATTATTGTGGTTTGAATGGACATGTTTCTAATCATTGTCAGATTAGAAAACTTGTTGATATGAACTTGTACAAATGGGTTCCCAAAGCTAACAAATGTGGATCCAAATATTGGATACCAAAGTCTTCACCTAATATTGCAGGTGAAGCTTCTTATATCAAATAGAACCATGGAACATGTTGGTGATTGCAAAGCTACAAAGGTCATCTTTCAAGCAATTGTACCAACATAAGTGTGGTCACTAGAACCACTTCGGTAACATGCTTCTAAATAGTTTTTAATATTTAGCATGTTATTATTGATTTCTTGCTATTAGATCTCATTGATATCTTTTAATTGTTTATTGTTTGAATCAATGTGAGACATAATCCTAGCTTGACTAGTTGTTTAGCTTAAATGATTAGTTCACACTATATAGTATGTTATTTTCCATTAGTGTGACACATTTGTCTACGTATGCTCATTATTTTTAATCGTTATTCTTGAAGCATGCATAGGAGCTTAATTTTGTTTTGGTGAATATGTTTTTGACTCTTCGCCTTTAATATTTTTAATGGTCACTTCTTATTGAATTGTCTTTAACATATCGTATTTACTTTGATCGATATTTTGTGAGTATGTATGTTTAGTACAAGTCTTCTATTTACTTGAAAAGTATATACATATATTTTTATGTTAACCTTGTGCTTGCATAATATACTTCACTATTGATTCTCATATTTTATTTTGATTAACTTCTTATGAATCAATAACATCTTTGTCTGATAAAGTTTATTTATGCATGTTTTTTATCTTGCGATATTTTTATGCTTATTAATGATACATGAATAATTCATTTTTATTTTTATATTGCTGATTTGTTTCTTGTATTGTATAAATATCTTTATGGGATATATGAGTTAAGTTCAAGTTCTATATTATATTATGTTGAAAAGTAGTTTTTAAACTTGTGCTTATCTCATACTTAAGCTATTGATTTCTTTGAATAATTTATGTTCTTATCTTTATCAGCTTCTTCCTCAAAGCCTCTTTTAATGATGTTTTTATTTTCTTGGCTTTTTGGTTGATATTTTGGATACATGATATTTCTTATATCTTGATCTTGATAAACCATTCCTTGGGTATTTACTTTTAAGGATTCTGGATTTCGATGTTGCTCGATGATACTGCATATATTCCTTTGAATCTAAGTTCTTAAGAGTAGAGATTATTTTGGGAGCAAGCCGAAAGGGTCCTTCTGTCATACAGGTGTAAATAACCTGAAGCGACACGGTACACTAGTCTTCGGACTACCGCTAGCTGGGAACCGGCCCCTACAGCTAACCCGAAGTGATCAATACTTTATAGACTTAAGATTTATTAAGGTCTACTTGCAACTATTATCTAGTTCTGGATCCAAGGTACTGTCAAATCTCCTAGATTCTAGAATACATCGACGTATCTAGGTCCTACATTTTGATTTACAATGTTTTATATTTTATTGTTACCCAATGATTTTGTAGCACATATGGATGAATGATATCGATACATCTTATACCGTATGCTACATTGTTATAAAGATTTTTTTAAAGTCCATAGAATTTAATTGATTTCTTATTGCACTAATTCTTCTTAAATCTTCGGTTATTAAAGAAGAGATTTGTTTTGGGTACAAGCCTACAAAGGGTCTGTCTGTCACCACGACTACGGTCGAAGCGAAGCGGTACTTAAGAGTTCCCCGGTGAACCTCCGTTAGCTGGGATAGTACCTCTACAGCTAACCCAAGATTGATCAACGTTTTATAAAGTAAAGATTTATCGAGATCTAGTTGCAATTGTTATCTGATGGATTTTGAATTTTAGATTTGATGAATAATATTCTCTCTTTATATTTTCATAAAAGGTAGCACATGTTGATCTATCTTGTCGATTGTGAGATTTTATAACATAGATCAATTTATGTCATCTTTTGACTTATACGATTATTCATCATGCTAATTTGAAATATCTTTTGATAATTTTATTTTTAAATGTTCATTTAATGGATATTTCTTCTTTTGTCTAAAGATGATTGTTTTTCATATTCGTGACTACTCATTGAATATTATGGTATTGTGATTTTATCTTTAGCTTGTGTAATATTCGTAATATTCATGTTTTTGAGCTTTATACTATTATCTTCTTATTCAAGTTACTTACTGTCTATAACAGTAATTCTTTGCGGGAAGAAGTCAAGCAAATTGAATCTCTCTCTCAAAGCGTTTCTTTTCTTTAAACCTTACGGTTTTCAGGTAGACACCGTGTTAAGGCCTTTAAAAGGGAAGAAATGAACTTTGATAAGAAGTCCTAATATTTTTGAATTAGTTTTCTATTTCTGAAAATATATCTCTGAATTTTATTTTAAAATTTTGTCAATATTATTATTTTTGGATATAGCCATGTAAAGGTGGAGAAGTTAATTGTTTCAAATCAATTATCCCCTTGACATGCCATATATCTAGAATACACTTTTCTTTGGAAATTTATCTTGTTATGTTTATTTGTTCAAATGGATTTATTTATGATTTATGGATTCTTTTATAGAAATTATTTTCGTGATTCGAATCGACAGCTTTCAGTCTAAGGATAAAATTGACGCATTCGAACATTTACTAAGACATTTTTTCGTAATAAATTTCATATATTTTTCAAAAGTTTTTTGAAATCTTTTTGATTTATTGAATCTGTCCGGTACTCATATGTTATTATTAAAGACAGTTTTTAAAATCTTTTTATGTCTTGAAATATTTCTTATATATATATATATATTGGAGATATATTTTGTTTGTTCATCTTTAAGCATTTATTCATTGGATATTTTTTTTATTTGCCTAAAGATGATATTTGTTTTGAGTTTGAAATTTTATATGCATTTGATCAAAGGAAAGAAAGATGCATATCTTAGATATTTTGGATCTTGTGATTATTTATTTTATCTATTTTATGCATATAAATTATTTTTGAACTATATACGCATATTTTAAGGGGGAGCAAATTAATTGTTTCAATTATTTTATGCCTTTAATATGTGGTATAACTAGTTCATCATGGACATATATTCTTTTACGTTAAATATCTTGTTGAGTTGTTCATGATATCTGGATTTGTATTTTATGAGAAAATATATGATTATTATTATTATTATTTTTAATTATCTCATATTCGAGTTTCTAAAAATTTATTTTGCCAAATATATTTACTTATCTTCATTGATAATTCTTTTCAGTTTAGATTACTTTTGACATTTCTTATTGAGATTTTATCTCAAAGTTCATGATTATCAATATTTAGACTGATCATACTTTGCAGGGGAGCATTCAAGTCGACTGAATTTCTTCTTCTCAAGTATTTTGTTTTCATTACTATTTATCTGATGGATATATATATATCATGCTAAGGTAATTGAATTCAAATGCATGAACTTTGGTATAGATTTTGCATAGATTCTAGTATACATATTTTGATTTCTTTTCGATGATTATACTCTTTATGGAATTGATTCACTAATTTGTATGGGCAAATTATGAATCATATTTTTTGTGATCATTGTTCAAAGTCTCATTATATTTTTGATTCTTTAATAGATCTGCGAATTTCTATTCCTCATGATTTATTTATGACCAATGATTGATTCCTACTATATTGATAGTTTTTTTTGGTCAAATGACATTCAAAACATATTTCATTTTTGGATTTCTAGTTGGTAAACTATGTATTGCTTGATTTCAATGTTCTTTGTTTAAGTTCAACCAACTATGTTGTGTTTTGATAAGTTTTTTTTGCTTTAGTTTGCAAATTTCTAAACTTGTCGTTACACTGTTCTCCTAATCCTTGATCATGATTATTTTTGCTTTCCTTTTTTTTTTATGCTTGAGTTTATTTTCGCTCTAATTACGGGGGAGCTTATTTTATTTGATCATGTCAAAGGGGGAGAAATAAATTTAAGTTAGTACACAATATTCTAGAATTACGTGTTTATTAGTGATACATGCATCTATTGTATATATATTAAACTTAAAGGAATAAGTTTAAGTCTGCATACAATATTCTAGTATTACGTGTTTATTAGTGATACATGCATCTATTGTATATATATTAAACTTAAAGGATTTGCCATAATCAAAAAGGGGGAGATTGTTAGCCCAATGATTATATCATGTTTTTGAATATGGCTAATCAATTAAGTTTAAAATATCGACATCAGTAATATTCATATAATTACTATCATGTTGCTACTTAAACTTAGCATTGTCCTAATATCAATACTTCTATGCTTGTATCATATTGGTTTGTTTGTCTAACATGTATTTGTAGACATGCTGTAAGCACGATCAAGCTTTATCAAACCAGGACATATGCAATGGAGTAATTATTGATGGGCCAAAGACGGCGTTATACAAGAAGATTTCTCTGAACCGCCTAACGACCTATCCGGGGCCTCGCATCGGGGGTTCCGATGCCCGGTCAGCGGACAGGGGTCGAGGGGGCAGCGCCCCCCCATCAGGGGTTCGGAGGCGAAGCCTCCAAAAGGTATTCAGATTTCCAGATCTGTTTATTTTTGGACGACCGCCGTCAAGTGAAAAAGGCGTCTTCAAGTCTGCTCAAATATTTGAAGAAAGGCGTCATCAAAGGGCTCTTGGTTTTCCTATTTGATTAATATATTTTTCATATTTATTGAGTCTAGGAATACGATGTAAACTGCATCGTATTGGCAAATAGGCTGTCCAAGGAATATTTTCAAAATATTCTTTCATTTTGAAAACAAGCCCACTTACAAAAGCCTAAACTACTTCCTAACTATTTGACTTTTTTAAAAAGCCCAAAACCGATTTACAAAAACCCTGACAGAACTCCAACAGAACTCGGCCAGAGTTCGGCCCGAATTCGGCCAGAGTTCGGTTAGTGAACGTTGCTTTTTGAACTTGGTCCTCCTGCAGTTACGGATCCCAACGAGATTTTTTCATAGAGTTCTGTCCGAATTCTGCCCGAATTCTGTCAGAATTCTGCCTTTGGAAAAACAATAAATAGAGAAGGATTTTGATCATTTCAACTCACTCATTCACTTTCATATCTCTTCTCTATAAGCCTACTACTTCTTCCAAAGTGTTCTGAGCTTTCATTTTCAAATCCCAAGCCAGTTACAATCCTCTAGTCGATTTGCCAGTACGGTACGGTCTAGAAGTTTCAGAGTGGTTGTAATCAGAGGCTTGATTGAAGTTACACACTTCACAATTGAAGTTGGTCGAGTACTTCGGATCAAAGCTCGCATTGTAGAAGTTGCAAGAGCTTCGGATGAAAACTTGTGGTGATTTTCCATAGTGGATTTAACTGGAAGCTAGAGTTCTTCCGACTGGACTAGTCCTCACAAGAGGGAAACTAGTATACATCATTGTGTTTGCGTTTGCGTTTGCTCTCTACTCTCTACTTTTTATTTACTTATCTGTGATATATATTCTGTGATCTTGTTACTAACTTTTTTAAATAGTTAATTTCCGCTGCCTACTCTATTCACCCCCCTCTAGAGTATTGCGCTTTACAACTCGTTCCTACAATCGGTCCTACATAGAGGTCATTTTCTATATATATATATATTGAAGCATTGGATAATTGTGGCGAACTCGCCTCCACTGGGGCTCGAACTCTGGCCACTTGGGCCACGTGCAACTCTTAACCACTAGGCTAGAGGTCATTTGCTATATATATATATATATATATATATATATATATATATATATATATATATATATATATATATATATATATATATATATATATATATATATATATATATATAAAAGCAAGCATTGTTATATATATATATATATATATATATATATATATATATATATATATATATATATATATATATATATATATATATATATATAAGCAAGCATTGTTATATATATGGGAACGGGCAAACTGCCCCTAAAATACAGACCCAACCGTGCGCCCAAACCCGAATAAACAGCAGGGGGGCCGGCTCAAAACATAGAACACACTTAGAACACACATCTTGCAAAATACAGACCTTATCTCGTGCCCAAATCCGATCATAGCAGTGGTTGGTTGAAAACTCAGAACGACAGAAAAAAGATGGGGGTGTGACAGTCGAACACCATGGAAGCACCTGAGCTTCACCTTGTCGGCTTGACGATCGATTTCCTTGAAAATCTGATCCGACAAGAAAGAGTATCCTTCGAATCTCGATTTGTTGCAATTCTTCCAGAGTACCCAGACCAAAGCGATGGCGATACGGAGCTTGTTGTGATTTCTCGAGGAGGAGCACAATAACCCAAATCGATCGACGAACATGCCTGACGTACCGAAATAACCAAAGAGAAACTGAAAGTGATTCCAAGCCGCTGTGGCGAGTTGCCCCTAAATAAGAAGATGATCGAGCGATTCTTCACACGGTGCCGCACAACAGTGACATTTGGATGCTAAAGAGATCCCCAACCGACAGATGATGTCATCCATTGGCACCTTTCCAAGGATCACCCGCCAAAGCAAGAAGGACGACTTCTTCGGGATACAAGAGTTCCACAGGGACTGGAGAATCGGATTGATAGGAGAGGCGATACGCGACATTGACCAAGCCGAGGAGATGGAGAATGTACCTGTGGATGAAGGCGCCCAAACGAGGGTATCCGGGCCAGATGAGGCACGAAGGCCTTCCACCCGAATGGAGATGACGGCAGCCTCCCCGAATAGGCGAAGGATAGCCGAGAAATCCCAACCATTTGGGTCCTGCCAAAGTTGATGAATCCTAGAGTTGATCACTTCACGCGATTATGGAAGCAGGCATGCCTGACCGGTCCATACTTCCTCGGTCGCGACGGAGGCACCATATTCAATCCGAAGATGAATGAAGTGCTCCTTGAGATCTCTCCCTTTAAGCAAACGCCTCCAAACATGGGAAGCATCGCAATTGGCCTCGACGAAACCGGATGGGTGTGAGGAAATTATCGAGCTCGAGTGTACCTGCACCACAGGAAGGATAGGGTCCGAATCTTTCACCACAGCTTCATAGAGAAAGCATCGATCATTTTTGACAATCTACGGATGCCAAGACCACCTTCCTCCGTGGGTTTGGATATGGTTTTCCAGCTCGCCCAATGGCACCGTTGAGTCCCGAGTTTGTGACCCCAGAAAAAATTGTTGAACGACTTCTCCAGGATAATGATGACACTCTTAGGAGGGGGCAGCAAGCAGACAAGATATAGAGCGATATAGAATTGAGGACGTGCATCACTAAGACAAGTTTTCCACCGTGGGATAAGGTGTGATTGTGCCAACCTGTGATCTTGTTTCTGATCTTCTGGATGAGACGCTCGAATATGGAGGCATTTCTTTTACCATGGGTGACGGGGCATCCCAGATAGGTGAGGGGGAGGTGCTTTACGCCAAACCCAGAGATGGAAGACAAATCATCGTTGTGGGCGGAAAAGGAAGATGAATGCACGAAGATGTGACTCTGTGAGGGGTTGAGCTTATGGCCAGAGATCGACTCGTATCTGTGTAGTACTTTGCCGATGTTCCTAAGTGCACGCTTTTCGTCGGACGAGAAGATCAGAATGTCATCGGCATAGGCGATGTGGGTCACAAGGGGGCACCCGCTTGTGGTGCGAAATCTCTGAAAGCTGGGAACAGATCCCAATTTGATGAGGTTGTGGCTGAGTACCTCCGCAGCAATGATGAACAAAGACGACGAGAGGGGATCGCCCTGTCGGATCTCCCAAAAAGTCTGAATATAGTCCGAGGAGGTGCCGTAGACAACATCCACGTGTCTACGACAGATCGCTAAAGAATGTCAACCCACTCCTCCGAAAAGCCAAACCTTCGTAGAACCCAGATCAAAAATTGCCGGTCAACTCTGTCGTAGGCTTTTTCCATGTCCACTTTGATGGTGACATTGCCTCCGCTGTTGTGGAGGCCCATACCACTCACTAGTTCCCGTACAAGCATGATGTTGTCGACGATCTCCCTTCTCCGGACGAATCCTCTCCGTTTGGTAGAGATAATTCCAGGGAGGATACACGCCATTCTATTCGCAATGAGCTTGGATATCGTCTTGTTGACGAAATTGCACAGTCTAACAGGCCTAAAATCTGATAAATTGGTAGGATTATCCGTCTTGGGGATAAGCACCAGGAGTGTGTCCGAGATCTCATGAGAGTACCTCGCTTCTTGCAGGAAGGCATTGACCGCCTCCACGATATCCAGCTGAATAATGTGCCAGCAGAATTTGAAGAGTGCGCCGGAGAAGCCATCTGGACCGGGGGCGCTATCGCTGCTCAGAGACATAACGACATTCTTGACTTCTTCTGCAGAAGCTTGGGTGATGAGGAAGGAGTTGTCTATGGATGCGATAATGTTCAGAATAACCTCCATCGTCCGCTCATCGTAGAGGATGTTCTCCTTTCTGAAGAGATTGGAGAAGTGGATGCGGGCTTCATTTTGAATAGATTCCTGGCTGACCAGCGTGTCGCCAGCTAAGTTGGTGATGCCATAGATGAAGAGTCGGCTCCTCTTATGTCGGACACATGCATGGAAAAATGCTGAGTTCTGATCTCCTTGAAGGTCCCATTTCAGGCGACCTTCGGCCTCCAAAATTCGGTCTCGACAACGATGTACGACTTCAGTCTTGCGTGGGAGGTGTTTGCCATTAAAATTCTTTTATTGTAAATTTCAATACAAACAGAACAGTGTTACAATATAGGACTTAGATGTAGTCATAGGAGTACACTTTTGTTTATCTGGGTCCCTTGTGCCGATGGAGTGAGTGGTAATGCATTGACTCCGTTGACGATCTGACGACGGTTATCGGTTCTATGAAGGTTTGGATTGCTCTGGATGCTGGAGCTTGCTGAGAGGAGGAAGACGTTGAGTGTCTGTATCTGCCTCTCTGGTGGTATGTTCGTTCCTGTGTTCGTCCGTTCCTGGGTGGGAAGGAAATAATCCCTCTATTTATAGCTTTGCAGGCTGGCTGCTCATGCGCACATATGTAGGATGCGCTTGGAAGTGGGGACGCCACGTGGTGATTGCTGATGGAGGCGCATGGACGATACGCCCTGATCGAGGGGTTGAATTCTCCATGCTGCTGTTGTGAGCCGGCACGTAGCAGAGGAGAAGATCTTTCTGTTGCTGAGATCTTGGGTGAGTTGAGTCAAAGGACACGTGTCGTCGATCCATGGCTCGGAGATCTCGGATTTGATGGAGAATGATCTGGTGGGATGCGCCTGGGATTAGGCACATGAGGAGACTTTGGCTCGTAACTTTTAGGAGTCTCGAACCATTCGGGGCACATGGCTTTTGAGGCGCATGCGAGGCTTCAGCAATGACTTTACTCCTGTCTTTTGGGATCAGAGAAAAGTCTGAGGCATATGGCTTTTGAGGCGCATATAGATTTGGGCGCATGGCTGCGGAGGTGCATACGAGATGGTTGGGCGGCCATGTGGTAGTAGCCGTCGGAGGAAAAGTAATGATGATGCTGACGTTGACGATGCTTCATCTTCTGAAAAAGCTGTCAACTGTTCAAACTTTGGAATGCGTGCTGCCAACTCTGTCAGTTCAGCATTTAATATTTTTGACATTCGATGGACAGTTGAGTGGGTGCATCGATCAGCGTTCCACTAGGCGTATGGGTATGCATGGGGGGCGCATCCCCTGCGATGCGCTTGGTGCTGAAGGGCGCGTCTGTGTTGATGCGCTTGATGTTGAAGGGCGCGTCTGTGTTGATGCGATGTCTGGCTGGCACATCCGCTTCGTGACACGTCTTTAATGGTGCGACTGTTACGATCTTCGAGTGCTTTAAATAGCCGTTTTGACTTGGCTGAATTCGAAGCGTCCGGTTCATCTATTTAATGCAAATTCATTGCACGGAATTCGGAGAGCCATCCACTTGGCATATGGGTTTGATTTGCTTGGCCTATAAATAGTGGCATGGAGAGAGTTTGCTTCTCGTTCTCTCACGTCCTCCCGAGATGAATTTGTTTGCTCGAGCACATTCTGTTGATAAGATGTTTCCGAGGGTGAAGATGCGATGCATTATCTTCATTGATACACTTGATGGTGACTGTTACATCCAAAAGTCGAAATCGAGGGCTTCTGAGGCATGCAGAAGGTGCCTGTTGCATCCAAAGATAGGGATGCACGAGCCTCATCTCCGTCACGTGGGAAGAGCCGCATATCGGGATTGCGGTACTGCAGCTTTGGGGGCTCTTTCTTCCTTCAAAA
Organism: Iris pallida; assembly: GCA_029216955.1. Classification (NCBI taxonomy): domain Eukaryota; kingdom Viridiplantae; phylum Streptophyta; class Magnoliopsida; order Asparagales; family Iridaceae; genus Iris; species Iris pallida. The sequence continues at coordinate 18,240,977 of JANAVB010003000.1, read as the reverse complement.
TGGGTGTTGCCCATTCTAGTTGTGTTGAAAGCTGCTCCTTTAGCCGCGGTTTCGATTACGGTCTTCCTTCGCCTTTGGAGGCTCTTTCGAAGCCTCCTCGGGCCACAGGTTGGCTTGCGGTGCCCTTCTCTTCCTTGGTTTGGGGAGCTCTTCCTCCAGCTAGAGGGTTGATTGCCAGCCTCGTTCTGCTCAATAAATGCTTCATTAGTCAAAGTATTTAGACGGCGGTGAGCCTGGCTGGAAGTGTGGCACATAACTGGGCTGCTGAAGGGATGCACATAACTGAGGATACACATAACTGAGCTGCTGAAAAGAATGCGCCCTGCTGGGGGTGCATGGTGGGACGCGCCTGACTGAGGGCGCATGGTGATTGCTGCGCCTATTTGAAGGCGCATGGTGGCTGCTAGCTGTAGACTTAGGATCCTTTCTTTGTAGAAATTCTCCTTTGTACAATCTTTTCTAGACATGTAATAGACTTTTATATGTACAATAAAAAGTCCTCTTTCAATGTCTATATTTGTTGTTTTTGCTGTGAAGTACTTTATCCGAGCTCTGGCGCATGTAGTGTCTGGCGTATAGATTTTCTGGTTCTAAAATTTCATGCTTCTACAAGACCCCCTTCAAAGTTTTTAAAACTTTTGGATAAGTTTTGGAATACTTTGAATAAGAAGCATGGTAGTAGAAGCGCATGACTGTCGGGGCGCATGACTGTTCGGGTGCATCCGCGCATCAGTGATGGGGCGCATACTCCTCTCAGTTAATGCAAATGATAATGCCTCGGTAACCGAAAAAGATTAATGATGATCTTTTTGGTTTTATTTGCGGTTATCTCTTCACAGAACCCGAGGCGACTGTGGAGACTCGGGCGGCAGACTTGAGGCGTCGGATTGAAGAGCTTTCGGCCAACCCTGGGGATGTTTAGGGATTGCAGTCTTTTCTTTTTGTATTTTTGCAACTCTTGCTGGGGATGTAAACTTTTACTCTCTATTTAAAAATAAAGAATACAAAGTTTTTGTGATGGCGTTCATTTTTGCTGTCATGAACTTGATGATTTGTGTGGACCTATTATCTTTTGCGCACCTTGGTTTTTAGCTACAGATAATAAGTTTGAGAGAACCCACATGTTTGCTCAGAGGTGATGTGGACATGGCAAATATGGGATTCAAGTGGTAGAATCTTCCTACTCATAGGTGTTATGGACGTGGTAGGAATGATCCTGGAGGATATACGGAACTACTCAGAGGTAATGTGGACGTGAAAGTTCTGCGATCAATGTACAACAACGCAGGGGTTGTCTGTACGGGATGTTTACTCAGAGGTAATGTGGACGTGGTAAACATGAAGGATAGCGTAGTCTTACGGGGTGTAAGATTCCGCTTTGTAGGGCGTAGGGGAACAACTCAGAGATGATGTGGACGTGGTTGTCCTTCTACTGGAGGATGCTACGGAACAGCTGGGTTCCGGTAGCATAAAATTTTGTAGAAGGGATTTGTCTGTGAGCCCTGATAATTGGGTCCACAGATCCCCTGGTAGAAGCACATGTCTGAAAGATGTCAAGAGTAGTACTTCTTTAGGAACTTGCCGTTGATGGGCATCATGAACAAGTCCCCATTGGGTTTGGCGGGGCGGTAAGAACCGTTTGAGTATACCGTCTCTATAATAAAAGGTCCTTCCCACTTGGGCTCGAACTTTCCTGGTGTCTTGTGAGTCAACACCATCGGCCTCCTGACTGCCAAAACCAGGTCGCCTACTTGGAAAGTCCTCTGCTTGACCTTCTTGTTGAAAGCCTGTGATATACGGGCTTGGTAAATTTCGATGCGTTGTTGAGCTAGGAGACGCTTTTCGTCAAGTGCCTCCAGTTCCCGCAGACGACGACGTTGATTGTCCTCTTCTGTGAGTTGGTTTGTGATCGCTACACGGAGAGAGGGTATCTGGATCTCGAGAGGCAGTACCGCTTCACTTCTGTAGACCAGGGAAAATGGTGTGTTGCCTATTGGTGTCCGTACCGTCGTGTGGTAGGCCCAAAGGCATTCGCCGAGCTTTTCGTCCCAGTCGCGTTTGTTGGATGACACGACCTTTTTGAGTAGTCTGACGATAGTCTTGTTGAACGCCTCGGCCAATCCGTTTGCTGTCGGATTGTAGGCGGTTGATGCCACATTTTGAATGCGATTCTTGTCACAGAATCTGCTGAAAACATGGCTGATGAACTGAGGACCATTGTCGTGGATGATCCTCCGGGGTACTCCGAAATGGTAGATGACGTGGTGTTTGATGAAGCTGATCACCCTGGAGCTTTTCACTTCTGCCAGTGGAACTGCTTCTGCCCACTTGGAGAAGTAGTCAGTGATGGCTAGGATGAAGCGGCGTCCTCTTGATGAAGGAGGGGTGATCGGTCCCACAATGTCCATGCCCCAAGCTTCGAAGGGCCAGGAGACGACTGTAGGATGTAGTGGTTCTGACGGTGTATGAATGAAGTCTGCGTAAAGCTGGCACGCATGGCACTTCTTAGCATAGTCGACAGCGTCTGCGGCCATGGTTGGCCAGTAGTAGCCCATGTGCCGCAGTCGGTCCTGTAACTTAGGGCCAGGTTGATGGGCCCCGCAGGTTCCATCATGAGCTTCTCGAAGGGCTTCGGCTGCTTCTTCGTTAGACAAACATCGAAGGAAAAGTCCATCGTAGGAGCGTCGGTACAGCATTTTAGTGGATGTATCGTAGTAGAATCGAAGAGAGTGTCTCCTGACTGAGACGGCTTCTTTCGGGTCCTCTGGGAGGATTCCGTAGACGGCAAAGTCGATGAACGAAAATCTCCAGTCTCGGATATTAACACCAGTACTTGTCGGCATGGCGTGGGCCATGTGTAAGCATAGGTTATTTTTAGGACAGACCAAGTCTCTACCGACTACTGTGACATAGTGTTGAGTCCTGAGGGGTGCTGCCAATGAGGCTGAGAGGCCAGCCAGAGCATCAGCCTCCAGATTTTGTAGACGAGGTACGTGTTCGATGAAGAACTCGGTGAAGGTTGAAATGATGTTTAATACAACTTCATGGTAAGGGATCAAATCTTCATGGCGAACCTCGTATTGCCCTCTGACCGGGTTAACGACGAGTTTTGAGTCGCCGTAAGCTTCCAGATGATTTACCCCCAGTTGTTGTGCCAACTTGAGTCCCATGATGAGTGCGTTGTACTCGGCAACATTGTTGGAGCACGGCTTTGAAAGGGAGTAAGCACGTTGGACGACCAGCTGATCGGGGGAGACTAATACTACCCCCACTCCTGCGGTGATTTGGCCTTTGGGGCCTGTTCTTGAAGCGCCATCGAAAAACATCCGCCAGACGGAGCCTCCTTCGGTGACGTTTGATTCTTGGACCTCATCCGGGATGTCACTACCAAAATAACCAACTTTAGCGACGGCCACATCCGTCGCTCATCCGTCGGTAACATAAATTACCGACGGCATAGCGACGGATATTTGATGAAAATGGCCGTCGGGAAACACGTCGTCGCTACAATTTGTCCGTCGCTAAGCCGTCGGACAAATGATTAACCGACGGACTAGCGACTGATTACCGACGGTTGCCTTTCAACGGATTAGCGACGGATTAGCGACTTGTTCCCGTCGGTTTACATGGCATATAATATTAAAATATCCGTCGCTAAGCCGTCGTAAATAGGTCGGTAAAAGCGTATCAGAGAGGTTCCTGATACGCAACATCGGTCGCTATTCCGTCGCCATCCCGTCGTTAACCTCGACGTTATAGCGACGGATTAGCGACGGGTAGGGCGTCGGCCTGGTTCTGGAAAGCTTCCATAATTCCAGAACCATGTCGACGGATAATGGGTCGCTAAGCCGTCGCTAGTCCGTCGTCATCCTCGACAGATTAGCGACGGATTAGCGACCAATTATCCGTCGCTAAGTCTCTGGAAACCTACCATATTTCCAGAACCATGTCGACGGATTTGCCGTCGCTAGGTAGTCGATATGCCGTCGCAAATATTAATTGAACCCAGTTAGCGACGGAAGTTCCGTCGCTAGTTGGTCGCTAGATCGTCGCTACCTGCAAATTTTTTCAACCAGTTAGCGACGGATTTGCCGTCGCTCGTCCGTCGGTAACTGCAAATATTTATATAACCCAGTTAGCGACGGATTTTCCGTCGCTAGTAAGTCGCTCATCGGTCGCTAAAAAGATATATCCGTCGCTAATTAGTCGCTAGTCCGTCGCTAAATGCAACATTAATAAAAAAAATTACAGAAACATTCTATTTCCTTTTCGTAAATATTACACATATTCATAATATCCAATATCCAAACATCCATGTACGATCAACAAATATCCAAATATCCAAATTCATAATATCCAATATCAAACAGAAATATCCAAACACAAATACACAAATTCATAATATCCAAACATTCATGTACGCTTCCAAAATATCCAGAATTCAAAATTCAAAATTCAAAAATAGTACAAATATCAAAAAACAGTACAAATATCATTGAGATGGATCGCGTCGTCGTTCGGCTCTGCGGATGTACTCTTCCACCATGTACGCCGGCACCTGGGACAACACATGCTCTGGAAGGTTGCGGAGCTGCTCTGGTGACATCAAGTCCATGACCCCAATGAGCGCAGTATCCGGTACCAGGCGGACCTCGGCAGAACGGTCAAATGAATAACGTCCAGGGTCGGAAGGACCGGCAACCACACTAGACGGACCGGGAGCAGACGGATCTGGACCGGGAGCAGAAGAAGGACGCGGAAGGCGCTCCAGCACATCCGACATTAGACTCCGCATTTCCGACATATCGGAGGTGAGAGTCGCAAGCTGCGTCCTCATATCGTCCGACGGGGGCGCGGGAGGAGGCGGGGGCGGTGGATATCTCGGAGTCGCGCCCTGCAACGACGCCGCCAGGGAACCTACGCCGTAGACGTGCCCTTTATTAAAGCCGCCGACAGACTCTACGAACACGTCGTCGTAGCGAGCGGCCATAGAAGAGGGCGTCTGGGTGGGCGTCGTTTCGCCGACAACCTCGGCAGGGGGCTCAATCTGACTAAGGGCCTCACGATATGCAGCCTATCCAATGAATGTGTTTATACTATAAGTTTTCCTAAGTTACAATCTAAATCCTATGTTTCCCTAAGTTATAATTTGAATCCTACGTTCACCTAATTAAGTTAACAATAATTATATTTCTAATATAAATCTCATAAACGTAATTACTTACATCAGTCGCCTGGGCCCTCGCGTCGAAGAAGCTCCCGTCTGCCCGCCTCTTGTGTGTATGCAGAAATACATCGTAGGCGGTGACCGACTCCGGCTCTCTCCCCTCCTTTACCGCCCGTTGTGCCTGCATACGAAATATACGTCTAATTTAATTAACTACGTATATTAATAGTACCGAATTTAATAGTGAAATGAATTTGCGGTATCTCACCAAATCTGCACGCGTCGCTGCGTGGGGCCTTGAACCTCCCGTATGCAGACCAGCGGCCTGTCTGCTCGCCTTCGCTTTCTCTGATTTCTCCCTGTACTGAGCAGTATTCATCTTATCCAACATCTGCTCGTAGTACTCCTCCCGGAGCCACTTCTTCCTCGAATGCGCCGTACGAACGTCGTACACCGCATCCCGTATCTTCTTCCCGACGGCGGCTTTGTAGGCCTTGCGAATTAACTCCTCGCGATGGGGGGGCCACCAGAACGTCGTCTGACATACAAATTAAATTATCACGTAATTAAAAAATTAGTGGATTAAAGAATAATTAATAATTAACCAAAAGATATATATATACCTTCATCTCCTCGAGCCAGACGAACTGCATGTTCTGAGGCACCTCAGAAAAATTGAGGTAGGGGCCATGGTAGTTTTCCCGGATAATTTGCCCGAGTATCCGGGCAGCATCATACGGGAAAAACCTACAAAGAAGCAAATAATGGATTAGTAACTTGAATAAATGAAACAAATTTAATAAATTAACTTAAATTTACTTACGTATCACCCGCGGGCCATAGCTCTCGTCGGTTCTCGCCTATCGGCCTCTCTGGAGGCGTCGGAGGATCCGCGGGTCCGCGGATGTACTCACCGGTAGCAGGATGAAGCTGAATCCGGGGGTACTCCGGAGCCCACCCTGCAGTAACTGATGGTGTACCCGCTGGTGCATCCGGGGGCGGAACGGATTCGCTAGCGGATGGAGTCTCAGGCCTCGATGAAGATGAAGGTCCATGCGCAGAGATAGATCGACGGCGGAAAGAGTCTGTGGCCGGGCTCTCCAGGTCGGGATCGGAGGACTCTATATCCGGGGAATGTGGAAGGCGACCACGACCGCTACCACCACGACCGCTACCATCACGTCCACGGCCAGTGCCGCTACCACCACGACCGCTACCATCACGTCCACGGCCAGTGCCGCTACCACCACGCCCACCACGGCCAGTACCGCCACCACCAGCACCACTACCATCACGTCCACGGCCACTGCCAGCAGCACGAGTGGTAGTGACCATGACCTGTAAATAGAACACATAAATATAATTAATAATATAGAAGTATAAATGAATATAAAACTGAACTAAAATATATATACCAGCAGCAGGGCGACGAGTGCCGTCAAGACAATGAGAACTAAGAGTGCCATCTGTAAAAAGAAAATCATACAATAAGTAGATGATCGAACGACAAAAACATAAACTGAAATAAGAATGTGTCCGTCTAAACTGAATTCACTAAGTTAGTTGTAAGTGCTTCTAATATATACCGATATTTAATCTAATCATCGTTATCGTCCTCGTCCTCGTCCTCATCGTCATCGTCATCGTTCTCATCCTCATTCTCATCGTCGACTTCATCTATATCATCATCCTCATCGTCGACTTCATCTGTATCATCATCCTCATCCTCATCCTCATCCTCTTCTTTCTTCTTCTTCTTCTTCTTCTTCTTCTTCTTCTTCTTCTTCTTCTTCTTCTTCTTCTTCTTCAGGCTCAATACTTGGGACAAGACGCCTCTTTCTCCCCTGGTTGACAGCTAAGTCTTGTATATCAACCTCTTCCTCCCCTCTATTTTCCTCAACATGAGGTATATCGACATCTTCCACGTCCATGGTATCCGACTGTTGTCCCATGTATTGGGGCTTCTCGATCTGGTCCTCTTGGTATGCTGGGTCTCCAACGTTGAATGTATTTCTAGATTTAATCTTGTATACTGTCCACCAGTCAAATCGATCTCTACGACGCCTTGGGTAGCTTGTATAGTAGACTTGAACAGCCTGACTTGCTATCGCAAACGTGTCGGACCCTCTATACCTCCTGCGATGATTTATATCGACGAATCCAAATTGTTTATCGATTCTCCAACCGATATTTGGTCTCGTATCGAACCACTCACATTTGAACATCACAATATGCATATCATATGGGGCACTATATTGTAAATCTATAATCTCCCGAAGCACTCCATAATAGTCAAAGTCCGGCTCGTCGTCATAGATGGTGCCTCTTATGCAAACACCAGAATTCTTGGTATCGAAGCCGCCATTGAGAAATTCGGCATTTATAGCATGCTGAGTTGACTTAAACTTGAAGCCATTAACGACATAGCCTGACAAAGTCTTTGCATGCTTCTTCGGTCCCAATGCCAAATAACGAATGCTCTCATTTATGAGTGTTGTTTCAGGCAATAAAACCTGTAAACATGTATTGATAATTTAAATATTTTAGCTGCATATATTTTAATGGTAGCCGCATAACATATTATCTCAGTTACTTACGTATTTACGAAACCAGGACGGAAAGGTACAATCAACCTCTCTTTGAAGTCCCTCATCTGTAATATATGGTGTCCTCATTTTGACTTCACCTCTAAATACACTGTTAGAGAGAATAAAAATAAGTGTAGTCACTTAATTCACCAAATTAGAGATTATAACGAGGCGTAGTCACTTACTTCTCCAAATCTCTCACTTCTTGTATGTCACAATTTAACAAGACATATCGGTGAGCGGTATCATACTCATCGTCGGTCAACCACCGTTTCTTACTAGCCCCAATAGGCTTGCCCCTTAAATTGAATATACCTCCATCCTCAACGTCTTCTTCATTCCTTTGAGGTCTATTTCGATTTGTCTCGACATGAGTATCGAAATAAATAGAGCAGAAATTTGACACCTCCTCGATAAGATATGATTCACATATCGAAGCCTCTATATGAGCCTTGTTGCCAACTTTCTTCTTTAGATGGTGTAGGTACCTAAAGAGACAAATTATCTTAAGAATTAACAATGAATTGTAAAATCCACTTAAATTTCACTTAAATTATATCGATTTTTATTTACCTTTCAAAGGGGTACATCCATCGATAATGAACAGATGCACCGACACGGGCTTCGTATGCTAGATGAATCGGTAGATGCTCCATGCTGTCGAAAAAGCCCGGTGGAAATATTTTCTCTAACTTGCAGATTGTTAAGCCAATCTTCTCCTCAAGTTGTACCATATGTTGCACCGTCAGCTTAGTTGAACGGATATCCCTGAAGAATGTAGACAGCTCGGCCAACGGAACCCATACAGTAGAAGGCAACAACTCTCTCAAAGCAATGGGCAGTAATCTTTCCATAAACACGTGGCAGTCGTGACTCTTCATTCCCGTTAGCTTGCGTTCATTGAGATCAACGCATCTAGACAAATTCGAAACATAGCCGTCGGGAAATCTTAAATTAGATATCCACTTGCAGATTATTAATCTATCTTCCTTGCTCAATGTGTATGGCGCTATAGGCTTACTTAATTGTCCACCAGCACCCCTTTGTATCAAGTTCAGATGAGGACGCTTGCATATCTCGGCTATGTCTTGTCTTGCTTTTGGATTGTCCTTCGTCTTTCCTTTAATATCCATGACGGTATTGAAGACATTATCGAACACGTTCTTTTCGATATGCATGACATCAAGATTATGCCTTATAAGATTATCTTTCCAATAAGGCAAGTCCCAGAAGATACTCCGTTTGGTCCAGTTATGGCTTTGTCCGAACCCCTCGACACGATGGTTCGATGGATCTTCCATTGCGGTGGGCAATTCCTTTACAGCTTCCCAAATATCGTATCCCGAAAATCTGGCAGGAGGTTGAGAAAATTCTTGTTTTCCATATCTGAACGCGTCCTTATTCTTTCTCCAAGGATGGGTCGCGGGCAGAAATTGACGGTGACAGTCAAAGAAAGAAGTTTTTCCTCCATGCCTAAGGCGGAACGCCTTACTATTTTCCATGCATATCGGATAAGACATGTTGCCGTGCGTACTCCATCCCGACAGCATACCGTATGCTGGAAAATCATTGATTGTCCACATAAGTGAAGCTCTCATCTGAAAGTTCTGTTTCCTGGAAATATCATAGGTCGTGACGCCGATCTCCCACAGCTGTTTCAGCTCATCCACCAACGGCTGTAAATATATATCGATGTTCTTCGTCGGATTTTTAGGACCGGGTATGATAGCTGTCAGAAACATATAAGGAGTCTTCATACACATCCATGGTGGCAGATTGTAAGGGGCAAGAATGACCGGCCAGCATGAGTACTGAGATCCCGACTGTCCGAAAGGGGCGAAGCCATCAGCACATAGCGCCAGGCGTACATTTCTAGGCTCTGCAGCAAAATCTGGATGACACAAATCAAAATGTTTTCACGCCTCTCCATCCGAAGGATGTAACAATTCTCCTTCGTCCTTTATACGTTCTTCGCTGTGCCACGTCATGTGTTCTGCTGTATTTAGAGACATATACATCCTCTGCAAGCGCTTCGTGATCGACAAGTAATGCATATACTTGTAAGGACGTCATTTTCTAGTCGACTTTCCTTTTCCCTGTACTGGCTTGTAACGATCCGCATTACAGAAGCTGCAACTTTCTGATACGCAATTCTCTTTGTAGTACAACATGCATCCGTTGCGACAACAATCTATCTTCTCGTACCCCAGTCCCAGTTGTTGGACCATCATCTTTGACTTATAGAAGTTTTTTGGTAGCTCTTTTGACTCCTTCGGTAACACCTCCTTGATTACTTCTGTGATCCAATTATAGCAAGCTTGTGGCAAGTTAAAATCAGACTTTATGTTCAACAACCGCATCGTCACTGACAGTGCGGAATGAGTCTCACAACCAGGATATAGAGAAGTATCTGCGTCCTGAAACATGTCATAGAACTCCTTCGCCTCGGGATTAGGATCCTCCGGATCAAAATTAGGCCCTGCCGCATCATACACCATATCTCGTGCAAGGTTCTGCAGATCTCCATAATCAACAGAGCATCCGTGGTCTTCGATGACATCCGTTGCAGCATTATCATCAAAAGCATAAGTAGCAGCTTCCGCAGCCTGTCTTTCCGAATATAGTTCACCTTGCGATGACCACAGGCCGTAATTACGTACGAAACACTTACGGGTCAAATGATCTCTCACAGTCACCACTTCTTCGTAACGTCTATTGTGACATTTAACACATGGACACTTAATTTTGTTACCGTCCATGTACTGAGCTTTGCTCATTGCATAATTAAGAAATACTTCCACGCCTGCCTGAAAATCGTCACTCACACCAATTCTACTCTCGTGTTGCCGTTTGTACATCCATGTACGATCAACAAAATAACGACTCATCCTCAATTTGGATGTGAAAATCTGTATCGTAAGACAAACTAAACATAAGAATAGCCCGATACCGATACTCATAAATTTGGATTAGGGTTAGGATGTTAGATATAAGTGAACTAGGTGATGTAGAGTACAATATAGGGAACTGTGAATGGACTGAAAGTTGCACATGAGAAGGTTCAATGAAGGGCCCATAAATGGGTTCACATGATAAGTTAGTAAGAATCCACATCACTATACATACTCCCCCGTCTCAGGAGTGTGTCTGGCTCCTATTTAGAACAGCACAGGTCACAACATGTCCAGAATAGCAAAACAGAGCTCTACAATGTATATCGGTATCGGACTATTCCTACGAGTATTGGTATCGGCGATATCAATACTCGTGTGAATAGGAGATTGCAATATAAGTCTAAGCTATCTAGCTAACATGTATACTTGCATTTACATTGTATCATAACTTGTATCTAGTTACCTTGCTAATCATGTATATACTCTTAACATATATGTGAAGACACTATACTAACATGTATTTAAATCAAGGTTCAAAGTATCGGTATCGGAATCGGTATCGGACTATATATTCCTACGAGTATTGGCATCGGCGATATCAATACTCGTGTGAACCAAACTCTGTGTGTGTATTCCAGGTGACAGTGTACCATAAAACAGGTGTATGTGTGAGCTATGAGCTTATGAGTGTTTCAGGAATTACATTCTCAGTTCGACCCAAGACAGTGATTAAGAATTTCTCAGGATTTAACAAACAGTAAACATTAAATAGGAAACTCAGATTTCAGGAACCAACTTACAGTGGGCATGTGTTCATGTGGGCTCAGACATTGGAAAATATTGACAAGAATATTAAATCAAAATCAATTTAAACGAAAAAATTACAGGAACTCAATGCCAGTGGACTAACATCGAAAATCAAATAACTAATTAACCCAACACATTTAATCAATATGGATCAATCTTCAAATCAGTTTAAAAGGGATGAATCAATATCAAGTATTAAGGAAATGAAGTTAATTCTCAGTTTGAAAACAGGGGATTAATGACAGTTTAAAATCAGTCCACATTTCACATACCATTCCTCATTCGAATCTCAGTCTAAAGAAAGGAAATCAATTCCCGATTTTGTAATGACAGTTTAACATTAACCAAGTTCGAATTGTAATCGCCAAATTGAATTCTAACTAATCAGTGAACTAACTAACAGGAATCTAATCTAACATGTTGTTTAAACATGGAAAAGAACTTGCAAAAATCAGTATAGAACTGGAATTAAAATCGGTTTCAAACAGGAATGTATCCAGGACTGTATCAGTCCACATTCCAATCCAAACTCAATGTCAAATCCTCATTCAAAATCCCAATTAATTCTCCACATGAACCCAACATCCCAACACATAAACTCTAACATAATAACTAGCTATTCAGAAATAAAATTCTAGATAACACATATTATTAATCGTTAAGAAAAATAGGAAACAGTGGTTACATTGATATATGAAGTATCAGTTGGTTGGGGAATTTCCCAATTCACATTCAATTAACAATTCAATGATGAAATTTAGGTAGGTAATTAATGTACCATATAGGCACGTGTCACACAACCAAAATGGTGTCCAAAATCAGGGAAACAATTCAATGGGGAATTTCCCCCCGACCCCCCTGCCCCCATTCAACACCCCCCCCCGACCCTCCTGCCCTCTCCATTACCCACCCCCCCCGACACCCCTGCCCCCATTCCCCACCCCCCCGACCCCCCTGCCCTCTCCATCCCCCACCCCCCGCCCCCCGACCCCCCCTGCCCCATTCCCGACCCCTCCCCGACCCCCCTGCCCCATTCAACACCCCCCGACCCCCCTGCCCTCTCCACCCCCCCACCCTCCGACCCCCCTGCCCCCATTCCCCACCCCCCCGACCCCCCGACCCTCATTCCCCACCCCCCCACCCCCTGCCCCCATTCCCCACACCCCCGACCCCCTAACCCCATTCACCACCCCCCCCGCTCTCTCCACCCCCCGCGAAGCCGACCCCCCCCCACTCCCCCCCCGGCCCCAAAACCTAAAATTAGAGAAAGAGAGAGAGAGAGAGAGAGAGAGAGAGAGAGAGAGAGAGAGAGAGATACCTGGTAGAGAGAGAGAGAGAGCCGCGAGAGAGAGAGAGAGAGCCGTGCGCGAGAGAGAGAGAGAGAGCCGCGAGAGAGAGAGAGTTTTGGGGGGAATGAAAAATTCCCCCCCGTCGGTTCAATTTAAGTTAGGGCACAGAACCTAGCGACGGAATAGCGACGGAATAAATTAGTCGCTAAACCGTCGCCAATTAAAAGGTGTTTTCCGACGGATATATCCGTCGCCAGTTAGTCGCTAAAGTTCCCGCCAATGTTTTAAAGATTTTGCCGCCAACATTTGCGACGAATAAGCGACGAAAAAGAATCCGTCGCTAACGTTCGTCGACTTAGCGACGGAAACCCGACAAATTTTTACATTTAAAGTTGGAAAAAATTATGTTATGTTGTCTGTCGCTAAGCCGTCGCTAAGATGTCAGAAACTGGTCGCTATTAGCGACGGAATCCGTCCGTCGCTAAACTTCCGTCGGTAAAGTGAGGTATTTTAGTAGTGTGTCTTTATAGTCTTGAGGACTCTGGGATGGGGTGTGCAGCTAAAAAGTCAGCCAGAGCTTGACCTTTCACAGCCTTTTGTGGAACGAACACCATGTTGTATGGCGTTAGCAAGATCGCCTATGTGGCAAGCCGGAAGTTCAATGATCCTGGCTTCGTCATGAGGACTCTGAGCGGATTGACTCGAGAAATGACATAAATTGTCTGGCCCGAGACATAATGACGAGTCTTCTGGATGGCAAACACTAAAGCCAAGCACTCCTTTTCAACGGGGTTGTACCGGTGTTCGGCCCCGATGAGTGTTCGACTGAGATAGTAGATTGCTTGCTCAAAGCCTGTATCGCTGTTCTGAGCCAGCAAAGCGCCGAGGGAATGATCCATGGCACGGACATAGAGGAGAAATGGTTTGCCGACGACTGGTGCCACCAGGACTGGCGGGCTTGTCAGATAAGCCTTGATGTCGTCGAAAGCCTTTTGGCACTCCTCTGTCCAGACGTAAGAGACTTCCTTTTTCATGAGCTGAGTGAAGGGTTGACTTTTGCCGGAAAGGTTTGCTATGAACCTCCGGATGTATGCCAGACGCCCCTGTAGGCCTCGAAGTTCTCGAAGGTTCTTCGGAGGGTCCATATCGAGGATGGCTTTAGTATTCTCGGGATCGACATGAATGTCTTTCGTCGTGATAATGAAGCCCAAAAACTTTTCGCTGGAAACCCCTAGGAAGGATTTAGCGGGGTTCATCTTGAGTTGGTGCGCCCGCATGAGATCGAAGACTGTCTTGAGGTCTTGCAGGTAATCTCCTTTGAGACGGCTCTTGACTGCGATATCATCAACATAGCATTCGACGGTCTCGCGAAGATGCCAACGAAAAATGGTGCTCATGGCTCGTTGATATGTCGTACCAGCATTTTTCAAGCCGAAGGGCATTACTGTGTAGCAGAAAATGCCCTTTGGAGTCCTGAATGACGTGTGTTTTGCGTCATCGGGGAACATTTTGATCTGGTTGCAGCCTGAATATCCGTCCATGAAGGACATGCATTCGAAGCCACATGTGTTGTCGATCATCACGTCGGTGATTGGAAGCAGGAATTCGTCCTTCGGGCAAGCAGATTTGAGATCCCTTAAGTCGATACGAACCCATATCTTCCCATTCTTCTTGGTGACTGGGACGACGTTGGCTACCCAATCTGGGTATTGTTCTTCACGGATGAAGCCGCTGGTCAAGAGTTTGTCTATCTCGTGATCGATGGCGTTCATGATATCCGGACGAAAGTGCCGCTGTTGTTGTTTGATAGGCTTGGCATCAGGTAAGATGTTCAGCCTATGCATCGCGATCTGGAGATCAAGTCCCGGCATATCTTCGTAGCTCCAGGCGAAGACGTCGATATACTCTTTAGCCAGCTGGATTAAAGATTCTCGGTCTTCTCCTTTTAGGCTTTTGCTGATGAAGATGGGTTTGGAAGAAGATCCATCCCCAAGGTCGATCTGCTCGACTTCGTCTTCGGTGTGAGGTTCACGTAATTCAAAATGAAACTCTCATTGTTCTCCTAGGCGTTGAGCCCAGGGTTCTTCTTCGAAGAATTCCGACGCTTGGCCTTCGCCTTTATCTTCTTGAGGTTGTACTGATGTCATGTTGGCTGACAGCACTTTCTTGAAGACTGATCCGATGCTGGTATCGGAATCCCAAGTCGATGCTTCGGACGAGTGAGAATGTTCCATTTCTTCTGCGTCTGGACTCCCTAGAGTTGATGGTGGCGTGACATAGCCTACCCCCCGTCGAGTTCGATTGTAGTAGTCCTGCGGCTTTCCTTTAGGTGTTGGAAGCCGGAGAGGGAGACGTTGACCCTTGCCGTAGTTCAGGCCTTTGTTGCTTTCGAGGTCGTAATCCATCTTTTGGATGAGGTACTTTGCTGTATCCGTGGACCGATAGACTTGTATTCTGCCGGTATCTGGTTCTGGCTCGAGTGGCGGGAGGTCTTGATGACGCTCAACTTTGCCGAAGATGATGGATTCTTCGTCTCGACTCCGTGGCGGGACTATGTAATGGACCCCTTGGGACGGGACTACTCGATTTACATGACGGACGGTCGTTATTTGTGTTTGCAACGACCGTAGAGCGTTATCTAATGTATACATGGCATTCCAATGTGGAAGACTAGAATAATTAAAAGACACTCTATTATTGATGAAATACGAGATTTTATCCCGCGGGATTATATTGTCCAGAGGGGGTGCATCTACATCAGCAGAGATATATTCTCCTAGTTCTTCATCTGTGAGTACTGGAGTAGGATCGGGAGAGCCCACCACAGCGTTGGTCTTGGGGTCCGAGAGGGCTATGTGGGCCTTCTCTGGCGGCTTGGATTGCGGCGGCTTGCCTTTAAGATGCACCTTCAGAGGTGCCTCCACAGTGCCTCTGGTGATTGGTGCCTTCCCTTGTAGTTTTGCCACGAGGGGAGCCGATGTCTGAGGCGGCTTTCCCTTGAGGCATATCTTCAAAGGAGCTTCAGGAGCAGTTGGTGCTTTTCCGGGTAGCTTGATGTTCATGGAAGGCAATTTCTGAGGCGGTTTGTCTTTGAGTCAGATCTTCAAAGGAGCGTCGGGAGTTGTCTCAGGCTCCATGTCTGGCTCTGCTGCCATTTCTGCCTCGTCGTCAGCATCATTGCTTCCTCTCCGTCAGGTGACTTGTACAAGTCGGTATCGGTGAAGTAGGCTTCAATCCCTTTAAAAGGGTCAATGTCTGTGAACTCCGTCCGGATGACGTTGTTGGTGGACACGTACTTCATACATTGGTAGAGCGTGGATGGCACCACCATGTACTCATGCAGCCATGGGCGACCCAACAAAAGGTTGTAGTTGACTTCAGTATCCACGACATAGCAAGTGACCTCGGTTCTGAGGTTACCGATATGGTACTTCAGTCGTATTTTGCCTAGCGGCGCGCTTTTGCTAGCGTTGAAGCCACTGATAGTTGTATTGGAAGGCGCCAATCGGTATATTGGGATCCCCAGTGTTGAGAGCAGCGTCTTCGGGATGTTGCTGAGGGAAGACCCCGGATCGATCTGAATCCGCTTCACCTTGACTGAACCGATATACCCTGTATAATACAGTGGTCTGTTGTGTCGGTTGTGCTTGAGCAGCATGTCTTGTTGGGTGAAGGTTATATTGGGGATAACTTTATCAGCACAATGACAGTGCGCACATGTAGTCGGGAGATCTTCAGGCTGCTTGACCTGACTGATGAAGGACTCGGCATCCTTCAGGGCTTCGCAGAGAGCTTCACGAGTGTCCTTGGAAAGACGAAGGAGCTCGAACAGAGATAGGCGAGCAGGAGTACTTGCTAGTTGTGCCAGTATGTCGAAGTTGTGGGGCTTGGCTAGCCACGAAGCATTCTCCTTTCGCAGGGGCCTATCGAAGCGGGCCTCTATCTGCTTCTGCTTATTGGCTGCTGGGGGCTTAGATGGGCCCTCCTCCTGGACAGCAGTGACGGTACAAGGAGGCACCACCTCGGCGGCAGCTTTGTCGGGTTGGGTGTTCTGTTGTGAACGCGTCTGTACAGGAAGTGCCTCTTCCGCTGAGGAAGAGACCATGCGGCAAGACTTGATCTTCCTGTCTTTTGATTTGGAGGTAGGGCGTACCTCCGGTTGAGTCACCTCGGAGACAAGATCAGGGTGAACCCATAGGATCTCTCCCCGAGATGTGGTGAGTGAGATGAGTCCACTCACGTTGTCACGAGTAGGTGGTAAGTTAACCACCTCCATTGTCGCCTTAGGGATGGGGACGACGCCATCTTGTGTCGTAGTTGGCGGCAAGGTGCCGAACTGGAGTGACACCACATTGGCTGACACCGTCTTTTCCTTGTAGTCGACGGAGATTACATCCGCATTGATCATGCACTGGATGTAATTTTTGAGGACGTAGCAGTCCTTGGTTGGGTGTCCGAAACCGATGGTAGTGACAGTACCTCGGGTTGTCCACTTTCCCAACCTCGTCGGGACGCTTCGGGTCCGGCAGCTTGATCTTGTCACCCTGCTTCAGTATCTCAAAGAGTTGTAGGGTGTCTTCGTCGTTGAATGAATAAACCTCCTTTGGCCTTGGTGCAAGTGGAGGCTTCTGAGTAGGCGCTGATGCACCTTTTGAGGCATTGACAGTCAATGCCTATTTCCCCTTCTTCTATCGTCCGGGGTTGTTAGCTGCAGGCCGTTTCCCCTTGTCCTCAAAGGCAAGGAAACTGACTCCCAGAAGACGAGCATTGGCCGCCTTCTTTTCTGCGGCTTCTGCTTCGATGATCAAGGAGCTCCAGTCGGAAGGAGGAGTAGAGTTGAGCCAGAGTTTGACTGCATGCAGCATGTTCATGCTGCAGGAGGAGAGGAGTACAAGTTCTGGCATGCCCGGGGGCAGTCTGAAGTAGGCCTGTCGAAAGCGTTCGATGAACACTCGAACTGTTTCCTTCTCCTTCTGTCGTATCTCTATAAGGGACGCCATTGTCATGTCCTTCCCACCGTCGTAGAAACGGTAGAAAAAAAGGCGCGTCAGGTCGTCGAAGGAAGTTATGGAATTGTTGAAGAGGCTGCAGTACCAGTCGTACGCCACTCCCTTCAGTACCCCGACAAATATGCTGGTAAGTAGTGCGTCCTCCTTCGAAAGATGTCCCGTCTGGGACTGGAAGTACGTCAGATAGCAACCCGGAGAGTCCTTCCCGTCGTATGGTGTCAAGGTTTGTTGTTTATATTTGGGAGGATAAACCACCTTGTTCCATTCGAGGGGATAAGGTTGGGGAATGCCTATTTTCTGGCGCTTCTCTTGGCTCGTCTTGGACTCAAAGCGCTCGCGCAAGTCCCTGATCATCTCGACCACGTCTTCCGTGGAGCTGGGAGTCGGAGAAGGTGGTACCACCTGAAGTTGAGCATTTGAGGGCTCCGATGTCCGAGGTGCTTCTCGGCGATCCGTATCCGAGGATACCCGTTGAAGGGGTACACTCGATTCTCCGTTAGCCCCCGGGTCGGGACCGGTAGAAGGTGTCTTGGCCAAAGCTGACCGTATCTCAAACACTGCTTGAGTCAGTGTTTGATAGAGGCAGAGAGGGTTTTGAGTCCTCCCTCTAATGTGTTCATGTGCTGGACGAGGTCTGGTGGCGGCGCATCAGACTCGGAATCACCCCCAGCCATGTATATTGTCATGACACGGTTGGAAGTGGATGGATTGGTTGAGGCTTCACTCTCGGCCTTACTCTCCTGTGAGGGAGTTGCCTCTCCTGGAGCTTCGTCTTGGCCACCTCCAGCTATATGATCATTCTCAACGGGAGTATCTGCAAGGGCCTGATTACCCTAAGTTCCGTCTTGAAGGACTTCTTCGTCTCTGAGACTCAGGTCCGCAGGGGCTAGACTACCTCCAGCTATGTTTTGGAAGACAGCTTCGTCTTCGAAAGGAGGCTCGACAAGGGTCTGACTACCTCCAGCTTCCTCCAAGATCATCTTTCCCCCCCGAGTGCCTTCGAACACTCCGGAGGACGAGACAGCTGTCTTGGTCTTCCTTGGCTGGCTCTTGGATAAGGACGAGGAATTGCCAGTCGCCTTTCGGACTGACAAGGAGTTGGAGATCACATTGCATGAAGCAACCCTTGGCTCTTCTTTTGTTGACACCTTCTTTCCGAGACGACGTTGTAGAGGTGTCGATGATTGCAGCCGCTGGAACACTGACTGCCTGGATAGGACTGCCACCTTGCAACAGCAGTTGATGGTGACCACAGCACAAGTGTGTCCTGTGAGGGGCGCATCGTGCTTGTCAGTCGACTCTTCTGATCGGCGCTTGTGAGTGATCAAGTTGCGCAGATCGTTGGAGGAGAGTGCCACCTTCGCACCCCCTTCAGGCGCATGGCAAGGCCAAGCGCCGGGGTGGTCAAGTGAATGCTGTGCCCCCTGATCTAACACCAAACAGGCGTCCCGATCAGTAGTGGGGGAACAACATTTGAAGTGACTTGAACGGACCTCAGATGCACAACCAGAGGAGGCGCGGGAGTTCAAGACCACTGGATTTGCCTCACTCAATTTGGTTGTGCACGCAATAGATGCGCCCAAGTGAGATAAGGACTTTGAAGGTTGGCTCGTTACTGGCGCAGAAGCATCTGAGTCGACCTTGTACTGCTTACCATCAGCAGCGCACATGATTGTGAGCGCATGCTTTTGGCTTGCTGCTGGCATAGCACGTTCGGGACGCATGGACCGTGCCGCCTTGGATTTCTTCGTACCAGTCCGCTGGGGCGCATAGTACTCAGAATCCAAATTCTCCTCGCCATTACAGCGAGTGAGTCTGTCAAAGACAGAGACCTTCTGTGGTGCATCAGCGGTGATGCGCGGAGCATTGGTTGCGCCCCTGCTCCGTCGACGCATCTTTCTCGCCTGAGAGGGAGATGGCTGGGGAATGTGGTCAGCCGTACGTTTCCCCAAGAGATGTGCTGCACCAGTGGGCGCATCTTGGTTGCTGAGGACGTCAGCAGGAAGAGAATGTTGGATCGGCACATCCCCTTCGGTGGTGGTGCCCGAGGCGTCGACCTTGCGCACCCATACTCGACGGATCTTCTTCGGCTTCGGCAGCCGCTTCGAAGGACTCGCACTGCCTTCAGAGATGAACTTCTCATACACCTGTTGATTGAGGCGTACGACCAGCATCTTGTGGGAGGATCCCACCTTCACGTCGTCGAATTATGACACAGCTTTCTCGGTGGAGGAGAAAGAGGTCCCCAGCAGAGTCGCCAGCTTGTTTGCCATTAAAATTCTTTTATTGCAAATTTTAATACAAACAGAACAGTGTTACAATATAGGACTTAGATGTAGTCCTAGGAGTACACTTTTGTTTATCGGGGTCCCTTGTGCCGATGGAGTGAGTGGTAATGCGTTAACTCCGTTGACGATCTGACGACGGTTATCGGTTCTCTGAAGGTTTGGATTGCTCTGGGTGATGGAGCTTGCTGAGAGGAGGAAGACGTTGAGTGTCTGTATCTGCCTCTCTGGTGGTGTGTTCGTTCCTGTGTTCGTCCGTTCCTGGGTGAGAAGGAAATGATCCCTCTATTTATAGCTTTGCAGATTGGCTGCTCATGTGCACATATGTAGGATGCGCTTGGACGTAGGGACGCCACGTGGTGATTGCTGATGGAGGCGCATGGACGATGCGCCCTGATCGAGGGGTTGAATTCTTTATGCTGCTGTTGTGAGCCGGCACGTAGCAGAGGAGAAGATCTTTCTGTTGCTGAGATCTTGGGTGAGTTGAGTCAAAGGACACGTGTCGTCGACCCATGGCTCAGAGATCTCGGATTTGATAGGGAATGATCTGGTAGGATGCGCCTGGGATTAGGAGCATGAGGAGACTTTGGCTCATAACTTTTAGGAGTCTCGAACCATTCGGGGCGCATGGCTTTTGAGGCGCATGCGAGGCTTCAGTAATGAATTTACTCCTGTCTTTTGGGATCAGAGAAAAGTCTGAGGCACATGGCTTTTGAGGCGCATGCAGATTTGGGCGCATGGCTGCGGAGGCACATACGAGATGGTTGGGCGGCCATGTGGCAGTAGCCGTCGGAGGAAAAGTAATGATGATGCTGACGTTGGTGACACTTCGTCTTCTGAAAAAGCTGTCAACTGTTCAGACTTTGGAAGGCGTGCTGCCAACTCTGTCAGTTCAGCATTTAATGTTTTTGACATTCGATGGACAGTTGAGTGGGCGCATCGATCGGCGTTCCACTAGGCGTATGGATATGCATAGGGGGGACGCATCCCCTGCGATGCGCTTGGTACTGTAGGGCGCGTCTGTGTTGATGCGCTTGATGTTGAAGGGTACGTTTGTGTTGATGCGCTGTCTGGCCGGCGCATCCGCTTCGTAATACGTCTTTAATGGTGCGACTGTTACGATCTTCGAGTGCTTTAAATAGCCGTTTTGACTTGGCTGAATTCGAAGCGTCCGGTTCATCTATTTAATGCAAATTTATTGCACGGAATTCGGAGAGCCATCGACTTGGCGCATGGGTTTGATTTGCCCGGCCTATAAATAGTAGCATGGAGAGAGTTTGCTTCTCGTTCTCTCACGTCCTTCCGAGATAAATTTGTTTGCTTGAGCACATTCTGTTGATGAGATGTTCCCGAGGGTGAAGATACGACGCATTGTCTTCATTGATACACTTGAAGGTGACTGTTACATCCAAAAGTCGGAGTCGAGGGCTTCTGAGGCTTGCAGAAGGTGCATGTTGCATCCAAAGATAGGGATGCACGTGCCTCATCTCCGTCACGTGGGAAGAGCCGCAGATCGGGATTGCGGTGCTGCGGCATTGGGGGATCTTTCTTCCTTCAAAATGGGTGTTACCCATTCTAGTTGTGTTGAAAGCTGCTCCTTTAGCCGTGGTTTTGATTACGGTCTTCCTTCGTCTTTGGAGGCTCTTTCGAAGCCTCTCCTGGCCACAGGTTGGCTTGCGGTGCCCTTCTCTTCCTTGGTTTGGGGAGCTCTTCCTCCAGATAGAGGGTTGATTGCCACCCTCGTTCTGCTCAATAAATGTTTCATTAGTCAAAGTATTTAGACGGTGGTGAGCCAGGCTGGAAGAGTGGCACATAACTGGGCTGCTGAAGGGATGCACATAACTGAGGATGCACATAACTGAGCTGCTGAAAAGGATGCGCCCTGCTGGAGGCGCATGGTAGGACGCGCCTGACTGAGGGCGCATGGTGATTGCTGCGCCTATTTGAGGGCGCATGGTGGCTACTGGCTGTAGACTTAGGATCCTTTCTTTGTAGAAATTCTCCTTTGTACAATCTTTTCTAGACATGTAATAGACTTTTATATGTACAATAAAAAGTCCTCTTTCAATGTCTATATTTGTTGTTTTTGCTGTGAAGTACTTTATCCGAGCTCTGGCGCATGTAGTGTCTGGCGCATAGATTTTCTGGTTCTGAAATTCCATGCTTCTACAGGAGGCAATAAGATTAGAGAGGTTGACGGGGGAGGCGGTAATGGCGCAGCGCTGTTCGGCCAAGTTGGTCACATATTTTGCGGCGCGTATTGCTTGAAACACATCGTCGAATGTGGACCTACTCCAGGGGGATAGAACGGACTTCACTGCCTTCATCTTGATCGCAATGTTGACGAGAGGGTCCAGGTGGAAGGTGGAGTTCCACGCGAAGTTGACGACGGAGAGGAAATTCGGATGAAAGATCTAGAATTTCTGAAATTTGAAAGGACGACTATAGTGCTTCATGGGAGTAGCTAGTTCCTGGATAATAGGGCAGTAATCCGACTCCAGGCGGCTAAGGTGTTTCACCAACACCCGGGAAATGACGTCGAGGAGAGCCTGGTTGACGAGGACCCGGTCGAGCCGAGATTGCTGGTGAGCATCTCCGACACGCATGTTGGACCAAGTAAAAACGTTACCTGTGAAAGGAGTGTGGATCAAGTTGGCGTCTTGGATGAATTGGTTGAAGTCGATAGTGGAGCCCAGATCGGGTGGATTGCCTCCATCATTCTCCTTTACGGGGGTGATGGCATTGAAGTCACCTCCCAGATCCATGGGCGGTCTTGGATGTTTGTCGAGATGTGAAGGAGGTGCTCCCAGAGATCACGCCTCTTCCCCTTCGTACTTCCGCCATGAATGATGCAGAGAATCGGCTTATGTTGTCAATTCGGGTGAGAAACTTCCACTGACAAGCGTTGCTCATACGAGGCGATTGGAAGGGAGGTGGAGTCTTTGTCGAAGAAGAGCCAAATGTCTTTCCCGTGAGCCGTAGCTGAGGAGAAGCTGAGCTTAATTCTGTAGGAGTCAACCTGGTCCGCATTCACTTTGGCTTCGATGACTGCGAGCATAGTGATGTGGTGGAGTTTGATGAGTGTCTTCAATCTATTGAGAGTGTCAGGTCCTGCGATGTCGCGAACATTCTAGACAAGGATCTAGATCATTGGGAGGTAAGGAGAGGATTTTTGGAGGCTTTGCTCGAAGATCTCAGAGACATCTTCGACGAAGCTTTGTTGGGGCCAAGTTTTTCTTTCTGCTTTCTATGGTGCTTGGGCGAAGGAGAGTATGAGGGGTCGCTATCTGGCGATGACGGGAGGGGATTCTAACCACCCTCGCCGTCTATGGACAGGTCACGAAGGACGTCCCAGATGGAGCTGCAGGTGAAGTCGGGCCTGGAGAAGGACGGGTCGCTTACATAGAGTTCAACGTTAGTCGAAGGAATGGGGTAGAAAGGACGGAAAGGGATAAGCTGATCTTCTGATCCGGCAAAGGATGATGCTGCTAATCGTTTTTTCCTGTGGTGTGCGCGACCTTTGAGGTTAGGAGGAGGGGCGACCTGAGAAGAGACAGGTGAAGGAGTAAGGAGGGGGGTGGGGAGCAGATGTTAGGATTAGGGAAGGGAGGAAAAGTGTCAGAGAGATGGGGGTATGTCACGCTCCAGAACCAGAATACTGGCAAGTGGGGACGGACCAAGCCAGCTACGTAATACCAAAGTACTCCAGTACTCTGAAATAACGTATAAGCTGTTAAGACATGGGGGTAACTACTACAATCCAATAGTCAATCCTAGGTCAAGAGTCCTAGGTATCTCAATCACATACAAATATGCAAAGTACAAGAAGTATAATCAACTGGAATATGAAACAGTAAAGCATCCCAAACTATTATATATCAATGATCATGAAGCTAGTAATACAAAGTGAAGAACTAGCAAGAGTAATAGTCATACATGATAAGCTCTAGCTATAGTCAAGAATATACAAATCATGTTTAGGCCCGTAGGCTAAATGTCAAGTTCTAAAACACGAGCTAAACACGTGCTCGGAGGCTAAACGCCACAAAGAATAATGTACATAACTAACGAGAGAATAAAATAGAAAATCCATTAAGGTACTCTGGTGCTCCGAGTAGTCACCGTCAAGTAAATGGTACGGAAGATCCTTCGGACTCCTCTATCAGATCTGGCCAAACAAAACCAGTGGGGTCAGACCCCCAATAGCAAGTACCACAAAGAAAGCCAAACTATGAACTAAAACTAGCAATAACTAACATAGCAATGTATAGAGACAGAAATAAGTAAATACGGATCGAGACTCGTTCACTACCAATGTACTTATCCTGAGAATAGAAAAGACAATAAGAAAAACAACACGGAGCATAGGATAAATAACATGTGAGATAATGTAAACTGTGGACATGTAAGGTAAACGAAAACATGTGAACATGTGAGATAAACTGA
Organism: Iris pallida; assembly: GCA_029216955.1. NCBI lineage: Eukaryota > Viridiplantae > Streptophyta > Magnoliopsida > Asparagales > Iridaceae > Iris > Iris pallida. The sequence continues at coordinate 18,216,492 of JANAVB010003000.1, read as the reverse complement.
ATATGTGAGCATGTAAGAAAAATGGTACATGTATGTAAGATAACTAGGACATGTGAGCATGTTAGATAACTGGGACATGTGAGCATGTGACTTTGAAACTATTCCAGAACTCGAGTTACAACTCGTAAACCAAACAAGGACCGAGGTTGTAACCCTTCTCCTGAATAGAACTTCGTCTCTAATCAATGTACAACATAGGGATCATGTATAGCGTGTGAGTACCGAATATGAAGACAAATGACAAGATGACTAAGAAAGTATTCCGAAACCCGTTACAATCCGTAAACCAAACAAGGACCGAGGTTGTAACCCTTCTCCTGAACAGAACTTAGTTTATAATCATTTATCGACAAAAATAAAGCATAGACAATAATGTACTGAATTAAATAAATACAGACACAGCCTAGAGAAACTAGACTAGACTGGACTCCATATAACAATCATGGCCAAGCAATGAATACGACTTTATACATTAGCTAACTAGGGTTATCACAATCATAATTACTAATATATACACTTTTGAGAAATCCAATCCAGTTACCTGCTCTGCAGACTATCCGACTTATCCAGGCCAAAAGAAAAATAAGTATAGCAGACACACCGCAGTAATATACGTATGTCCTAAAGAATTGCCCCACTCGACGGTGTGCTGGAAGTTTGCTCATCATGACAGTTAGCTCCAAATCCCTATATATATATATATATAGACCAGCGATGGATGATTTCAACAACTTTACCTTTCTCGGGAACCTTACCCCTATCCCCTTTCACGGCAGCGCGTTCACCTGGTGCAACATGCAGGAGGGACACCGGCGCCAGTACTCCCGATTAGATCAGAAGTTGATCAACGAGCACTGGTCCGACATGGGACTGATCACCAACCTGTCTCACCTGAACTCCACTGAATCAGATCACTCCCCTCTTCTTGTCCAGATCAGCAAAAACCATACCAGCAACAAGAAAGCATTCCGCTTCCTCGACTTCTGGCGACATCACCCCCAATTTCCAGAACTTCGTTGCTAATGCGTGGAATTCTGTCTCTGGTCTTGACCCCATGGTCCGTATGGCGGCTAAACTTTCAGCTACTCGTAAGGCCCTCTCAACTTGGAGCAAAGAGGCCTACGGAGACATCTTCCAGGCTATCATGGAGGCGGAGGACGACGTCACCCGCACGGAGACCGCTTTCGCCACTAACAGCTTCCCGGAGGCTCGTGCATCTCTCAACCTTGCCAGAGCCCTTCTTAAATCCAGACTGAGAGTGGAGACCGATTTTTGGTGGCAAAAAGCCAGATCGACTTGGGACACCGACGGAGATCGGAACACCAGGTTCTTTCATGCTTGCGTCAAAGGACGCAGAAACAAATTAAAATTACACCGGATTCTCGACGAAAACGGAAATCTAGTGGACGACCAGGCCGGTATTCAGGCTGCGGCTGTGAACTACTACTCCAACCTCTTCACCAAAGACCGAGTCATAAAAGACGTGACGCTACTGTCTGTTATCCCTTCCCTCATTAGCGAACACGATAATGCTACCCTGCTGGTCACCACTTCGGAGGAGGAGGTTAAAGCGGCAGTCTGGTCCATTAACGAGCACAGCGCCCCGGGGCCGGACGACTTCAACGGGGTTTTCTTCAGAGCTTGCTGGGACATCATTAAAACGGACTTAGTTGAAGCCACCAAAGCATTTCTCCAAGGGGCCAGATACCCTAATTCTATTTTCAGCGCCAACATCATCCTTATCCCCAAGATAGATAATCCTAAAACCTTCAAAGACTTTCGCCCGATTAGCCTCTGCACCTTCACCAACAAGATCATATCCAAGATCATCGTCAATCGGATGTCCGACCTCCTCCCCAAGATCATTTTTGAACAGTAAAGCAGGTTTGTCAAAGGCCGCAACATTTCAGACAACATCCTCCTAGCCGAAGAGATGATCACGTGTATGAAGTTCCCGTCGAGGGGGGAGAACGTGGCCATCAAACTCGACATGGAGAAGGTGTACGACCGGCTGGACTGGCAATTCATGATCTAGATTTTCAGGGCATTTGGCTTCTTCGAACCATGGATTGACATCGTATTCAGATCAATCAACAACTCATGGTTCTCCACCGTCATCAATGGCCAGGCGGCGGGATTCTTTCGTTCCACTCGTGGGGTTAGACAGGGGGAAACGCTCTCGTCCACCATCTTCATCATTGCGGCCGAGGCCCTCAGCAGAAGCCTTAATAGTATGCCCAATATGTTCGGCTTCAACCACTTTTACACCACCACCAGCTGCCCTCTCATCACTCACCTGGCTTACGCTGACGACATTCTCATCTTCTCCTCTGGAGACAGCGATTCGATCGAGGTATTTATGCAAACGATCGCCAGATACACCACATGCTCCGGTCAGCGCGTCAACAACAACAAGAGCGTCATCTACACCCATCACAAAGCTGACAGAACACGCTCAACCTTGCTTGCCAACATGACCTCCTTCAGCGCAGCCTACCCCCTTTCCAATATCTCTGGTGCCCGCTTTTGTATGGTAGGGCCAAATCAGGAATATACGAGCACCTCGTTGACAGGATCCGCAAACTTATTACTGGATGGCACATGCCATCCTATCCCCGGGGGGCAAAATGAACCTCATCAAATACGTTCTATCATCCATCCCACTGTACACCCTGCTCGTCTGCTCCCCTCCTCTGAAGGTGCTCCACTACCTCGAATTCCTCTTCGCCAAGTTCTTCTGGGGACAAAGCGACGGCAAGGACAAACATCACTGGGCCGATTGGGAGACGATGGCCAAACCTGCTGAAAAAAGAGGTCTGGGATTCTGCAGGCTTGCTCACTTAGTGGACACTTGCTCCATGAAGTTATGGTGGAAGTTGCGCACCGAGACCTCTTTATGGACGAAGTTCATGAGAGCTAGGTACTCAAGATTCTCCCATCTGTCAGAGGCGAGCTCTAATAACAGATCCTCGGTATCGTGGCGCCGTATTATTCGGGACCGCACCACCGCTGAACCCCTTATCCGGCTTCAGTTGGACGATGGCCGCTCTCCGGCATGTCCGAAGCGGTGGTTAGGAGATGACATCATACATCCCAATATTCTTACTCCTCCGGGGTGCGCTATTAGGGATCTATGGGAGGGCAGCTCCGAATGGAATTGGAGGAAGGTCAGAAATTGGCTTGGCCAGCCAGCGAAAAATAGACTACTCGCTGCTAATCTCCAGATTACTAACACGATAGACACTTGGAGATGGTCCTCCAACCCGTACGGGTTATTCACTTTGGCTTCCGCCAGACTTGTGGTCAGAGGCAGCAGGGTATCGAATATTGTTCATGCTAAGTTTTGGCAGGAATGCATTCCCGTCAAATGGTCTATTCTCATCTGGCGCGCTCTTCGCCGGAAGATTCCGATGGATGACACCCTAAGTTCCATGGGATTCAGCCTCGCTTCGAGATGTCACTTCTACGAGGAGCACACCACGGAATCTGCAGAGCACGTCTTTCTTTCGGGGGAGTTGGCTACTGGCCTTTGGTCCAAGCTCACAATAGACTTAGTATGGTTCAGCCGACTGGGGGCTTCTACGATCTCCTGGCCTACTGGAGCCGATCCCACGGACGTCAGATCGTAGTAGCCGCCGGGATTTGGGTACTATGGAAAAATAGGAACAAATTCAGATATGAAGGCCGACAACTTCTCTCTCTTCAGCTGTACAGAGAGGTCATCAGACAATGCTTCAAAGCTAGGAGACGCTGCTCTCACGTCTCCAACTCGTTCTGGGAGGCCCTGGCTTAGGCTGCCCTCCCCTTTTTTGTGTGCGCGTCTCGCACTTTTTTTTTCTGTCCTTTCGTCGCGTTTTTGCGCTTACTTGTATAGGCTTCGGCATTTTGCGCCTACTCTTCAATAAAGTTCGGGATTCCAAAATATATATATATATATATATATATACACCAGAATACGAAGGGCTGCAGGTAACTGGAAAATTCTTCCCTCCCAATGATCTGGATAATCAAGCTAGTTACTAGTCCTTAATATTTTCTGTTGGATTCTGGGTGTGGCATTCCGTAGAACCCATCCTAGACATGATATACAAGACTGGACAATACAAGAAAGTGCGCTACGACGAGCCACTATAGAAAAAATAGGGAGTGCGCCATGACATGCTACTATCATGTAAGCAAGGAAGATACATGTACAAGAGTGCACCACGACGGGTCACCATCTAGTAAGCAAAGAAGACATGTAACATGAGTGCACCATGACGGACCACTATCTAGTAAGAAAAGAAGGCATATAACATGGGTGTGCCATGACGGACCACAAGAAAGAAATTCTAAACATGGCATAGACTGCAAAGTACAATAAATCCAAAAAGGCATGGCAATACATATCATAGCATATAAGAAAGAATCGAAAGGAAAGACATATCATGGCATGTAAAAAAGAATAAATAAAAGCAAGTATATGACATAGAATAATAATTAAACAAGTGCTAGTGTCAAGTGAATATAGGGTGTACAATCATTCTCTAACTATACGAGATCATCGAATCATGTTAAGAATTTATTACAGTAAAAAAAAATTCAAAAACGGCCAAGTACACAAAACATGCCAAAAGATCAAACCTATGATTGAAATTATCAGTCACATATGAACTTCAATTAAGGTGAAACAAGAAGATTCTTGAAGCCAAGACAAAGATCTACAACTTTCATGTTTTAAGTTTTTTTTTCCAAGATTCTAGCTACAAAACAACTTAAACAAGCAAAAATAGCCATTCAAGGCAATCTGTGCACGTGCGCACTGCGCGCGAGCAAAACTGTACATCGCATGCGTAGCACGCACGTACGACACACCGCACGCGACCAACGAATGGCGCTGGCGCACGGCATGCAAAATGCATTGCGCGTGCGAACAAAACTGCCCATGACATAGGGCGCGCTACCAACGAATGGCGTCGACATGCGGCGCACAAAACGAACTGCACACGCGAGCAAAACTGCCCACGGCGCATGGAGCGCCCAAGCACGGTGCACGGCGCACGAAGAATGAATGGCGCGGGCATGCGGCACACAAATGCACTGTACGCACGAACAAAACTGTCCATGGCGCACGGAGTGCACAAGCACGGCGTACGGCGTGCAACCAATGAATGCCATGGGCGTGTGGTGCACAATTGAACTGTGCACGAGCAAAACTGCCCACGGCACACGGAGAGTGCAAGCACGTCGCACGGCGTACAACCAATGAATGGCACGGGCGCACAACACGCAAATGTGCTGCACGTACGAGCAAAACTGTCCACGACGTATGGAGCACGCAAGCACGACGCACGACGTACGACCAACGAATGGCGTTGGCACGCTGTGCGCAAAATGCTCTGCACACGCGAGCAAAGCTGCCCACGACGTACGGAGCGGGCAAGCACGATGTACGATGCACGACCAATGAATAGCGTGGGCACGCGGCGCGCAAATATGCTGCACGCGCGAGCAAAACTGCCCACGATGCATGTAGTACACAAGCACGGTGCTTGGGCGCACGACCAATAAAAGGCACGGGCGCGCTGTGCATGCGAGCCAAACTGCCCACGACACGCGGAGCGCACAAGCACGGTGCACGGGCACGCGACCAATGAATGGCACGGGCGCACAACGCGCAAATGCGCTGCGCGTACGAGCAAAACTGCCCACGACGCACGGAGTGCGTAAGCACGACGCACGAGCGCGCGGCACGCAAAGCGCGCGTGCGATACTATTCATCGTCCCGACAGCACGAAGGTGTGCCGCAACCTATGAACACAAAAATGCCAAAACTAACTCAAAGTAGATCGAAATCAAGTGGTTCAAAAGCCAAAATAGGGTAGAATAAAATTTTCTACAACATGGAACCCTTAGATTTCAAAAATAAAAATTTTAAGAGATCAAAACAAAAAAAAACCGAGAAAACTACAAACTTAGATTTACAAAAATGTAAACATTAAAACCAAAAACTCCAAGCTCTAAAGAGGCTTAGAATCATGCAAGAAAGAGAATCGAACAAACAAAATGGCCAAAATAATAATGTTCAAGATTTGGGAAGATGTACTTGCCTAGGGTTGGGGGAGGAGTAAATGTAGAAGAAGATGAAAGTAAATAAAGTTAATGGAGGAGAGAGAGAGAGAGAGAGAGAGAGAAGTTGGTCTTTATACAAAACCCTTCTCATCTAAAACCAATCCAAATTAAGCCAAGCCAAGTTGAACCAGACCAAATTAAACCAAGTCAAGATTAAACCAAGGCAAGGCTAAGAAAGACAAGTCAAAACATGGGTCGCCTGACAAATGTCAGAATTTCGTACACGTATACTAAAAATACGTATAACGAAAAAATGGGAGTGACATGTATGCCGTCGGTATACCCTGGTATACTGGCGGTATGCCGGTCAAGAAGAAAATCTATAAGTTGGAAAAATCTTTAAAGCGTTCCGAAAACCAAGAAAATACGAAGTACAGTACAAAAATACGTATTCGTATATAAATACCGATACTGTGAGACGAGTCTCACAGTGGGGTAGGGGGGTTAGTGGATGCAACGGCACTATCTGCGATGGGTTCCGGTGGATCCGAGGGATCTTCACTCCGCTGAGAGGGAGCAACAGAAGGATTATTGATGAATCCCTTGTAGGAGATGGCAACATGCCCTTGATGGTGGTAGAGCGAGCAGGAATGAGGGTTTTTCTCGTATACAACGGATTGTCGGGTGATTCACGAATCTGGGAGATTCATAAGTATGCAGTCGGGGAGGTGCTTGCATGCTGATATCGATTTCTATAAGCACCCTTGCGCGGCTAGGGCGTGAGAACATAGTCATAGAGTTGTCCATTTTAAGAGGCACTCCTATGAAAGATTCAACCAGGAACAGGGTCTGCTTGGCGAAGAGGAATGAAGGGAACGACGGGAAGGATACCCATACTGGAGCGATGGTCGTTGTAATGCCTGTGGTTCGTATTACGCATTTCTGGAATACGTGTACATATTTATTCTTGTATTGCATGATTCCTTGTTTAGTTTTCTTCATGGCTTGGCTTGGTTTATTCTTGGCCCGGGTTGGCTTGGTTCGATTGGGATTATTTTGGTTCATCATGAACCATGGATAAACCCCCTACCTACCACCACCTTTGATATTTATTGCCCTTTTCTTCTTTTTCTCGCTTCATTACTCATCTTCTTCTTCCTCATTTACTCCCTTCACCTACCAGAGAGAGAAGAGAGAGGTCTAGGCAAGTGCAATCTTGCTTCATGATGGATCTCATGTTTTATTGTTCCATTCTCTTCCTTACTAGATTCTAAGCCTCTTTAGAACTGGAAGTTTTCGGTTTTGATGGTTATATTTTTGTAGATCTAAGTTTTAAATTCCTTCTTGTTTAGTTTTCTTGGTTTTGATCTCTAAAAACTTGGTATTTCCAAAAACTAGTGGTTCCATGTTGTAGAGAATTTGATTTCATGCAGTTTTGGCTTTTGTTTCGCTTAATTTCGACTCCGGATGAGGAAGTTATGGCCATTACAAGTTTTCAGAACTTTCATGGCTGAACTTGCTGTTTGGGGACGATGAACCTCATGCGCCGGGAGGCCATGCGCCGATTCGTGCAGTAATCTCATGCGCCGATTGCGCAGGAATCTCATACGCCGATTCGTGCAGGAATCCCATGCGCCGATTCATGCAGGAATCCCATGCGCCGATTCGTGCAGGAATCCCATGCGCCGAGTGCGCAGGAATCTCATGCGCCGATTCGTACAGAAATCTCATGCGCCGATTCGTACAGGAATCCCATGCGCCGATTGTGCAGGAATCTCATGCGCCGATTCGTGCAGGAATCCCATGCGCCGATTGCGCAGGAATCTCATGCGCCGATTCGTGCAGAAATCTCATGCGCCGATTCGTGTAGGAATCCCATGCGCCGATTGTGCAGGAATCTCATGCGCCGATTCGTGCAGGAATCCCATGCGCCGATTGCGCAGGAATCTCATGCGCCGATTCGTGCAGTAATCCCATGCGCCGATTCGTGCAGGAATCTCATGCGCCGATTGTGCAGGAATCTCATGCGCCGATTCGTGCAGGAATCCCATGCGTCGATTGCGCAGGAATCTCATGCGCCGATTCGTGCAGGAATCCCATGCGCCGATTCGTACAGGAATCTCATGCGCCGATTCGTGCAGGAATCCCATGCGCCGATTGCGCAGGAATCTCATGCGCCGATTCGTGCAGGAATCTCATGTGCCGATTCGTGCAGGAATCCCATGCGCCGATTGTGCAGGAATCCCATGCGCCGGAATTGCTCTATTTCGCTGTTTTGCATGTTTAAGTCGTTTTGTAGCTAGAATCTTGAAAAACTCAAAACATGAAAGTTGTAGATCTTTTCCTTGGCTTCAAGAACATGTTATTAGTTATTCTATACAAGTTTCTCTCATTCATGATAATGTAAGGGTAGAACACGATAGTGGCCTGTTAAGGCGCACTCTTGACAAGTACCAAGTGGACATGACATGACCTGATAGTAGCCCACCGTGGTGCACTCCTGACAAGAAAACCTGATATGATATACCCTGATATGCTGTTGCGACGGCTACCTGACATGACATGACCTGTTTAATTAATCAGGACACCGTGGGCGATTGTGCTTGTACAAATAATCCAGTCCTGTCTTGCATCATGTCTAGGAGGGGACTCCTGAGTACCACGGTCAGGAGTACCTACTGAAATGGACTAAGGTTAATAATTAGTATAATTTACTAGTCATGAAGAGATGTTCTCCAGTTACAGGCGATCCCGTTATCCCGGCCGCTAATGCTTGGACTTGTAGCCTGCCGACGAGTAGGGCATATTTCCAGCCCACTGTTATGTGGGGCACTCTTGATTGTCACTTTAAATGATTGAACTCTATTGTCACTCTAATGTATTGTACTCTCTGAATTGTCACTATAATGATTGCCTGGATAACCTGGATAGCTGCAGGGCCTGTGACTACTTGGAGCATCTTATTGTATCTTGCTAGTAACTAGGATTGTGATAACCCTAGTTAGATAATGTAGAAAGCCGTAGGCAATGATTGGCCGTGATTGATTGGATGGAGTCTAGTCCAGTATGGTATTGTCTAGAATTGATTGATTGCAAGATTGTACCAGAATGATTGAATGATTGTCACTCCAGATTGTCACTATAATGATTGTCACTCCAGATTGTTACTTGACCTGATTTCTTATATTTATCTTGCCGATAAATGGTGAGAGAAACCAAGTTCCGTTCAGACGAAGGGTTACAACCCCGGTCCTTGTTTGGTTTACGGGTTGTAACCTAGCTATCTGAATAGTTCCATGGTTATCTCATCGTATATCATCCTGGCATGCTTTTCCATATGTCCTGTCTTTTAGTGATTCTATGCAAGATTGTCTTTTATAATTATCTATCATGCTTTTCTTAAATTACGGTCTCTTATTATGTAATTACATTATTGTGCTAATTTGCTGGCTTTAGTTCTTAGTGAAGCCTCCTTTGTGGCACTTGCTCTTTCTGGGGTCTGACCCAGCTGGTTTTGTATGGCCAGATACCGGAGCAGCACCAAAGGATCTCCCTGCTTTCCAGCCCGATGGTGGTCACCAGGCGTAACCAGGGCTTCGAGTGGGTTTCTTTTGTTCTTTCACTGTAATATTGTAAATTATTCTTTTGAGGCGTTTAGCCGACGAGCAAGTGTTAGCTCGATTGTACTTACTTACTGTCTGCCTACGGGCTGTAGCATGATTGACAAGCCCCGGGGGTTGATCATGTATGACTGAACTCTTGCTAGTCCTCGCATTTTGTAACGACTAGCTTCATGATCATTCCGAATATATAATGTATGGGACGCCTTACTATTGTGTATTTGGTGGTCTGACATCTTGTAATTACTATTAGTTGGTTGAGATTGAGACAATAGGCTATTTTATGACCTTAAGAGACTGATGGATTGTAGTGAAACCCTCACATATCTAGACAGCCATGATCGTATAGCGGGGTGGATCCCATTCCGTTATACGTAGCTGGCTATGTCTGCCCCCGCTTTCCAGTATTCTGGTTCTGGGGCGTGACATGGTTTAAGTGGTGGCCCATGCAGGTCTTGTTAATCAAGATGTGTGAGGGTTTATCGAATAGATGTCTCAATCAGTACTCGTCCTTGATCTCTGCTCGTATCCTCTTGATTCCTGAAATTCTTGTCCTGATCACATGCTTGTAATCGTTGATCTGTCCTGGTCCTTCCTTATTGTTCCCATGTCGTCTTCTTCAGCGGCATTGAACCTGGACCTGCCGATCAGCAAGGCGGATCACCTCCCGTGGACCAGCAGCAACCAGAAGATCAGGCCCAGCACTCAGCAGCAGCCTCCCGATCCGTACCTCCTGGAGAACCAGTACCGCCAGTTCAGCCCGTCCAGCCAGCAGGGTCAGAGGATGGAGGATTGGTAGGACTCATCCGTGAGTTGCTCGCATCCCAAGATCGTCAGGGAGATGCCCTGCACCAAGCAGTACAAGATGCTCTGAATAGAAGTGGTCCTCGAGGGAACAGTGCGGTCAACAGTTTCAAGCGCCTGAACCCTCCATTCTTCGATGGCAGCGAGGATGCCATTGCTGCCGATGCTTGGCTACAAGATATAGAGGTGATTCTCGAAGCCGCGAAGACTCTAGAAGACGAGAAGGTGGCTGTGGTGCGCCTACAGTTATTGGATCTAGCCCGCAGTTGGTGGGCCGCACAAGCAGTGGGATTGACAACACCTGTCTCCTGGGCAGTGTTCAGCGAGAAGTTCCAGACCAAGTATTATGATGCAGTGGCTCGATATGACTTGCAGACCAGGTTCAGTAATCTTAAGCAGATGGGGAGGACGGTCGACGAATATGCGGCCGAGTTTTCCAGACTCAGTCGGTTTGCTCCCACCTTGGTGGCAACCGAGTTTGACAGAGCACAGAGGTTCCAGCAGGGACTTCACCTGGAGATTATATTGGCAGTAGAACAGTTCGAGCATCAGACCTATGATGCGGTGTTGCGAGCAGCAAGGAGGCACGAGTATACCTCCCAGAGAATAGTGGACAGGACCGGAGGTCGGAAGCGGTCCCATAGTCAGATGAATCAGTCTTCAGTACCAGTCCCGGCAGATAGGGCTTTGACTATTGGAACTCCGAGGCAAGCAACCTCAGTTACGTCGGTTCAGCACTCAACCCCGACGTACCCTCAGCAGAAACAGAAGCAAGCACAGTCTTCCGCCGTAGGCTGTTCTTATTGTGGGAAGCCTGGACACGTGGTAGCAGAGTGTCGCAAGGCGTTGGGATTGTGTTTATTGTGTGGAGCACCGGACCATAGGGTGGGGTCCTGCCCATTCAGAGTTGATTCAACATCGACAGTATCTAGTCCCTCGGTTAGGGGACCAGCACCAGCACCAGTACCAGCTCCAGTTCACCAGCAACAGCAGTTTCCGTTCCCGAGGCCATTGCCGACTCAGGCCCAGACTTTCCAGCAACAGAACCCGCGGCAGTTTGCCTTAGCCCAGGCTCAGGTTCAGAATCGGCCGAGAGGTATATGTGTCCTCTTATCTTGCTTTTCTACCGTCATTATGAGGGGTACATGACGTATTTCATGTATCCTAATTACAACGGTACCTCTCGGACCCGAGCCATATCTAGGTCATTCGAAATTGGTTATTGGTACCAACCTTTTCGTATGAGGATAGGCCCGTATCCATGTTTGACCAAAGAGAGAGACCTCAAGCGCAAGACTATCTGTTTAGTTCGTGTTGCTTGAGTTCATCGCTCTTTGGGTGAGTCAACGTGGGAGCGTGAGGATGATATCCGATCATGATATTCTGACTTATTTGACTCGTGAGGTATAATGTCCTTCTTATGCCTCATGCCTTCGATTCCTTGCTTGCATGATTGATTGCTTGATTGATTGTCTAGTATAGCTTGCCTGTGATTAATGTAGCTTGTCATTGCTCCTCTAGCCTCTTGATTAAATTCCGAGGATGGAATTCTTTTAAGGTGGGTAGAGTTGTAATGCCTGTGGTTCGTATTACGTATTTCTGGAATACGTGTACGTATTTATTCTTGTATTGCATGATTCCTTGTTTAGTTTTCTTCATGGCTTGGCTTGGTTTATTCTTGGCCCGGGTTGGCTTGGTTCGATTGGGATTATTTTGGTTCATCATGAACCATGGATAAATCCCCTACCTACCACCACTTTTGATATTTATTGCCCTTTTCTTCTTTCTCTCTCTTCATTACTCATCTTCTTCTTCCTCATTTACTCCCTTCACCTACCAGAGAGAGAAGAGAGAGGTCTAGGCAAGTGCAATCTTGCTTCATGATGGATCTCATGTTTTATTGTTCCATTCTCTTCCTTACTAGATTCTAAGCCTCTTTAGAACTGGAAGTTTTCGGTTTTGATGGTTATATTTTTGTAGATCTAAGTTTTAAATTCCTTCTTATTTAGTTTTCTTGGTTTTTATCTCTAAAAACTTGGTATTTCCAAAAACTAGTGGTTCCATATTGTAGAGAATTTGATTTCATGCAGTTTTGGCTTTTGTTTCGCTTAATTTCGACTCCGGATGAGGAAGTTATGGCCATTACAAGTTTTCAGAACTTTCATGGCTGAACTTGCTGTTTGGGGACGATGAACCTCATGCGCCGGGAGGCCATGCGCCGATTCGTGCAGTAATCTCATGCACCGATTGCGTAGGAATCTTATGCGCCGATTCGTGCAGGAATCCCATGCGCCGATTCGTGCAGGAATCCCATGCGCCGAGTGCGCAGGAATCTCATGTGCCGATTCGTGCAGGAATCTCATGCGCCGATTCGTGCAGGAATCCCATACGCCGATTGTGCAGGAATCTCATGTGCTGATTCGTGCAGGAATCCCATGCGCCGATTGTGCAGGAATCTCATGCGCCGATTCGTGCAGGAATCTCATGCGCCGATTCGTACAGGAATCTCATGCGCCGATTCGTGCAGGAATCCCATGCGCCGATTGTGCAGGAATCTCATGCACCGATTCGTGCAGGAATCCCATGCGCCGATTGCGCAGGAATCTCATGCGCCGATTCGTGCAGGAATCCCATGCGCCGATTCGTACAGGAATCTCATGCGCCGATTGTGCAGGAATCTCATGCGCCGATTCGTGCAGGAATCTCATGCGCCGATTGCGCAGGAATCTCATGCGCCGATTCGTACAGGAATCTCATGCGCCGATTCGTGCAGGAATCTCATGCGCCGATTGTGCAGGAATCCCATGCGCCGGAATTGCTCTATTTCGCTGTTTTGCATGTTTAAGTCATTTTGTAGCTAGAATCTTGAAAAACTCAAAACATGAAAGTTGTAGATCTTTTTCTTGGCTTCAAGAACATGTTACTAGTTATTCTATGCAAGTTTCTCTCATTCATGATAATGTAAGGGTAGAACACGATAGTGGCCTGTTAAGGCGCACTCTTGACAAGTACCAAGTGGACATGACATGACCTGATAGTAGCCCGCCGTGGCGCACTTCTGACAAGAAAACCTGATATGATATACCCTGATATGCTGTTGCGACGGCTACCTGGTATGACATGACCTGTTTAATTAATCAGGACACCGTGGGTGATTGTGCTTGTACAAATAATCCAGTCCTGTCTTGCATCATGTCTAGGAGGGGACTCCTGAGTACCACGGTCAGGAGTACCTACTGAAATGGACTAAGGTTAATAATTAGTATAATTCACTAGTCATGAAGAGATGTTCCCCAGTTACAGGCGATCCCGTTATCCCGGCCGCTAATGCTTGGACTTGTAGCCTGCCGACGAGTAGGGCACATTTCCAGCCCACTGTTATGTGGGGCACTCTTGATTGTCACTTTAAATGATTGAACTCTATTGTCACTCTAATGTATTGTACTCTCTGAATTGTCACTATAATGATTGCCTGGATAACCTGGATAGCTGCAGGACCTGTGACTACTTGGAGCATCTCATTGCATCTTGCTAGTAACTAGGATTGTGATAACCCTAGTTAGTTAATGTAGAAAACCGTAGGCAATGATTGGCCGTGATTGATTGGATGGAGTCTAGTCCAGTATGGTATTGTTTAGAATTGATTGATTGCAAGATTGTACCAGAATGATTGAATGATTGTCACTCCAGATTGTTACTATAATGATTGTCACTCCAGATTGTTACTTGACCTGATTTCTTATATTTATCTTGCCGATAAATGGTGAGAGAAACCAAGTTCCGTTCAGACGAAGGGTTACAACCCCGGTCCTTGTTTGGTTTACGGGTTGTAACCTAGCTATCTGAATAGTCCCATGGTTATCTCATCGTATATCATCCTGGCATGCTTTTCCATATGTCCTGTCTTTTAGTGATTCTATGCAAGATTGTCTTTTATAATTACCTATCATGCTTTTCTTAAATTACGGTCTCTTATTATGTAATTACATTATTGTGCTAATTTGCTGGCTTTAGTTCTTAGTGAAGCCTCCTTTGTGGCACTTGCTCTTTCTGGGGTCTGACCCAGCTGGTTTTGTATGGCCAGATACCGGAGCAGCACCAAAGGATCTCCCTGCTTTCCAGCCCGATGGTGGTCACCAGGCGTAACCAGGGCTTCGAGTGGGTTTCTTTTGTTCTTCCACTGTAATATTGTAAATTATTCTTTTGAGGCGTTTAGCCGACGAGCAAGTGTTAGCTCGATTGTACTTACTTACTGTCTGCCTACGGGCTGTAGCATGATTGACAAGCCCCGGGGGTTGATCATGTATGACTGAACTCTTGCTAGTACTCGCATTTTGTAACGCCTAGCTTCATGATCATTCCGAATATATAATGTATGGGACGCCTTACTATTGTGTATTTGGTGGTCTGACATCTTGTAATTACTATTAGTTGGTTGAGATTGAGACAATAGGCTATTTTATGACCTTAAGAGACTGATGGATTGTAGTGAAACCCTCACATATCTAGACAGCCGTGACCGTATAGCGGGGTGGATCCCATTCCGTTATACGTAGCTGGCTATGTCTGCCCCCGCTTTCCAGTATTCTGGTTCTGGGGCGTGACAGTCGTCTCGCGGTTAGGAGAGAAATTTGTCATCCATTTGAAGGTGGGCATCGGAGCTCCCGCGACGAACCACAGGTCTTTGGACCTCAAGCGAAGGTAATCTACGTCCGCGGTGAAGCGGATCAAGAGATGTCGGGCGTCGAGGACTCCCACGGAGAATTTACTGGTGAATCCGAAGGTTGCCAGCGCCGTTCTAATGGCGTCAACAGGGGGCATCTCCGGAAGAATTTGTCGATTAGGGCTAATCTGAAGGAAAGAGCCAGGGAGGAGACTTCGGCCGTCGAGAAATCGATCGATGGTAATCCTTGGACACATCTAATAGACCTCGGGGGGAAGGAGGGAAGGTGAGGTAGAGGGGGAGGAGGATGGTCGGCCGGCGCATCCACAGGGGGGCCGCCGAACCGCATCAGCGAAGGTGGAAGCCAGCCGTACACAGGGCAAATGGGGGCTGGGAGGAGGGGGGGATGACGGAAGGAGGAGAGGGGAAGGTGGGAGGGAGGAGAAGGCAGAGGTGACGGGCGACAAAAGCCGCCGGGGAAGGGGGGCCTGCGGCCGGCCCTAGGGCCAAACCACAATCGCCCCCAAATTGCCTATACCTAAGAGCACGAAGAAGGAAAAAAAATCATTTGTTATATATATATATAAAAGAAGGAAAAAAATATATATATATATAAACTCGCCTATGTTTATACATATATATATATATATATATATATATATATATATATATATATATATATATATATATATATATATATATATATATATATATTTCCTTCTTTTATATATATATATATATATATATATATATATATATATATATATATATATATATATATATATATATATATATAAACTCGCCTATGTTTTTATATATATATATATATATATATATATATATATATATATATATATATATATATATATAAACTCGCCTATGTTTCATGAGTATTAAAAGGGACCTCCCTTATCCTTTATATTTTATTCTAAAAATAAGGATAGTTAATGTAATAATCCTTTATATAAAATCTAAAACATAAAGGATGTCCGTGTAATTATTCTAAAAGTAATAAAAATTTGTTTAATAAGCATGAAATATAGGGAAGGGTAAAGTAATTTGTCCTATATATAGAAATAAATACACATATTTGAAAAGGAAAATGTTAAATCTGCAACCAAATACTTACAACCTTCTTATAACCTCTCTCTCCAACCCCTTACACATGGGTCCCACCGGATCCTACCTCCCCTCTCACCCTCCTGCTACATGGGCTCCACCCGACCCCACCACTTGCCTCCTCCTCCAATCGAAGGCCGACATGTTGCGATTGTAAGAAAATTCTAAGCATTTGGTTGTAGGCATATCAAAGCTCATTTGGAAAACAAAGTATTGTTTTAATATTCCATAAAGGATGATGTGGTTCAAATGTTTACCACTCGAACATCACGTCCTCTAACTCAAACTTACACGCTAGACTTTTACAACTCTATACTACACTTAGGTCTCGTTTGATATAGTGTAATGTAATCGTAATCACAATATAATCAAACAGAAAAAATTTAATGCATTATGTTTCCTTTCGTTGAATGGAATTGATCATGATTTATGAAGAGTCACTCTGTCTCTCTGTCTTTTTTTCGAACTCTCTTTCCCAGGGGACTGCTCCTCATACCAAAATGTTAAACCCCCTCCCCCTCCCCCCCCCCCCCCCCCCCCCCTCTTCACAAGGCACCAGGTTTTGGCAATAGGCTCCTTACAAGTCTTTGAATGAAGCTCTTGAATTGGCAAGTCCAATTCACCCCTAATCTCGACAGCCACCGCCATAATTCCTGTGAATGACTGGCTAACCGGGCCATGCATGTGGATAGGAGTCCTTCGTAACCGCAAAGGATGTGCACAGATCCTTCACATCTAAAGTTGCAGTCTCACCAAATCTCTATGGAGCATATTGGACTACAAGGCTAGAGATAGTTGGACTAGGGGTTCATTGTTGAAGTCGGTCCTCCCCACCATCATTTTTATTGTCTGAATTAGGCATGATCATATCAGAATGACCCACGTGGGGAGGGGTGGTGGGAGAGAGGGGATCACCACTAATGTCCCTTCGAATCCACCTATCTACTGGACAAAGGGAGATGGGTTGAGGACAACTTCGAAGGGTTTGGGCAATATATCTGAACACTTCAAAGAAATCAGTCTCCATACTCGTTGTCATGTTCCGATTTTATCGAATTGCTAAGTCACCATCGGATAAGATGTCGTACAAGTCTAAATTACACATGTAAAAAACTTACAAGAGTGATAATTCATTTTGAACTTCAGGTTAAAACAATATAACAGCAGAAAGTTGAAGACACAATATAGGAAGAAAATAGCTTTTCATTAGTAGCTTTACATCCATGAAATAATAAAATGACTGACATTCTATTATTAAATAATATTAACACTATATTCATCATGCCCCCTTTTGTATATTGAAATCAAAATGTCTTTAAAAGAAATAGCTTCAAAATACTTCAAAAAATAGGAAGAGCTTCAAATCGTTTTTCCAAGACTTCTACTATTGTAAAACCTCAAAAGACTGCAAAAACAACATCTCCAAGGGTGCTTCTATGCCAAATAGAGTGCTCATGCATAGAACACTACTTTGTCAAGAAGAATAAAGGCCATCACACTAGTACTCTCATATGAGCCATCTGTACCGTCCCAAATGTTGCACCCACCCGAGGCCCAGTTGCATAACCTTTTCACGGACCAAGGTTATGCGGGAAGCTTCCGGAACATTCTAGAAGATGGAGGAAGGCTCCAGAAGATAGTGGATCTCTCCAGAAGGCCCAAGAACGTTCTAGGAGGCCCAAGAAGCTTCTGGATGGCCCGTGAAGTTTTCTTTTCTGTTGTTAGGGAATAAAGCTGGAATATGTCGTTCCAGTTATGCTAGAAAAGAATAATTCTTGGAATATTCCTTTCAGGACTTTCCAAGTAAAGCTCTCTGAGCACTTATAAAAGGGGGTGGCTTTCATTTGTTCCTCACCACCTTCACTACATGAAATTGTAAGCATTCTCCAAGCTAATAAAGAGATTCTTACGAGTCCATCTTTGCTCCACTATTCTTAATTTTCTTAGCGATCTAGCTAAGTCGTGTTGGGGAGGCTTGCACGAGTCTTTAAGGAAGAAGACAGTACATCGCACGGGACGAAGTGCTAGCAAAAATACTAAGTCCATGACAAGTGGTATCAGAGCCAGGTTCGAACGCCGTCATGTCTTTGACCGAAGCAATCATCAACGAGCAACCCGCATCGCCTAAGGAGAAGGCGAAGATGTTGAGGAAGGGCAAGAGCAAAGAACCGTCGATGGAACGGACTCTTGGCGAGTTGGCTGAACGGATGTGATTGCTGGAGAAAGGCGTGACGGGCATCAAATTTTAAGTGGAGCAAAACCAAACGGCTCACGAGAAATTTGCCCAGGGTTTGGAGGCAGACGTCGCCACTGCTATGTCGGAGTTCCGAGAGCATCTCCGCGAGATGCAGGCCGAGTTCCAGGAGGAACGAAAGGCCACTAAGGCGGAGATTGTCGAACTACGCAAAGAGCTACAAACCAAGGCAGAGGTCCTTGAGAGGGCCATTGCTGGTGGTCCGACTCCGAGGAGGGAGTCAACATAGAGGGTGAAGTATCCAGAACCCAAACCCTTCACTGGCTTACGGGACGCGAAGCAGGTGGATAACTTCATCTGGAATGTCGAGCGCTACCTAAAGGCGGTCCGCATCGAGGATGAGACCGACAAGGTAAACACATCGTCCCTATATTTCTTGATGATGCTACGCTGTGGTGGCGACGCAGGTGCATCGATATAGAAAAGGGACTCTGTTCGATCGAGACTTGGGAGGATCTCAAGAAGGAGATCAAGTCTCAATTCTACCCGAAGAACGTGGAGTATGTCGCAAGACAGAGTTTGCGACAACTCAAACACACTGGGTCCGTTAAGGAGTATGTGGCAGGGTTCACCTGCCTAATGCTTTCCATTTCAACTATGGGCGAAGAAGATCGTCTGTTCCACTTCCTGGAAGGTCTACAACCATGGGCGACACAAGAATTACAGAGGCAAGGTGTGTCAGATGTGAACGCGGCTGTTGCAGCAGCCGAGAAGCTGATGGAGTATCGATGGAATGATGTCCCAAAGCCCAAGGAAAAGACCACCACCAAGTTTAATATTTGGGGAGCAAAGAAGAACAATGGAAAGGGAGGCCCGCTGAAGGACAAGCAGCACGCAAAGCCTTCGACGGAGCGAAAGATTGAACGCTTCATGTGCGAAGGAAATCACTTCGCACAAAACTGCCCGAACAAAGACAAAAGGGTGAGCGCGGTCCAAGGCGAGGAGGCCGAGGACGAGGAGCCTAAGAAGGGGGCTCACATGGGTGCCCTGTGCCTATTGAACACTTTGAAAAGCAAGGCGGTAGTGTCCAAGACCCCGAATTGAGAGCTGATGTACGTGGACGTGAAGATTAACAGCCACAGCACCCGGGCGATGGTTGGCACAGGGTCAACCCATAACTTTATCTCAGACGCGAAGGTCCGACGCTTGAGTCTGGTGCTGGAAGAAGACTCAACCATGATAAAGGTGGTAAACTCTGAGGCACGCCCCATGCAGGGGATGGCCAAAGGAGTGAAAATCCAAGTGGAAGACTGGACGGGTGTCACCAGTCTCACGGCAGCACCACTGAATGACTTCAACATGATCCTCGGGATGGACTTTCTTACTTCGGTAAAGGCGGTCCAATACCGCATCTGGGAGTCGTCGGGATCATAGAAGAGAGCTCTTCGTGCATGGTGACAATTGTACGAGGCGAGCTTGCGAAGGGGAAGGCTCTCTCCGTATTACAATTCAAAAAGGGGATGCGACACGGAGATACGATTTAACTTGCAGTGCTCAAGACGGAGGAGGCGCCCGTACAGGAGGATCTTCTGCCTGAGATCGATGATGTCCTTGTGGAGTTCGGGGATGTCATGCCGAAGGAGTTGCCAAAGAGGCTACCTCCGTAGAGGAAGATAGACCACTCCATCGAGTTGGAGCCGGACATGAAGCCGCCCGCCATGGCTCCATATCGCATATCCCCGCCCGAGCTAGACGAGTTGAAGAAGCAACTCAAGAAACTGCTGGATGTGGGATTCATCAGACTGTCGAAGGCCCCGTATGGTACACCGGTGTTGTTCCAAAAGAAGAAGGACGGAAGTCTTCGTTTGTGCATCGACTATCGTGCACTAAATAAGGTAACCGTCAAGAACAAATATCCCATCCCATTGGTGGCGAACTTGTTCGACCAATTAGGAGGCACGAAACACTTCTCCAAACTTGATCTGCGCTCGGGGTATTATCAAGTCCGGATTGCAGAGGACGACGAGGCTAAGACGACATGCGTTACGAGGTATGGCGCATATGAGTTTATGGTTATGCCTTTTGGTCTAACAAATGCTCCTGAAACTTTTTGTACCTTGATGAACAAGCTCTTTCATCCCTACCTGGATCGGTTCGTCGTGGTCTATCTCGATGACATCGTCGTGTAATCAAACACGATGGAGGAGCACATTGAGCATTTGAAGACCGTCTTCCAAGTGCTGAGGGAGAATAAACTTTTCGTTAAATCAAAGAAGTACTCATTTGCACAAGAAGAGGTATCATTCTTGGGGAACTGGATCGGGTATGGTAAGATATAGATGGATGGCATGAAGGTCCAGTCCATTCGGGAGTGGAAGGCTCCCACTAGGCCTACGGAGCTGCGTTCGTTCCTTGGCCTGGCGAACTACTACCGACGGTTCATCCGAGGATATTTCGCCATCGCAGCGCCTCTGACCGATCTGCTATGGAAGGATCGGGCGTGGAGCTAGACGCCCCGATGCGAGGAGGCATTAGAGACACTGAAGCGGGCTGTGAAGGAGGAGCAGGTCTTATCTCTATCAGACTACTCCAAGGCGTTCGAAGTGCACACGAATGCGTCTGACTTCGCCATCGGTAGGGTGTTGGTGTAGGAAGGGCACCCCATCGCATACGAGAGCCGCAAGTTGAATGATACCGAGCAGCACTACACGGTGCAAGAGAAGAAGATGACTGTGGTCGTGCATAGCTTGAGGACATGGCGGCACTACCTTCTCGGTACCAAGTTCGTGGTCATGACGAACAATATTTCCACGAGCTACTTCTTGTCCCAGAAGAAGCTGTCTCCGAAGCAGGCGAGATGGCAAGATTTTCTAGCCGAATTCGATATGGAGTTGCGGTATAAACCCGACAAGGAAAATCACGTGGCCGATGCACTCAGCAGGAAGGCCGAGCTCGCATCTGTGTGCTTGCTAAAGGAGGACATTCTGGACCGTATTCGAGTGGCTATCATGGAGGACCCACTAACACAGGCCAAAGTGAAGCTTGCCAAGAAGGGCAAAATGAGAAGGTTCTGGCTGAAAGACGGACTTCTCTACACCAAGGGCGACATGGTGGTCGTGCCTAGGTGGAGTAGCTTACGGAGACAGCTGCTCAAGGAGTGCCATGATACGAAGTGGACTGGACATCCGGGGCAGAAGCGGACCTTGGCGCTGCTGGAGGCCACATACGACTGGCCTCGCATGCGCGAGGATGTGGAGGACTATGTTCGTACTTGTCTTGTGTGCCAACAAGGCAAGATGGACCATCAGAAGCCCGCGGGTCTGCTGGAGCCTCTTCCCGTGCCAAGTCGGCCGTAGAAGAGCATATCAATGGACTTCATCTCCGCTATGCCGAAAGTGGGGGCGCTTGGGTCCATTCTTGTGGTGGTGGACCGGTTCTCAAAGTACATGACATTCATTGCTACTTCAACGGACTGCACAGCAAAGGAGGCCGCACGACTGTTCATCAGCCACGTGGTAAAGTTTTGGGGCATCCCGGTCAACATTGTCATCGACCGACATCCCCGCTTCATGGGAAAGTTCTGGACGAAAGTGTTCAAAATCTTCGGGACGGACTTACACTTCTCGACCAGCTTCCACCGGCAGACGGACGGAAAGACCGAGCGGGTCAACTCACTACTCGAGGAGTACTTGCGACACTTTGTGAGTGCCAACCATAGGGATTGGGTGCATCACCTCGACGTCGCTCAGTTATGCTACAATCTTCAATGGAGCGAGTCGTCGCACAACAGTCCATTCGAGTTGGTGATGGGTCGCCAACCGCTGGCCCCGTATATGCTGAGTGCAGGATCCTCGAATAGAAGCCCTGCGGCCAACCTGTTCACTTCAGACGTCAAGGCAAAGGCGGACATTGCCAAAGCATTTCTGGAGAAGGCCGCGAGGAAGATAAAGAAGTGGGCCGGCGCGAGGCGAAGGCCGGTTGAGTACAAAGAGGAGGACATGGTGCTGGTGAAGCTACAACTCCAACAGTTCAAGGTGTTCCAAAAAGTGCACAAGGGACTGATTCAGAAGTACGAAGGCCCCTTTCCCGTGCTGAAGGTAGGCAAGGTGGCCTACAAGCTTGAACTCCCCGCCAAGCTAAAAATTAATCCAGTCTTGTATGCAAGTTGCTTGAAGCCGTACCATGAAGACTTGGAGGATCACCAGCGAGGAGTTTCGAAGCGACCGACGACGACCATGACAACATCCTTCGACAAGGAAGTGGAAGCTGTGCTGGACAAGAGGACTCTTCGTCGGTGAGGCATGTCCCCGTATGTGGAGTACCTCATCCAATGGAAGGGCATGCCTTACGGCGAGTTTAGCTGGGAACGTGCTGATACGCTACATCAGTTCGAAGCCGAGATCCAAGCGTTTCTCAGCGAGCATGGTTGACGAGGGCGTCAACGCCTTAGGTGGGAGAGAATGTACCATCCCAAATGTTGCACCCCGCCCGAGGCCCAGTTGCATAACCTTTTCAAAGACCAAGGTTATGTGGGAAGCTTTCAGAACATTCTAGAAGATGGCTGAAGGCTCCCGAAGATAGTGGATCTCTCCAGAAGGCCCAAGATCGTTCTAGGAGGCCCAAGAAGCGTCAGGATGGCCCATGAAGTTTCTTTTTCTATTGCTAGGAAATAAATCTGGAATATATCGTTCCAGTTATTGTAGAAAAGAATAATCCTTGGAATATTTCTTCCAGGACTTTCCATGTAAAGCTCTATGAGCACCTACAAAAGGGGGAGGCTTTCATTTATTCCTCACCACCTTCACTGCATAAAATTATAAGCATTCTCCAAGCTAATAAAAAGATTCTTACAAGTCCATCTTTGCTCCACTATTCTTAATTTCCTTAGCGATCTAGCAAAGTCGTGTTGGGAAGGCTTGCACAAGTCTTGACAGAGGAAGACAGTGCGCCGTACGGGACGAAGTGCTAGCAAAAACACTAAGTCCGTGACACATCGCTCCCTTCATTAAAAATGAAGCGTCACGCATGTAAGAGGGTGTTTTGTTATACTGACAAAATCCTTTGTACTCCATGAAGAGTCGGATTCGCTTGTGGAATCGAGGAGACGACAACATTCAATTTTTATATTTAATTTTTTATTTTGGACGGTCAGTCCAAGCCAACAACCAAGACAAGACTCAAATCCTCTTTTATACAATATAAAGACCTAAACGTAAATCTAGATATATTCTTTCTTTTTTCATGGGACTTACCTGAAAGATGATATTATGCTCGACCCCGGCGGTCACAAAAACAAAAAAAGCGATAACTTTTTTTTGTCCCACTTATTAATATGAATTTGAACGTACATCTCATGCTTTGTGTTTATTAGACATACATTTAATTTTTTGTCGTGAAAAACATTCGTTTTGTCACGAAATGCATTCGTTTTGTCACGAAAATATTCGCTTTTTTAGGGGAAAATTTTGTTTTATCAAGAAAAAAATTGTGACAAAAAGTATAATATAAGTAATAAATTCATAAAATAGATATAGATATAATTTTTTATTAATAAGTGTAATCAAAGTTAAAAAATAGGCTTAATTTTAACTTGATACCCTCAACTATACAAATTTTCATCTTACGCTAAACTTTTTTACTCGACAACTCGATACCATCAACTATTTAATATTTTCAAGTTGATACACAAAATTTTAAAAAGGACAAAATTATCCCTCCCCTTCACTTTTCAATTGAACCCAACCCCTCCCGCCGGCTAACCACTCCCCCCTCCCCACCCCCACACGTGCCCCTCCCCCTCCAGCCACCTCGCCACCCTCGTCCTCTCCAACCACCCTTGACACCACCCCCCCGGTGTCCCCACTCCTCCCATCCCAGCAGCAACATCGCCCGCTGTCACCCCCAATATCTTGGATAGGACTATTATAGTCATTTACACTATTTTTATTATTTAAATATTTATTTAAATTATTAGTGTGGAGATAGAGCTAGTGTAGTTATTTTAATAGATAAATATATGTTGTTGAGGTTTTAATTATAAAACTTTGATATATTTAATAAATATAGGATACAAATTTTTAGTTTTAATTAGAAATAATTTCAGAGTATTCATATATAAATTTCTTGGTATTAATTCATTTATGAGGCATATATATATATATATATATATATATATATATATATATATATATATATATATATATATATATATATATATATATATATATATATATATAAATTATAAAAAGGAAATGAAAAAGATTTTATTATAGAAATACTTGTAAAACGGTAGCTAATAGTTTTCTATTATACAAATATTATCACTACCAAAATATGACAAATTTGTGACGAATTTAGCGACTCCATGAACGGACGTCGCTAATTTTTGGGAATTTAGCGACGTGGTAATGTGCCGTCGCTATTCGTCGCTGTTGGCGACTACTAGCGACGAATAGCAACATTAATTTATTAAATGGGAATCTGCGTCGCAATTTTGTCGCTACATGTCGCTAATTATTTTAATATAGCGATGCGTAGCGACGACTGTTATAGAACGTCACCGTATATTAGTAATCAGCGACGTCGCATGCTAAAGTCGCTAAATGTTTCATATAGGGCAGGAGGGTTTTCTTTTCGATCATTCCTCGAAATTTTTTCTTCCTCCCAATTTTCTCGCTCTTCCTCCTCTGGCGCTCGCACCCTCCTCCGGCCTCCTCCGCCTCCTCCTCCTCCTCCTCCTCCTCCCTTCTCCTTAGGTAGCCCCTCTCTCTTTCTCTCTCTTTCTCTCTCACGTACGACACAGACACTGGCTCAGATCTAGGGCATGGTAGCGGTGATAAGGAAGAAGGAAGTGGTCCAGCATTTAGGAGTGATTTGTGGTTCAGCTCATATCAGGTGAGTTTTTCCATTGGAAATCATTGTTCAGTCCTCATTGGACTTTAGTAGCAGTATTGTGTTTTAATAAGGGGACTCACTACTAAAATAAGGCAGATTAGCGATGTCCAGATACGTCGCTAATTATGGAAAATATGTCGCTAATCGTAATTAGCGACGACTTTAGCGACGGAAAATGAAGGTCACGAAAAAGCTAGTCGCAGATGACAAATTCGTCGCTCTACGTCGCTGTTTGCGACGTCACTGTCGTGTCGCTGGGTCGTCGCAAAGTTAGCGACGGAGAACGACGACAACTTTACGTCGCATAATTAGCAACGTAGTACGACTACGTAGCGACGTTTATTTCTATTTATGTGATGATATGGCATGCCTGCCACGTCAACAAAGTAGCGATGTACATCGACATAATGCCGCTAATTAGCGACATATTAGCGACGTTGCTATACATCGCTATCCGCGCTATCCGTCGCAGAATATTGAAAAAAATTAAAAAAATTTAATGTGTATTTTTGTTATGCTGTGTGTCTGTGTTTACAGTATGTGTGGTGAAGTGCAGTGTTCGAACCATCGACAGTTTTGCTTACTGTTCTATGTTTTATCTTAGATAGAAAGAGCAACAGTTCAGGATGCACTTCTCAGAGCTTCCTCTTCACGTCCTTCACCTTCTCGGGATCCTGTACGACGTCCTGAGAGAGTGAAGGATGTGAAAATGAAGCTCTCAGAAGTACACCCTGAACAGTTGCTCTTTCTGTCCAAGATAAAATATACAACAGTAATCGAAACTATCGATGGTTCCGAACACTGCATTTCACATACACTGTAAATACAAACACACATCATTACAAAAATATACATTATATTTTTTTAAAATTTGGGCAGCACCTCCTTTGTATATCAGATCATCGCTTATAACCCAGCATAGGTATATTTGTCATCCCCGTCGCAGATATCATCATAATTAACAGTCTCCCATCATAACAGTCTACAACTAATAGATGAATAACAGTCTCCCATCATAACAGTCTACAACTAAATATCATACATGTACTCAATGAAAATACCAACAAATTAAATATCACAAACATACATGTCCAACAAACATACATGTCCAACAAACATACATGTCCAACAGAGTCAAATAATAATGAAAATCGGTGTACAGAATGGTCAATGGGCCCATAGGGCCAATACATACAAAGATGATAAAAAAAATCTACTGGATCACTAAGGACCCCTGTCGCACATCTGGGATAGCATGTACTCATACTGCTCCTGTGTGAGCGGCACCGTAGGGGCAGTAGGAGGCAGTACAATGTCTGGAGTCGGTGCCGTTGATGGACAGGGAGGACGTATCTGCTCCAGCTCTCGCAGTCGCTCATCATGCACAGTAAGGGTACTCACCATCCTTTGAGTACTCTCCTCAATCGAAGCCGATACCTGAGTGGGTGAGACAGACATGGTCTTCTGCGATCCCTCCAGCTCGACCTGTCTACGCTCTGTGCGCTGCGTAGACTCGATGAACGTGTACAAGCTGGCAGCTGTAGCCTACTGCAGACTTATCAGCTCCTGTATACTGCGCTCGATCGTATCAAATCGTCCAGTGATCATCGGAGGGTCAGATCGTCGCTCTGCGGTAAGGTGATCAAAAATTTGCTGCTACAACTCGCGACGCAGCTCATCGATCTGACGACAAATATTCTGAGCTCGTGACGACGCCTGCGAAGCTGGAGACTACGCACTGATAAAGGGGGCCTGGGATGACTCTGAAGCCAAATACGCGCCGTAAGATCCCGTACCGTAGTACGTACCCTTCTGAAGACCGCCAACGGCGGTCATCCAGAGGTCGTCCGGCGATGAAGCTGTAGGCGGCTGGAAGGAAGTACCAGCCCCTCCCTCTGCTGGCGCACTAGCAGCAGCAGCCGCCTCCTCTTGTAGCCGAACAAACTCGGCCTAGAACAATGTTCGCTAACGTGTAAGTGTTTGCTAAAGTCTATATTGATATCTATTTTTCTGTTTTCTAAATTATAGTAAATTAATATAAAGAATAGAACGTACATATGCCTGCGTCGTCCTTTCGTCAATGAACTCCCCAGCCCTCCGATGGGTGACCAGGAAGACGGTCACCATGTTCGGGTCCTCACCCTTTTTTACCTGTTAAAATATATTATCTATTATTAGTATTAAACATTCTATCCAACTATATATAAAATGATGTCTGTCATAGGAAACGTACCAGACGACGAAAATGCTCCGTCATCAGAATAGAGCCACCACACCACTTACTGGCGCTCGATCGTGCCACCTTGGCCTTGTCAGACCGCTCCTGGTACCTGGCCTCGGCGAATCTAGCCTTCATCGCAGTCCACTGCTCTGGCATGATCCAACTATGGATCGGCTTTCTGGAGCGATCACGAGACTTCTGGTCGTGGATCGCATCACGGATGAGCTTGCCTGCGACGACAGAAAATTGGGCCTCGATCTTCGCCGCCCGGTGTGGTGGATAGAAATAGGTCCTCTACAAGAAGTAAAATAGAAAAGTTATATAATATACACAAATGATTATTAAAATTTAAAAATAAACAAAGTTTTTACCTTGAAGTGGGCCAACCAAAAGGCTTTCCTATCTACGGGAGCATCTGAGTAGTTAATCCAAGGCCCACCATAGTTCTGCCTCAGAAATAACCCCAGTTGTCTCTGTACTGCAGGAGGCCGATATCTATACAATAATAAATTTCATGAATATATATGTACATATAACATTTGAGTAATATATATAAACTAATTAACTTACTACGTAGGCCCGTCCGTCCAAATCTCCATGCGCATCTCGTCCGGGGGAGCGCATGGAGGGTCGCTCTCACCTCCTGGCTGGACAGGATCAGTTTGATCACCGTCCTCCATATGCTCGACGTCGGCTCTCCCCATGGAGCCGTCGGCAGGAGAAATGCTGGACGCGGGAGGAATACTGGACACGGGATCAGGAATGCTGGACGACGAGGGAGGAGTCGCCAACCTGCTGGAACTGCCCTATCCCAGTAATGGACCGGGAACAGAACGGTACACTGGCGTACTCGGAGATGAGGATGAGGGTACAGAATCTGCATCCCCAGCCCGAGGCAGACGGGACTGCCTAACATAATATCCTCCGCGTCGTCCGGGTCTAGTCATACCTGATAATAACATATGACAATAAAACAAATATACATATTTATATGATAGACATCACAGATTTTTCAAAAATCTCATAGTCACAGATAAAAGTGTCACTAAAGTGTCACAGATTTATATGATAAAAGTGTCACTAAAGTGTCAAATATGATGATAAAACAAACGTACAGATTTAATCCTCTTCTGAAAATTCATCTAGTTCGTTTAGCTCATCTTCTTCTTCTTCTTCTTCACTTTCATCTGCATCTTCCTCTTCAGATAATTCTACATCTCCTATACAATAAGATGTGTAATAAGAAACTTCCGTCGTGTCCACTTCTATAATATTTGTTACAAGAGGTAGTTCATCCTCCTGATAAGCTATATCGTCAACCTCAAAGGTATTTCTAGCTTTGGTCTTGCATACTGCCCACCAGTCTGACCTTGTTGTTCTCCGTTTAGGATAACTTGTGAAGTACACGAGCTGAGCCTGACTTGATAGGACAAATGGTTTATAGGCTTGATATCGACGCCGATAGTTTATATCCACAAGATCGTGCTTGTCAACTTTCCACCCTTGACCTTCAATCGGATCGAACCAATCATACCTGAATAACACAATCTTAGCAGGCTCTATTCCATAACTATATGTCAGCTCCACAATCTCCCGTAGGACGCCATAGAAATCGTTGTCCGCATCAACGTCTTTGTAGTTCGAAGATCTGATACACAAACAACTATTTTTGGTAGAATCGAGATCCACAAAGTTGTCTCTGATCGGGCAAGTTGTTGACTTGAACCTAAACTCATTAACACAGTAGCTTGGCCATATTTTTACAGCATAAATTGGTCCTTTGGCTAGCGTTCTAATCGACACATTCTCAAGTCTTGCGTATGGACGATCGACCTAATTCCCACGAAAAAAATAAATTAAGCTCATTCTCAAGTGCATATACAGAAAGGTAATTACAGAGTTCTTAAGTCTTACATATGTACTCAACCATGATGGAAAATAATACCTTATTTTTTGTTCTAGTTCTTCTTCTGTTATGTGTGGCCTACCTGACCTCACATCATCATTAAATATGCTGAAAACAACATCGTTCAATTAATTTAATAGTATAATAATCAACACTATTAAAATAATGTAGACGTATTAATTACTTATCCCTCCAGCTTCTCTACTTCATCATCGTCGCAGTTGAGTAATACATACACCTGAGCAGCCCTTAGCTCATCATCGTTCAGATATCTCTTCTTCATTTTACTCGATGGCTTTCCTGGGGCATTGAATACCTTCAGTATTGTATCATTACATTCATGATCTCCGTCGTCATTTCTGGAAGCTCTCGTTCTATTAGTTACAACATGAGGCTTTGTAAAATCCCTAAATTTCTACTATTTTTTTATTTATTTAAAATTTGTGCTGATTTAAAATTTTGTATCGTACGTTACGTAATCGTATTGTACGTCGTGTGCGAAGGTTCGTCTTTCGTAATTGCTCGACGAATGCGAATATGTGCGAGCGTACATATTTTTGAAAAACAATATTTTTATTATTTTTATAGTTTCAAAGAAATATAGACAATAATTATTTCTAGCTATTATTTTCAAGTTTACGTTTTATTTATGAAAGCCTTTTCGTTTATAGCATTTATTAATGATAAATAATATTCTTAGGCATACATATATTTTCTAAATATTTTGCTAGTTTATTTTAAATAAAAATGTAATTTTTGAGATTTATTAATATTAATATTTTATTATTCAAAAAGATATTTAAAAATATTTATTATTTTTGAAATTATTATTATTGGTATTTTGAAAAATATATTTGAAAGTTATTGTGGCCATTTAAATCTTGATTTGATTTTTGGATTTATTTAATATCCATATTTGGAACCTGATTTATCCTATTTAATTTGAGCTAAGATTTAATTAGATTGGAATTGGATTTGATTTGGATGTAGATTTATTGAATTGATTTAAATTAGTAACTTAATTATCTATTTTGGGTTTAAACAAATCCTAACCTTTATCTATTTGGAAATTCCTACATCCTATAAATAGGCAGGTACTCATCCATGTATTTTATTCTACACAAATTTCTTCACAATTATACGTGCATCGTGTCTGTGTCCATCCAAATTCTTATTCCAATCTTTTTACATTTACATATTTTTCCCGTGTCGGACACCCCCGACATCAATGAAATTCTAATCCCTAAACCTAACCTAACCCTAAATTGGTCGAAGCCACGACCAACTCCCTGTCGACGAGCCTCATGTCCTGCAGCTCCCCCTGCCTTCTCCACAATCACCCATCATTACCACTTCCGCCACCACCCGTCGTCGACCGTCACAGCACCCCTTCCCGGCCAGCACCTCACCACCGCACCCCAACTCCGTTCCCAACTAGCCAACCCGACCACACCATCGACGTCGGCACCAAAACCACACCACCACCACGGCTACTGCCGCGGCAGCCCTGTCACCCCAGTCCCAGCCACCACCGTAGTCGACCCCCGGCAAACCCCCAAAAATCGAGAAATAAAAACAAACAACCAAAACCCTTACCTCTTCCCGACGCCGGCGTCGACTTCCGCCCGCCGCGCGTCCGTCGGCGACTCCTCCGCTCCAGCGACCAGCGCCGCCCCGAACGCCGGCGCTGCGTCACCCCGACTTCCCCCAATTTCATCCCCCGCTGCGTGCGCCCTTCCTCTCTCCACCCCAAACTCCGCCGCTGCCGAACACCCCCCGCCGCGCGAGCGCGAGCGCGCCGCCGCGACTCCGAGCCTCCGATCTCTGCTCTCCGTCTCCGCCGCCCTCTTTCCCTTCTCCCCACGCCGATCGAGCCACTCCGTCTCACATTCCTCCCTCCGTCTTCGCCTCGAGAACCCCGGCCAGGCAACGCCGCCGGCGAGCCACCGCACGAGCCCTAGCCGCTCGTCTCCGCCGCGCGAGCCAAGCCCTAGCCTCCGCCCCTTCGACTCTCTCTCCCTCTCTCCTCAGTTCCTCTCCACCGACCGCCCTTCACTCCGGCTCCCCCTCGCCGCGCCGATCCGTCGTCGAACCCTCTCTACTCTCTCACTCTCTTCTCCTCTCTCTCTTCCCCTTCTTTTTTCCTTTCTTGTTGTGGACGAGTGGCAGCAGTCAGCTAAAATAGTTTTTTTCTGTTATTATTTTATTTTATTATTTATTTTATTATTTGTTTAATTGTTTTTGTTGTTGTTGATTTTGATGTTTTTTTGTGTATTATCATCATTATTATTATTATCATCATTATTAATATCATTATTATTATTATTATTATTATCTATTTTATTATTATTATTATTGTTAATATTATTATTTTTGGTTACTATTATTATTTTTAGTATCTATTCTTTATATGTACAAAATAAGTTGTTGACTTAAAATACATTTATACTATTTCATGATACTAAAGATGGTTATAAATAATTTCTATCTAAGCAAATATCGTTTGAGAAAAGCAACTTTTAAGTATTTAGTTATTACTAGATATAGTTTTCAAAATATAAATAAAATTTTTATTGGATTAGTGTTTTGCTTCTTTTCTAGTATGATAGATTTTTAACCGGGTGATATTTTATTATACCATGTATATGGTTGAACCATAAAGTACTAGTACTTTTAAAATATTATGGTATTCATTTATACATATTTTTGACCTAAATTTTAGTTGGATTTTAGTTAATTTTTTACCAAGTTATTAAATATATAAATGTATGAGTAAGTTATGATTGTAGCCATAAAAACGATTTCTCCGTATTTTCATGCATATATTTTGATAAGGTTCAAAACTATTATAAACTATTTTCAAGTATATTTTCCACTAATAAAATATAGTTTTCAATGACTATAATTAGTTTTCTCAAAATCATATATATTATTATTTTTTTCTTTGATTTTCCTCCTGTCCGTGACCAATCCTCCTTTCCCTATTCCCCCGTCCATTTCAAGCATACCTTATGTCCACCTTAACTAAATTGACCCTTCTGGACCCAATGGAACTATCCGTGCCCCCATCAGAGGTTCCCTTGTATAGTTGTTGCACCAAAGTCACGGTTCATGCCAGCTTGATCATTGCAGCACCACCAGGCGTCCTATCAGGCAAGACACCTTGCCATTTGCTGTTTATTTATTTTAGCTCATATTTCATGCATTAGTATTATTTTCTTTATGCAAAATAAACTGTGATACATGGCTTAACCTGTTAGGACTTACTGTTCATTATATTTCCTGCTGTGTATTATTTTCTTACAAATTAAACCTAGATTTAAGGGACCACCTTTGTGTGTTGCATTCACTGGCCTTGACACGTTGTAACACGAAGTTGTGTGTCGCATGTAGGAAACGAAAGTGCGTGATTGGCTGGCCACCAGTACGTACAAGCCGTGTGATAGGAATAACCGCTAATAGAGATTGCATGCTAGTTTGACTTAGCGGTTATAGTGGTTTGTGTTGTGGATACAACATAGTAGGCATTGGACGGGGAGGACAATTCCTTAGCGTATGGGCTTCGATGCACTTTCCCTTGTGACCCGGACTCTCCGCTGGAGATACGGGGTTGATGACCCATGGTTACTGACGGCCACTGACGATTCTGCGGAACGTCATGCTCTTACTGATGGGGCCTCTGGTGCCCAAGGGGGACTATGTCGATCCTATTCAGCCAGGGCCCATGCGTAGGAAGGATTGTTCTTAACTATATTTCACTTAGAACGGTTAGGTATCTTTATCCGTTAGGTACGAGTACTTTTGGTTTGGGTACTTGTATCTGACCGTGGCTTGGAACAATAACTTGTCACGAATTAGTTTGTCACATCTTGTCCTTGTTTGGTTGTAGGTGTGACTTACTACTTCGATGAGAAGGTATTGAACCTTGTTGGGGTCCGGATACCATATTGGATTCATAGCATGGAAAGGTACGTCACCGTGAATTAGTTTACCATCTCCTATCCTTGTTTGGTTGGGGGGATGGTACGCTCGTTCAGTAGGTGCGTATTGGACCATGTTATAATTCGATTTACTTATTTATTTGAGCAATATTTATTCAGTTTATATGGCATGATATTATGTGTCTTGTTACGTCCCTCTGAGGACCTGGTTATCTCTCTAGGTGTGTGCTATTGTCTTTCGCAGGTGCCTTAGCTCTAGCCGTGTTTATTGCTATTTCTCGAGGATGATTGCACTTGGATCGTCTTCGCTTCGCTCGCCAAAATCTTTCTTTTGTTATGTATTTCTTTTCATAGTTGGTAGTGGATTTGTCTCCGCCCAACTACATGTACCAAATAACAATTCCATAGTTGATGATATGATATCTTTTATTCATTTATTTTGCGTGGATGAGATTAGTTATGGTTCTACTGTATTTTATAGCTTATGTATTTATACGAGGCTTCCATATATTGGAGTATACTTCATATGAATACAGCTGGCATGTCTACGTTCCTAGTCCTACGTATTTTGGGACTGGGGCGTTACAGGCTTGAAATACATCGAACAAAAGTTTGTGATCTTCTCGAGAACATAGGCTTCACAAATAGAATCGTCGACCCGTGCCTTATTTTTTACTTTTCTTTTTAGGTGATTCAAATGTCGCTCGAACGGGTACATCCATCGATATTCGATTGGTCCACCAACACGTGCCTCATAGGATAGATGAATCGACAAATGCTCCATAGAGTCGAAGAATCCAGGAGGAAACACCCTCTCTAGCTTGCACAGTGTTATCGCAATATCCTTTTCTTGCTTTTCTAGACGATCAACGAGCAATTTCTTAGAACAAAGATCCCTGAAGAATATGCTAAGCTCCGTCAATGGATCCCAAACTGCCTCCGGTAAGAATTCCCGAAATGTAATTGGAATTAACCTCTCCATGAATACGTGACAATCGTGGCTCTTCATACCCGTCAATTTATTTTCCTTCGGATCGACACATCTTCTCAGATTTGACACATATCCGTCTGGAAATTTTAGGCCCTGGATCCACCGACAAAGTCTCACTTTATCCTCCTTGTCCAGTGAGAAAATTGAATTCGGCAGGAATTGTTTTCCATTCTCCTCTATCAAATGCAACGCAGGGAGTTTGCATATTTCTTCTAAGTCCAACCTGGCCTTGGGATTGTCTTTCGTTTTTCCCTTTACGTCCATCACAGTATTAATTATGTTATCAAACACATTCTTCTCAATATGCATGACATCAAGATTATGTTTGATCAGATTGGTACTCCAATATGGCAGATCCCAGAATATGCACCTCTTTGTCTAGTTATGATCTCTACCAAATCTATCGCACTTGTACCCAGTTGTAGAATCTTCGATAGAACTTGGAAAATCTCTAACCTCCTCCCATATCGTGGCTTCGCACCACCTTGGCGGTAGAACACACTTCTCTACAACGTCGGCACGGAATGCATTCATGTTCCTTCTGAACGGATGATCTTTTGGCAGAAATTGTCGATGACAATCAAAGAAGCACGGTTTTCCTCCGTGTTGCAAGCGGAAAGCCTTAGTACGGTCCATACAATACGAACATGAGAGACGGCCAAGAGTGCTCCATCCAGATAACATTCCATAGGCCGAAAAGTCGTTGATGGTCCATATAAGGGTTGCCTTCATCTGAAAATTCTGCTTCCTGGAAACTTCGTACGTGTTAGCGTCTACTTCCCATAACTTATTCAACTCATCTATCAAAGGCTGTAAGTACACATCAATGTTCCTCTTAGGATTGTTCGGACCAGAAATTATAACGGTTAGAAACATGTACCGAGTCTTCATGCACATCCAAGGCGGTAGGTTATACGGAGTGACAATCACAGGCCAGCACGAATACTGGGATCCCGAAAGACCAAAAGGAGTAAAACTGTTAGAAGATAGCTCCAACCTGACATTACGCGGATCTGAAGTAAAATCAGGATACACTCGATCAAAGTGCTTCTATGATTCTCCATCGGATGGGTGATCCAACACTCCTTCAATCTGTTCTCGCATGTGCCAACTCATATTTTTGGCTGTCTCTTTCACCATAAATAATCTTTGCAACCGCGACGTTAAAGACACGTAGTGCATTGAATCGGTCAGTCTTCTTGCACCGGTAGACCTTCCTGTACTAGTGGTCTTACAGCGATCAGCACCACAAAATCTGCACACATCTGCGTCCTTGTCGTCTTTGTAGTACAGCATGCACCCATTGCGACAAGAATCGATTTTCTCGTATCCCATCCAGAGTGATCTCACCATCCTCTTAGACCGATAGAAGTCTTTAGGTAACTTAGCACCCGCCCGCAAGATCTCTATAATCAACTCCAACACTCGGTTGTAGCATTCATGCGACATGTTAAAATCTGACTTAATGCTCAACAGTCTTGTAGCCACCTCCAACGGTGAATGATCCTCACAACCAGGATACAATGGAGTCCTTGCATTCTCCAGCAACTCCATGAACTTTACAGCATCGACATTCGGTGCCTCCTCAGCTGCATCATGAACGAAACTAGGCCCCACAGCGTCGAAAACCATGTTCACGCACCCGTCGTCATATGCATGATTATCTGAAACAAAATTAGGTCCTGCATGTATATACGGCTCAACATAAGGCTCCGGCTCTGATGCTAAAGACACAAGTTCTCCGTGTGCGGTCCACTGATAGTAATTAGGCGTGAAACCCCTCGAGTACAAATGATATGTCACTTCCACTTCTGGATAATATTTCACGTTATGACATTTCACACACGGACACTTAATTTTGGTGTCGTCCATGTACTGAGGGAACGCCTTAGCAAACTGCAGGAACTGCCCTACTCCCGCTATGTATTCATCCCGTACACCACACATATCATCAGGACGACGATTGTACATCCATGAACGATTCCGCAAGTAGTAATTCATATCCATTTGGAAATAATTCTGCAAAGATGGACACACATTATCCAATAGGCACAAATTCATATATTATGTCTTATTATGGGACACACATTAGTAGCGGACAGTTACTAATAACCATGCTATATCGCAAATAAGTTCTTGTGCATCCAACGTGTACACATACGCTATCGATTCTTACTAAACATTAACCAAACTAAAACTATCCAAAATCCCCTATCAACTACAAATCTTATACATATCTTACTAGTACACACTGATTTAGGATGACCCCTGCCTGCCAACAGGCTCTTGTACACACTCATCTCACTCTTCATAGCTGCTTCCTTTAGAAAACAGGGACATACACTATTTTTTGTACATAACTATACACCCACACCAATTTAAGCTCTTTCTTCATACACACAGATAATTAAAATACACACACACATATACCTTACTCCCTCCTAACCTTACCACTAGTCCTTGCCTAAGAGCAGTGAGCATTGGCCTTCTCTTGCCTGCAGGGCTTTCCTGGTATCCCCTAACCTGTTGTATTGCATAAAAGGCATGGCAGACCCTACTACTGCTGCTCTATTCTATATTCTTATGACACTAGCACCATTCTCACATTCTAAACAGAGTGCACTAACCAAATCCCTTCATCCATTACGCGGATTTGTAGCTAACTGCTACTAACACTACACTCTCTAATTTTTCTCATCCACTCCCAAGCCAAATGGCCAAGTGGTCGTAGCCAACCCTTCTCCTTATGACTAATTCCCTGCTCCTACTACTATAGGTTCTTCACTGACACTCTCATATGTTCACTCACTCACACAAGCATCCTTTCTATCACTCAAGCCCAGAATTACCAACTTCCTCTAACCTTATTCCCAAATTTCCTCTTTATCTCTCCAACACTCACACACGCATGAAAGGAGAAAGATCTGTCAAAGAGACAGTACATGGTTATTAAGTAGATCAGGAATGAGATCAATACAAGAAGTGGCTTCATACCAAGTACCCATGGTCTGCACAAAGTCTGGATAGTACAAGGTCAGGCCCCCAGGTACATTATCCCTCACCAAAACCATCCAAATCTCATACTGAACTGTAAGGAGTAATCAGTACATGCTCTGTAGGAACCCTAGAGGGGGGTGAATAGGGTCAAGCTAACTAATCCAGCACTTAGCACAAGCTAATTGTCAATTTAAAAATATAAGTGCAAGAGAAGAAGCAAACACAATACCGACACCCGATGTATCCTGGTATCCTCCTAAGAGGCAGTCCAGTCCCGGAACTCTCTCCGGCTTTAATCCACTATTTGAGCAAATAGTTACACACGAGTTTGGATCCGAAGAACTCGCCAACTTCTTACACAAGAGCTTTAATCCGAAGGGCTCTCCGACTTCAACCGAGAGTTTGGATACGAAGACTCCCCAACTTCAACCGAGAGTTTGGATACGAAGACTCTCCAACTTCAACCTTTCACAATAGGTTTTGATCTCCTTATACAATAAGATGAAGATCTCACTTTTCAACTCAATAACTCTAACACAATTTGTGGATGGCAAATGAAAGCTTTGTAGAGTTGTTTGTGGATAGGCTTTGGTGGTTTAGAAATTTTTAGGCTCAAAGAATCAACCTTGAATGAAGGGGTTCAAGGCTATTTATAACCAAAGCTTGAAAAGAAGCCAAAGGCAACTTTTCAGTCACGAACCGGCATACCGTCGGTATGATCCGGCATACCGGCGGTATACCGGTCTGGAATTGCAACGGCTAAAAATATAGCCGTTGGGATCATTAATGGCTGGAAATCCGACCGTTGGAATTTCAACGTTTCAGAAGCGGTATACCGTCGGTATGGACCGGTATGTCGGCGGTATGCCAGTTTTGTAAACAGAAACTTTCTGTGAACAAAAAACCGGTATACCGTCGGTATACGCCGGTTTACGCCGGTATACCGTCGGTATGCCGTTTTCCACCAAAAATGATCCTGGGCTTATTTCTGCCCTAGCTTTCGATTTTGCCATCCATTTCTTGTGTTTACAATTATTCTTAAGACTCATTACAGACTCCAGATAAACTGTAGCAGGTGCAGGCTTCTTCAGAGTCTTGAAATGATGATGGCATGGCTTGGCTTCTTCCTTTGATAGGTGCTGGCTTTTTTCCTTGGCGGCAGCTGTCCAAAGATATCCAGTTTGTAAAAACTGAATACCTTTCGGGGGCTTCGCTCCCGAACCCCCGACGAGGGGCGCTGCCCCCTCGACCCCCGTCCGCTGAACGGGCAGCGGAACCCCCGGTGCGTGGCTCCAGAGATGTCGTCGGGTGGTCCAGAGAAATCTTGTGGGATCTGTCGTCTTTGGCCCACCATGATTTCTTCATTGCATATGTCCACATTGATCTTGCTTATTGCTTTTCTGCATGTACATGTTAGACGAACAAAGCAATATACATAGTAGCAAGTATGATAAATTAAATCACATTAGGACTATGCAAAGTTTAAGTATAAGTGCTAAGGTGATGGCATAAATGTTAGTGATATCATAATGATTAAACTTAATTGAATGACCACAATCAAAAACATAGTTTTGATTTTGGCAACCCAATTAAATTTAAGATAGATAAGCTCATAGCCCTAAGATGTAAACCAATGGACACATATCACCAAAGATATAAGTATAAGTAGAAATGCTATAGTGATAGTATGAAGATTAGAGATAATGAAATGCTAAACTTAACAGATTAACCATATTCAAAAATATGATACAATCATTGGGCCAACAATCTCCCCCTTTTTGATTATGGCAAATCGGTTAAGTTTAGTATGGACAGTATAGATGCATGTATCACTAATATACAAAAGACATAAGCAATATCACTGAAAGCATACTACTTAGATTACTTATAAATACATACTTAAACATACTTCTCCCCCTTTGACATGATCAAAAATACGCTCCCCCGTACTAATAGATAAGAAATCAATCTTAAGTACATAAATCAGAGTATGAGGAAGGCATAGACAATCATGATCAAGATATACTAAAGAAAAACAATGAGAGAATGGTGTAATGACAAGTGTATAAAACTACATACCAAATGTAGAGTACGAAATAGAAAATTGCTTGTCATAACACAATATGGTTGGTAAAACCAAAGGAATTTGAAAAACAAGAAATAAGTAGTTTACCAACTTGAAATCCAAGGAATAAATCCAAAACACAATAGGATATGAAATATTTCTCTAGTTTTGGAAGAGAACTATGAAATAAAGGATTTCAAACAAGAGCCATGAGGAATAGATAATTGCAACTAATAGATACCAATTGAGATATGACATTAAATAAACTTGATACCAATGGAAAAGATGTAAACTTGAAACATTGATCAAAGAAACCATTAATAATCATAATTGTCCACAAATAAATAGTGGAACAAAATAAAAGAATGATCAATGTAAAATATTGCAATTGATATAAAGTAATCTCATTATTTGCAAAATCTATATGCTTATCCAAGTTCATGCATTTGAACTCAATTACCTTATCATGCTATATGAATACCCTTTAGATAAACATGAAGGTAAAAGAGAAAAATACTTGAGAAAGAGAAATTCAGTCGACTTGAATGCTCTCCCTCAAAGTACTACCAAAGGTGATAAAAATCATAAATTTTGGATAAGTCCTCAACAAGGAAAGCCAACTCAATTAAGCATGAAAGAAAAGCCAAACCAACGAAAGCACAATAGTCATCAAGATAATATATGAAAGTTAATATTTAAGAAGATGACTTATTTAATCCATATAAAAGAGAGATAAATGATAAAGACAATAGCATATACTCTCACAAACCCTTCACAAATAAAAGTATCATGACCTCATTCACTAAGATATGAAAAAGAAGAAGGTATGGGTCCATGATGAACTAGGTATACGACATATTTAAGGGTATAAATGAATTGAATCAATTAATTTGCTCCCCCTCAAAATATGCGTATCTAGTTCCAAAGCACTTATAGCATAAAATAGAAAACTACAAGATCTAGGGGTAAATCAACTATGGATTTCTCCCTCTTTGATCGATGCATATAAGGCTACAATATCGTCAAAAGACGAAAAATATTATCTTTAGTCAAGAAGAGATAACCAATTAATAGCCACTAAAGATGAGAAATCAAAAGAATATTCCAATAAAGCACATATAATCAAAAGATGGCATACATTAGTCTATATAGAAGAATCTTATATTTAAATATGATAGATCAATGTATGTAATCCTTTGAGAAAATGTCATCATGAAAAAGAATAAAGTCAATTAAGAACAATCATGATGATAGACATAATATACCTCAAAAATAAAATAAAAATGAAACTCAAACATCATATCCATGATTATCTAATTAAGAAATAATCAACCAATTTATTGCTTTGCATGGATTAGATATGTTTTATCGCATATGTACCCATCAACCGGATAATATCCAAACTTTGCTACTTCTAAATGAAAGACCAATAAAGTTCAAATAGCAAAGGTCATATGTGATAAACCATGAGTAGTCAAAGTAGAGTAATAAATTAACTTGACATTTACAAAATTAGATAGTTTAGGACTACTCAATCATTAGGATCATTCATAAAGGAAACAAATGAATAAATATGATCTAATGAATCTCATCAAGAGAAAATCACAAGTCCAAAAAAAAATCTCACACTTTAACATGGGAAAGAGTCAATCTCATTTAAATAATTACAAACATAATAAAGAAGAGATGTAAATGATAATACGATGAAAACATGACTCAAAAAGTGAGAGAAATTTAAGAGAGACTTGCTAATGACTAGTTATGGAAGAGAGTTAAAACAAGGAATCACAAACCTCTAAGAGAAAACAAGATTTAATAAAGAATTTGTAAAACTAGTTTTAGAGATTAAGCATATCACAAATCTTGTTTTTGTAAACTAGCATATCATATATAGATTGAAGTATAGGAATATAGCTAGATGTGTGAAAGTGAGACAAAATTATATAGCTTAATAATATATCACAAATAAGCAAACTATATAATCCAAATAAGATTAATGAGATAAGCCATTAACAAGATAAATGTGCTCATTAATTCTTAAGTCACTAACACAAAAAAAATACTTACTTAAGCATAGAGTTCACAATTAAGG
This sequence comes from Iris pallida, assembly GCA_029216955.1. Classification (NCBI taxonomy): domain Eukaryota; kingdom Viridiplantae; phylum Streptophyta; class Magnoliopsida; order Asparagales; family Iridaceae; genus Iris; species Iris pallida. The sequence goes on along the minus strand of JANAVB010003000.1, from coordinate 18,174,934 downwards.
GAATACATTTTGAATGATCAAAATGATTTAGAGACTCTTTACTAAGCAAGGATAAGAGCATAAGATGATAAATAAATGAATTAGACTCTTATCAAGTAAAGGACAAAAGAGATGTTTATGAAAACACAATAAAATAAATCTCTTTGCCAAGTATTGAGATTAACCCAAGATAATGAAATGATAGATCAATCTAGAGAATGCAAAATACTATAGCCACATTAAAATAAGTGTATTCTCTAGAAGTGGAAAAATCTCAACACAAAAGCTTAAACCATAGTAGCTAAATTCATGAGAAATATGATGTAACAATTACAAGTATTCTCATGTGCTACAAAAACATTATTGGGCAACAATAATTCAAAAGGAAGCATAACCCAAGGAATGAGCAAAGAAAGATCATTAAGATCAAGAAAGCTAAATGCTAAGGATAGTAAAAATCATTTCAAAAACTCTCATAGTGCACAATAGAAATATATAGATGATATAGATTTGAAAATGTACACTAAAAATGGAGGTTAATTATAAAAACAAGACAAAATACAAAACCTTGTGATTCTTAAAAGAACTTCCATAGATAGTCAAGTACAATACATAAACAAATATTTTCTCTCACCATCCCAACTTAAAGATATAAAACAAATAAATATCAAAAGCTAGGAATCATTTATATATATTCAACTATATATATATCACGAATAGGCATACACGAAAAGATCAAAAATCAATTAAGAGCATGTATCCCTAAAGTCAACCAAAAAGCTAAAAAGACATCATTAAAAGAAAGCTTTAAGGAAGAAGCATATTGATTCAATAAGAGATACACAAATTTGATCAAAAGAATCAATAGCTAGAGTATGAGTTAAGCACGAGTCTAGAAGTAACAAGTATGAATAAATACTCTTCAAGTAAATATAAAACTTTAGCTTAACTCATATGCCTACATAAAGGTATTTAAACAAAAATAGATATCAATATAAGAGATACATGAACTATAAGTAAATGAAAATTTTAATGAATATAGTCATGTATCCTTAATGAATATTTAAGAAATCATCACAAATTCAAAAGCATGTATAAATAAGCTATATTAGGTAAAGACATAATTGATTCTCAAGAAGATAATCAAGATAAAGTATGAGAATCAATAATGAATATATTATGTAAGCACAAGATTAAAATGGAAGTATAAGTGTATACTTGTCAAGTGATAAGAAGCTTGTGCTAAACATATATATTCACAAATACCGATTTAAAGTAAATGCTACATATTAAATACAAACCGACAAGAAGTAACTATTTCAAAAACTTTAAAGATGGAGAGTTAAAATCATATTAACTCAAATCAAAATCAAGCTCCTATGGACTAGAGTGATATGCAAGCTTCATAATATAGAGATTAAGAACAACAAGCATGCATAAATCAAATGTGTCACACTTAATAGAAAATGAGTGATAAACTACATAGTGTGAACTAATCATTTAAGCCGAGTAACTAGTTATGCTAGATAAAAGAATTAATAAGAAAATTAACTAAGCATGCTAGAATAGTATCTCACATTGATTTATATAAAAGGCAACTAAAGGATATCAATGTGAGGTAGTAGCAAGACATCAAGAGAAACATGCTAGATTCTACAAATATAAGCAATTTAAAGAGAAACGATTAGCATGTTACCAAAGTGGCTCTAGTGGCCACACTTGTGTTGGTGCAATTGCTTAGAAGATGACCTTTGAGCTTTGCAACCACCAACACGCTCCTCGGTGCTATGTCCCGATACAAGAAGCTTCACCTACAACATTAGATGAAGACTTTGGTATCCAAATAAACTTGGATCCACATTTATTAGCTTTAGGGACCAATATACTATTTACTCTAGCATTTGTAGAAAAACTTCTACGAATAGGACAAGTTAAGCTCATGTGTCCAATACGAGAGCAATAGAAGCACCTAATGCTAGTGTGTGCACATGTATCAGAATGAGCATGGTTATGAACATATGACATACTAGAATGATGAGTATCTCTAGAGTGAGCATGAGAAGATTTGGTTTTAAGAATATTATGTTCTAATATCAAATCATCATGCATACAAGTAAGAGAATCAAATTTAACATTTAAAGCATTATTCTCTTTTTCAAATAAAGCAATTCTAGAAATAAAATCATCTTGTTTCTTTAAAGAGATAATAGAAGAATCATGCAAATGATTAAGCTCATGTGTTTGCCTCTTAAGATCTTCTATTGATGAGGAAAGAGATTTGATTTTCAAAATTAAAGCCTCATTCAAACTCTTTAAAGAAACACAAGATGAGTTTTGAGAATCAAGTCTAGATAATAAAACATTGTTTTCATTTCTCAAAAACTCATTTGCTTCTTCATTTGTAGAATGAAGGTTGTCAAGAATCTCTAAGGATTGTTTAGCCATGGCTTTCCACTTAGAGCATTTCTTATATTTAGAAGAAACATGATTGTCTATGCTACTAGAAATAAAACCCTCTTTATCGGAGGATGAGGAATAGGTTGCCATAGAAAAATAACAAGGATCTACTCTAAGGATGTTAAGCCTAACAATAGAGTCCTTGCTCTGATACCAATTGTAGGAACCCTAGAGGGGGGTGAATAGGGTCAAGCTAACTAATCCAGCACTTAGCACAAGCTAATTGTCAATTTAAAAATATAAGTGCAAGAGAAGAAGCAAACACAATACCGACACTCGATGTATCCTGGTATCCTCCTAAGAGGCAGTCCAGTCCCGGAACTCTCTCCGGCTTTAATCCACTATTTGAGCAAATAGTTACACACGAGTTTGGATCCGAAGAACTCGCCAACTTCTTACACAAGAGCTTTAATCCGAAGGGCTCTCCGACTTCAACCGAGAGATTGGATACGAAGACTCCCCAACTTCAACCGAGAGTTTGGATACGAAGACTCTCCAACTTCAACCTTTTACAATAGGTTTTGATCTCCTTATACAATAAGATGAAGATCTCACTTTTCAACTCAATAACTCTAACACAATTTGTGGATGGCAAATGAAAGCATTGTAGAGTTGTTTGTGGACAGGCTTTGGTGGTTTAGAAATTTTTAGGCTCAAAGCATCAACCTTGAATGAAGGGATTCACGGCTATTTATAACCAAAGCTTGAAAAGAAGCCAAAGGCAACTTTTCAGTTACGAACCGGCATACCGCCGGTATGATCCGGCATACCGGCGGTATACCGGTCTGGGATTCCAACGGCTAGAAATATAGCCGTTGGGATCATTAATGGCTGGAAATTCGACCGTTAGAATTTCAACGTTTCAGAAGCGGTATACCGTCGGTATGGACCGGTATGCCGACGGTATGCCGGTTTTGTAAACAGAAACTTTCTGTGAACAAAAAACCGGTATACCGTCGGTATACGCCGGTATACCGTCGGTATGCCATTTTCCACCAAAAATGATCCTGGGCTTATTTCTGCCCTAGCTTTCGATTTTGCCATCCATTTCTTGTGTTTACAATTATTCCTAATACTCATTACAGACTCCAGATAAACTGTAGCAGGTGCAGGCTTCTTCAGAGTCTTAAAATGATGATGGCATGGCTTGGCTTCTTCCTTTGATAGGTGCTGGCTTTTTTCCTTGGCGGCAGCTGTCCAAAGATATCCAGTTTGTAAAAACTGAATACCTTTCGGGGGCTTCGCTCCCGAACCCCCGACGAGGGGCGTTGCCCCCTCGACCCCCGTCCGCTGACCGGGCAGCGGAACCCCCGGTGCGTGGCTCCAGAGATGTCGTCGGGTGGTCCAGAGAAATCTTGTGGGATCCGTCGTCTTTGGCCCACCATGATTTCTTCATTGCATATGTCCACATTGATCTTATATGCATCAAGCAATAAGCAAGATCAATGTGGACATATGCAATGAAGAAATCATGGTGGGCCAATGACGACGGATCCCACAAGATTTCTCTGGACCACCCGACGACATCTCTGGAGCCACGCACCGGGGGTTCCGCTGCCCGGACAGCGGACGGGGGTCGAGGGGGCAGCGCCCCTCGTCGGGGGTTCGGGAGCGAAGCCCCCGAAAGGTATTCAGTTTTTACAAACCGGATATCTTTGGACAGCTACCGCCAAGGGAAAAAGCCAGCACCTATCAAAGGAAGAAGCCAAGCCATGCCATCATCATTTCAAGACTCTGAAGAAGCCTGCACCTGCCTAAGTTTATCTGGAGTCTGTAATGAGTCTTAGAAATTATTGTAAACACAAGAAATGGATGGCAAAATCGAAAGCTAGGGCAGAAATAAGCCCAGGATCATTTTTGGTAGAAAACGGCAAACAGACAGTATACCGGCGTATACCGACGGTATACCGGTTTTCGTTCACAGAAAGTTTCTGTTTACAAAACCGGCATACCGACGGCATACCGGTCCATACCGACGGTATACCGCTTTCGAAACGTTGAAATTCCAACGGTCGGATTTTCAGCCATTAATGATCCCAACGGCTATATTTCTAGCCGTTGTAATCCCAGACCGGTATACCGCCGGTTTGTCGGATCATACCGGCGGTATGCCGGTTCGTGGACTGAAAAGTTGCCTTGAGCTTCTTTTCAAGCTTTGGTTATAAATAGCCTTGAACCCCTTCATTCAAGGTTGATGCTTTGAGCCTAAAAATTTCCAAACCACGAAAGCTTATCCACATACAACTCTACAAAGGCTTCATTTGCCATCTACAAATTGTGTTAGAGTTATTGAGTTGAAAAGTGAGATCTTCATCCTATTGTATAAGGAGATCAAAACCTATTGTGAAAGGTTGAAGTTGGAGAGTCTTCGTATCCAAACTCTCGGTTGAAGTTGGGGAGTCTTCGTATCCAAACTCTCGGTTGAAGTCGGAGAGCCCTTCGGATTAAAGCTCTTGTGTAAGAAGTTGACGAGTTCTTCGGATCCAAACTCGTGTGTAACTATTTGCTCAAATAGTGGATTAAAGTCGAAGAGAGTTCCGGGACTGGACTGCCTCTTAGGAGGATACCAGGATACATCGGGTGTCGATATTGTGTTTGCTTCTTCTCTTGCACTTATATTTTTAAATTACCAATTAGCTTTTTCTAAGTGCTTGATTAGTTAGCTTGACCCTATTCACCCCCCCCTCTAGGGTTCCTACAATTACATATAGGTTAATACCTTAAATAAAGAGGACTGATACTAGGCAGTGCTAAATCAAGTTGGATAAACCCATTACATATATAGTTTAATACCTATTCCTAAGGCAAGGCAAGACAATTTTAGGATAAACCCATTACATATATAGGTTAATATCCATTACATATATAGGATAAACCCATTACATATATAGGTTAATACCCATTACATATATAGGTTAATACCTTAAATAAACTCAAATCTCATATATAGGTTAATACCTTAAATAAACCCATTACATATATAGTTCAAGCCCCCAAATCTTATCACTAAACCTAATCGTGTGTGTCTGTGTGTGTGTGTGTGTCCGTGTGTCCGTATGTGTGTGTGTGTGTCTCTGTGTGTGTGGGGGGGAAAGAAGGAGGAGGAGGAGTTAGGTTAGGGTTTACCGGAGAGGAGGAGTAGCTCGGATTGGGGGAAGAGGAGCTCAAGGAGGAGGAGCTCGAAGAGGAGAAGCTCGACCGGGGGGGTAGGGGTCGTCGGGAGGGAGGGAGTCGCCGGGGGGGAGGGAGTTGCCGGGGGGGGAGGGATGCGCCGAGAGCTCGATTACGAAATTTTCGAGTTTTCGAGTGAGGGAAAAAAGAAAACAGGACTATGCCCTAAGTAAAAAAGTTAGCGACGTCAACAGTCGACGTCGCTAACCGTCGCAATCATTTTAATATAGGCGACATATTTTAATAATATGTCGCTGAACGTCGCTATTCCACGACGTAATGTATCTAGTGTCGCTGAACGTCGCTATTCAGTGACGTTTTGCGATGTCAATAGAAGGGAGTCACTATATTATATATTTAGAGACGGTATTTTATTCCGTCGCGAAACAACATCGCTAATATAGCATATTTTAGTAGTGACTGTTTGGATATCCTCATTTGTTCAGTTGTCCTTCACTGTTCAATCTATTATAAAATGTAAGATAGAAATAGATGAGGTAAGAAGGGGCTCGGGTATAGGATATTTTTAGTATAGGTTAAGTTTGTTACTCCACCCATGTATTAGTTTACCTTTCCTCATTTGTTCAATTAAGTCCCAGTTGTGGGATGAGCATTTAACATCCAGTCACATATCATAGAGCATCATCCCTTATTTCATTTAACTCATATTTGAATGTGGCAGTCCACATTACCCTTTGATTCAGTCTCCTGCTTCTACATTTGGTTCAGTCATTCCTTCATGTCTCAGTTATTAAGGCATGTTGTATCATTCCTTTTTGTATCAGTCATAGAAATCCTATACAAACATATTGTTCAGTCCCCAAACCAATAGAATTGTTCAGTCCAGTGAGTTTGAGTGTGTCATAAGCTGTGTGAGGACAGTAGGCCATCTCCATTGGGGTCTGATTTTGAATTACAGGTTTCTAATGTGAGGGGTGTGTCTGGGTTTGGAATTAGTAACTGTCCCATTAATCTGATTTTGAATTACATGTTTCTAATGTGAGGGGTGTGTCTGGATTTGGAAGTACACAACTTAGATGGCTTGTTTTATTCCCTTTTTTGATTTTTTTTATTGATAATTTAGGATTTATCTGTTCTCTACTTATGATATCCCAAGTGTTGGTCTCTTTAATTTTATCTATAGCCATATTCTGTCAAATTTAACAATTTTGTTTCATAGATGTACTATGGACATAAAGTATATATATGAATGAAAGTGTATATTAGATATTGGATATTCTAGTTGGATATTCTGTCAAATCCCAGTGTATATTGAATATTCTAGTTGGAATATTATATAATAAAGTATATATATGAATGAAAGTGCATCAAAAGTGAAATAAATTTTATTTATTAAATAACAAGTATGTATTTACTACTTAATATACATACATGTCGCAATGACCATCAATCTCTTGATAGACACTGGATTGGTACCAGCCAGACACTGTCCCTGCAGCCATTCGACTGGCGAGGCAAAAATCTATGTACGACATTTGCTATAAAGAATTTGTATTAATCTACGGTACGACATGGTGATCAGGACATAGTCCCTACAGCCATTCGACTGGTGAGGCAGAAACTATGTAGTCGTAGATAAAGTTGACCATCCTCCGACCCCCATCCCTTGGCAATGATGATACGACAAACTATCACTATATCTTTTAGTAGTAGATGATGTCTTATTGAAAGTCTTCAATGCTCTTGGAAAGCCTTCTGGAAAACTAAAAAAGAGATATTTGAATGATAAGGAACTAAGGGTTGCCCAGTTATATATATTACTCAACTGCGAGGAGGATGAAGTGGAAAAGCTAGAGTGGTAAGTGAAAATCTTCAACGTTCAAGTCATCTATTTGTTGATTACGTTATTATAATTTAACGAGGGTATCCCGATATTTATTAGTTTTCAACAAATTTAATGATGAGGTGAGATCAAGTAGACCATACATTGCAGATGAAGAAGTAGAAGAAGAAATGAGACTTCATTTCCCATCTTGGTTGAATGCAAATGTAAGAAGCTAGTTAGAATCTTCCTCCATTTGTATTTGCACAAGAAATAACTTAACAATGAACTTAATTTTGTATCTTCCAGTGTTTAGGTCGATCGTCCGGACGTCACCCTTGAGAATGAATCTATTAGAACTCTTGCCAATGGACCAATTTATGCCATCAAAATATGGCCAAGTTATTGCGTGAATGGGTTTAAGTTCAAGTCAACAAATGCTCCCATCAGAGATAGCTTCCTGGATCTTGATTCCACAAAAAACAGTTGCTTGTGTATCAAATCTACAAACTACAAAGATGTCACACCAGGCAATGATTTCCATGGCTTCTTACGGAAGATTGTGGAATTGACGTACAATTATGGCACAGAGCCTACCAAGATCGTGTTGTTCAAAGTTGATTGGTTCGATCCGATACAAGATCAAGAATGGAAAATTGACAATCATAGTCTTGTGGATATTAACTACCATCGTCGATACCAAGGATACGAACCATTTATCCTAGCAAGTCAAGCTCAACTCGTATATTTTACAACATATCCTAGACGGGGAACAACGAGGTATGATTGGTGGGCAGTATACAAGACTAAAGCCAGAAATACCTACAACATCGATGAATTGGCTTATCAGGAGGACGAGCTGCCACTTGTACCAAATACAGTTGATGTCGACTCAGCAAAAGTTCCCCATTTTATGTCTACTTGTGAAGAGGTACAAGTATCCGAAGGGGAAGACGAAGGAGATGCTAGTGAAGATGAGGAGGAAGAGGATGAGGAGGAGGAGGCAAACGAAGAAGATAAATTTTCAGAGGATGATTGAGAAACTGTGATTTCAATGTATTCATATTTCTGTAATCTTAAATTATAAAATGTGATCACTTTTATTAGTATTCAGATTTTTGTAAACTTAAATTATAAACTCTAATGTATGCAGATATTTCTAAACTGTCATTGTATTTATTTATATTTTTAATCATATGTTATTATCAGCATGGCAGGACGACGCAGAGATAGGTCAGGATGAGCTGTGTCCTTAGGTGGGCAGTGTCACGACCCGCACCCACTTTTCGGATGCGAGCTCGTGAGCAAAGCCAGCTACGTATCGAGCGGACTCCAGCCCGACTCGAGTACGTATAAGCTGTCAAGGTCATGGGTATCATGTCTAATCTAAACTGTATCTCAATCCACAAGAATATATGAAACATGAATGAACAAGTATGGGTTATGGTCTGCAGCCCATTAGCATATTGTTCGATTAGACTCCAAGAATGATATGAGTCTATAAATAAGCAGAGTATATCATGGTACCGAATATAAAGCACGAGAGGATAATAAAGAAGTTTCACAAGCAAATACATGTATCATGCATCTTAATCCTCTACCATCCCGCTCTACTAACTAACTCCACGCAGTCGGTAAACCTGAAGAGATCATCAGGTTCTCAGAGGACTAGCAAGATACATAATATACAAGCCAACATGTAACAGTACAAACATGCAAAGAAGCAAGGAACAATCAAGGATATTCAACTAGACAAAATAAACCAAGACACAAGATCTAAATACAAGGATCCTAAGACACTGGCATACCATACTATAAGTGGCTAATAGGTCAAAGCTATAGACTGCAGTCAAGGCAAGTACTCACAATCTATAGTGTCTCAATTGCAGTCAAGGCAAGTATTCACAACCAAGACAGTAGCCAATCCTAGTATAAAATTCTATAGACCGTAATCAAGGTAAGTACTCATAATCTATAGAATGTCAAAGTCAAGTCCTACTCAAGTCATGTCAAGTCAAGTCAAGTTATAATCAAGTCGAGGGAATCGTGGTGTAGGACTAGACGACTCTATCAAGGAATACACATGAAACTAACACAGTGTAACAGATCGAAATATCATAACAGAAAGGAACGGGAATGTGCAGGCAACTAGAAACATGTAAAGTAAAACTATAACAGGACGAGTGTACTAGACATGGAATAAAGCAATCACAAATGTAAGGAAAAGAACTGCAGCGAGATGATGAACATGCATATAAGTTATACTGTACAAGTTGGCAAGGTATACTTGCCTGGGGGTTGCACGCAGATCCAACAAATATATAGTCGACTGGTAAGTCATACAGTCCAAGTCATCACAACTGTCTCCAAAAGCTGAAACAAATATTACCAACATTCTCAGAATAGTCAAATTAGCTAGGATTGCCTGTCCTTAAGTCCAATTCTGGACACAGGGGCAAAACAGTAATTTCGGGCAAAAACGATATCCGCCGTTGGACC
>JANAVB010003000.1:18030045-18160045 GCA_029216955.1 Iris pallida | reverse complement strand
GGCTTGCATGGAGCAATACAGCGCCAGACTGCTAGTCCTAGAGGAGATACGGGCGCACCCATCTCCAGCGATTACACTGCCTCTTTCTCCAGCGGTTATACTGCCTCCTTCTACAGCGGTTACATTGCCTCCTCCTTCATCGTCGTCGGTGGTTCTTACACCGGAGCAGTACGCTTACCTTCTTTCCATGAGCGGTGATGCTCCTCCTGATCAGCCGTAGTCGACATATTGTTGTGTGATGGCCCATTGTTGGGTCTTTTATGTGTTTCTACATACATTGTTATTGTGTTTCATATTGTTTGACATCGTTGTTGAAATTTTTTTCATATATCTGTGTTGAGTGATGTGATTGTGTTTCATATGTGTTCGTGATTGTGTTTCATATGTGTTTCATATTGTTTGATACTTTGTGTTCGTGATGCTCCTCCTGATCAGTTGGTGTTGAGTGTTCCACCGAAGGGGTCGGCAAACCCAGGAAAATGCTATTGTAGGTACTGCTGTAGGTGCTGCTGCAAATGCTGCTGTAGGTGCTGCTGCAAATGCTGCTGTAGGTGCTGCTGGAAATGCTGTATTTTTTTTTAATTTTTTGCAAATTTAGCGACGTTCAGCGACGTTTAGTGACGTACAGCGACGAAAAAAAATATCGCTAAATAACTATCGGAACGTCGCTAAGTATGTGTCATCACGTCGCAGATTGTCGCTAAACGTCGCTACCTTGCTGAATGGCATTTAGCTAAAGACGTCGACAAAACGTCGCTATGTGTCGGTAATATAGCGACCCACCGACGTCGCAGAACGTCACTAATGTCCTGATATGCCAGGTCAGCATGGCTGTAATAAGCGTCACAAAAATGTCGCTAGGTGACGTCGGTACAGGCAGTCGTTGTACATCGCTAGTAGTCGCTAAATCAGCGACGCGTCTTCGTCGCTAATTGTTGTCGCAATAGCGACGTATTGCGACGTTTTGGTTTTTAGCGACTAGGTAAATCGCGACTACGTCGAAATGTCGCTAACTATGTCGCCAATTGGATTTAGCGACGTATCAGCCCGATTTAGCGACGTTCTTCGGCGTCGCAGATTGGACAAATTTTGGTAGTGTATATATATATATATATATATATATATATATATATATATATATATATATATATATATATATATATATATATATATATATATATATATATATATATATATAATATAAAACCCACACCTAAACTAAAAGCCAATAAAAAACACAACACACAAACTCACATGCTGCGCTCAACCGAGCACAACAACTAGCTATTTGGGCTTTTTCCCTTAAAATCCGAACACAATATTTTCTAACCCGAGCCAACACACCCGACCCCCCATATATAGTATTCGAGAGAGGGAGAGAGTCTTCGAAACCCTAACCTAGACCTGCGCCAGAGTCTTCGAAACCCTAACCTAGACCTGCGCCCAGCCCTGGACGGCCACCCATCGTCGGTGCCTCCACGCGCGCGGCTGGTAATGGCGGCAGAACCCTCATGCGCGCGCGTGCACAATAGGGTAGCAGCAGCAGCGATCACCTGCGGAGCTGACTTCGCAGCACGATTTTACGATGCACGATCGTCCGTTCCGTGATCCGTTTTCTCTGGTACGTAGACAACCTAACCGAGATCATGTTCCTTCAAATAGTTTAATTTATTTTGCCTTGTGTTCGCCAAAAAATGAGTTCCAAAATCGAGAAAAAAATTCGACTTTTGGATGTTAGAAACTGTCCCAAGGTCCTCTATTTGCGGCCGATTTGCGACCAGTATGTTGCGAGTTTTCAAAATCGTTTTGAATAGACTTGTAGATAACCTATAGGGCATTAAAACCCTTCTTGTAGATTTAAATTTCATGCACTGTAACAAAAGTAATTCACTTGTGAAAATTAGAAAAAATATGTTTTTCAAAAACTAAAAATCACCCGATATGCCGTCTGTCCCATCAATCCGAGCAACGTGGTCGTGAACCAAAGGCATCGAAAGGTGCGTATCGACTTCGCGGATGTGTGGGCTTTGTCGAAATTCAAATTGGTCGCGTGTGCGCAACGAATTTGATGCGTATCTACCAAAATTTACCGTATCGACCTTTTTGCAAATTTGTCAACAGGACCGTATCATTTTTCTGGTCCTGTATGCCAAGTTTGGCCCGATTCTGTGACAGTTGACCGGAATACCGTTTTGCGGGCCCCACGATCCGACTCAACGGGCAATTTTGTGCACGGTCTGCCGAAATCCAACTTTGGACATACGGTTGGGTTCCTATCGAAAAACAGAACCCGTAGACACGTAGTTTGATGACTTTATAGACCATAGATATTGGCACGCTTTTTGGCACAAAGCGGGTCCAACGGTGGATATCGTTTTGATCCAAAATTTCTATTTTGCCTCTGTATCCAGAATTAGACTTATGGGTAGGCTACTCTAGCTATTTTGACTATTCTGGAAATGTTGGTGTTGTCTGTTTCAGCATTAGGAGACTGTTGTGCGAGTTGACCGTTCGTGGCTCATTGGGTGGTTTGTAGTTTCGATTCCTCAGTTCAGGACCTCAGGCGAGTACATTCTCTGATAGTTTTTATTGTTTTGATATCTACTATATCCGATTCAGTTATAGTATTTTACTTAATTCTCGACACGATGGTACACAGACTAATATACGTCGGATCCTGTCATCAGATGTCATTATTGGGTTACTTTGTATACTGGTATATTGTTCGATCTTGTTTCTTGTACTTGTATAGACGCTGATTCCTATGGAAATTTGCTACCCTCTTAGAGAATCTCGTGTCATGACGTGTTATGTCCGGATCCATATACTATTCGGAGGATGGAGAGTTATTAAAGGTTATGTGATCATTACCCCTACTTGTTTATTACTTGTGCATAGCTCCACCCTCACCACACGTAGGGTATAGCCTGACCTTATACTACTTGTGCATAGATTTTCATTTTGGCCGGCCTGATCCCCATACTATTATACTACTTGTGCATAGCCGGTCAAATGGAACAGCCTGATCTTGACCAAAAACGATCACATAACGCTCTAATATCTCATGACACATACTTTATTGGTTTACATCATACATCAGATTACATTCACTGCTTATCACAGTTTTACCGTATATCTCACCCATGATATGTTCTTCAGTTTTCTTGCATAATTTTACTTTCAGTTTTGACAGTTCATCATGTATTTTATTATAATTATCTCTTACAGTATTTGTCAATTCATATGGAACTGCTGTTGGCGTTTGTACATGCTCATATTCTGACAGGATAACCCCGTGATTTTTCAGGTTAGCCGCTACCACGACTAGCATTGGGGAGACATGGGTATACAGTGGTTAACCTAAAAGATTAGTTAGCTAGTTTAGTGATTATATTTCTCCGTGAGACATTGTACCTTTTGTCAGATACAAAGCATGAAAATATTGTAAATTGATTTAATTGTTGTGAATGAGCCTTGATAACGTTCTACCGCTGACACTGCGACGTAGGCTGGCTTGGACACGCACTCGTATTCCGAAAAGCGGGTGCGGGTCGTGATACCCCCCTCTCCAGATGAGCGCGGTAGCTGAGATGGGGGGACTGGTGGCCGGAGGGGGGGCGGGAGGAGGGGTGAGGGTGGACTGTGGCTGGAGGGGGTCGGGAGGGGGCGGGTTGCCGGAGGGGGGAGGGGGGCAAGGGTGGGGGAGGGGTTGGAGATAGGGGGACGTAGTTTTAAGTTTAGATTAGGAATATTTTCGTCCAATTTTTTTTTCAGGATATCAAGTTGTTACAAAAAAAAGTTTAGGATATCATGTTGAAGAACAGGAATAGTTGAGGGTATTAAGTTACAATTACACCTAAAAAATAATAAAAAAATTACTGCAGGGATAAAAAATTACCCGAAATTTGCAAAAACAATAGAAATTTGGGTAATTGGAAGAAACGATAGAAGCCGACACACGGGGTGGCAAATTTGAGCCATGCCCAATTTTTGCCTTCCAATGTGATGGAAATTGGACAAATCGAATTTCCAACACACCGTATGGCAGAAATTCGACATGGCCGGTCGATTCAAATATTCGCCGGTTGACTGTATGTGGGGGGTGGGTGGGTTCGATAGTAAATGAGAGGGAGATGGTTTAATGGAGTTGGGTGAGTTGGTGGTTTGGGAAGTTAAGAGGGAAGAAGAGTGAAGTGAGTAGTTTACAAGAAGAGGGGGAGGAAGCACAAGAGAAACCGAGAAGGAGAAGAAGAAGAAGAAGAACTCAAGAAGAAGAAGAACTTAAGAAGAAAGGCCAGGTTAGTTAATTTTTTAATTATTTTTGAATTATATGTATTCTTCATATCCTAAATTCTAATTCCCTAACCATAATACAAACACTAATTCTAACCCCTAATCCAAGAAATTGTGTAACGCCCCAGTCCCAAAATACATAGGACTAAGTACATAGACATGCCAGCTGTAGATATACGAAAAATACTCTAATGTATGGAATCCTCGTATAAATACATAAGCTGTAAAATATAGAGAACCAAGACATGCTAAATCTCATCAACAAATATATAATAAAATAAAGATAGAATCAACTTGAATAGGTATGGTACAATCGTTGGACGGAGACAAAGTACACTACCAACTATCTCAATAAAATAAATGTACAAGGAGGCGATCGACCAAATGATAAAACGAACCAAGAGCAATCATCTTCGAGAAATGGGGAAGATCACGGCCTTGGCTAGAATACCTGCAGAAAACATGAACTCACACCTGGAGAAAACCAGGTCCTCAGAGGGACGTAACAAGACACATAATATCATGCCATAACTGAATAGTAAGAGCTCAATAGAAAATATACATGCGTAAAGGCTCCTAACCATTCTATGTGATATACACTTTGAGAAGACAACGTTCTACACAGGATCTTAGGTGTTCAGCATAGATGGAGAGAGAGTGGTAGTAGGTAGCGCTCATAAGAGACACTATCGACCATGGGCAGAAAGTAGCTCTCATACGAGAACTATCGGCCCCGGGGCAGTAAGTATACGAGACACTATCGGCCCAAATCTATGTGTGTACTGAACATGTAGCCCCTACGCTAATAATTGTCTCCCCCCTCCCCATGATACTATACATATGTCGACTCCACGACACTGTTTAATCCTTAATAACTGCCAAGTCTTCTACATAATCTATTGACAGTTATATCCTAACGCACGGTCTGTACGCACCATTGATCAGTCAGCACGTAAGTCCGTATTTATATGCGACTCACAACTCACACACAATCCGTGGCACATCGTGACAGTTTATGAGATGTACTAAACATTCGGTGGTCCCTTAACTTTAAGCCAATTGCATAAAAATATAATAATTTGCATATATATAAAATTTTGAAAGAACAACATAAAGAAAAAGCATGCATAATATTGAGCAAAAAATTAAACAGTAAAGGCAATGTGTCTTGCCTGAGGTTATGTGCACAAGAGAATGATCCAGTGGCTCGAACCGGCAAATAAACAAAGCAAGAAAAGCCAAATCCTGCAGATGACTCCGGATGCTACAACAAACATCACGAACGAGTTTGGAATATAAGATATGCCTAGGAAATGCCTGTCCAAAAGTTAAATTCTGGAACAGGGGCAAAATCATAATTTCGGATCAAAACGATATCCGCCGTTGGACCCGCTTTGCACCGAAATACGTGCCAATATCTATGGTCTCTAAAGTCGTCAAACTATATGTCCACAAATTTGTTTTGATGAGACGAACCCAACGGTATATCCAATTTTGGATTCCGGTAGGCTGTGCACAAAATCGCCCGTTGAGTGGGATTGTGGGCCCGCCAAAATAGCGTCCCGATCAACCTTCTTAGTATTGAACCAAACTTGGCTCACAGGACCAGAAAAATATTTCTAGTCCAATGGCGCAAGTTTCATCGCGATATGATGAGTGTGCACAAAGTTGTGAATTAATTTGCAAAGGGTCGATACGGGGTATCCCGACGGATACGTACTGGTTTCGTCGCGCACATGCAACAAAATCGGGTTCCGTCAGTTTTCACATGTCGACAACATCCATACGCGCCTTTCGATACATATAGTGCACGACCACGTCGCCCGGTTTGTCGAGGCGCACGCCGTATCGGGTGTTTTTTCACTTTTTGAAAACAGAATTTACAATTTTTTTGGGAAACTTTAACAACATGTAACTTTCTACATACTAGATAAAAAGTGAATCCAGAAGGTGCGTTACAATCTCGATTATGTTGTCTTTCACTACCTTCAATTAGTTTTTACGAAAGTTTAATGGACAGCGAGAAAAGTGGCCGACAAGTTGATGTTTTAAAACAGTTTTTAATAATTCAGAAAAGTGGTTTTTCTCCAACTTCGTCTCAATTTTTCGAGCAAATTGAATGGCCATGTCAAAATCCACCTGGGGGATCTCGAAGAGGGTCATGCGGGTTTTCTACAAGAATTTACGGATCTAAAAACGGAGTTAAAATGAGAGAGATATCGATCGGGGAAGTTGAGTACCTTAAAGTGGGAAACTGTTGTTTTATTGTTGTTGTTGTCGCCGTGACGATCGGGAGATGGAGATGCTGTCGCTCCGGCGAGGCTGGCATGCACGCCGAGGAGTAGGAGGAGAATGAAGGAGGGAGGAGGAGAGAGGAATTTGATTAGGGTTTAGTTCATATATATATGTATGTATATATATATAAATTGTATATATATATAAATAAGGTTGGGTGGGGGTCGGCCTATAAGTAGCTTGCTGCTTATTAATTTGTTTGTGGGAACAAAAGGGGCGGCCACCTGCTGGTTTTTCTTTGTGGGGGGGCGCACATTGGTTTGCTATTTGCTTTGTGGTCGGTCCCCACATGGTGGGGCCGACCACATGTTACATTATTTTTTTTAATTTTTTTTCAATTCTTTTTTTTCTTATCCGAATGAATCTTATATATATATATATATATATATATATATATATATATATATATATATATATATATATATATATATATATATATATATATATATATATAAATACACCAAAAATCTATTTAAAATTTAGATACCATTTAAAAGTCAACTACCCAATTATTTAATATATTTGAACATATCTACATATATATAAATTCAATCCTTAATTAAATCAACTCAACATAATAATAATATTTAAATAGGAAAACATTTTTATTAAATCTCCACCAATTTGAAATAAAAGTTTAATATTATCTAACTATATATATAATGCATCTAAAATATACTTTTACATATATACACAAATTTAAATTGCCATAAAAGGCAACGATAATAATATCACATAATATCAAATAATATCAACATTAGTAAAATGTCTATTTAATTTTCACAAAATAACTTTAGTAATAATAAATAATAAAAATTGTCCCAACGTGTGAACTTTACCACACACCCTCATTTGGGCCCAGAAAAATGTACCATTTTTGTAACACATTACAAAATAGTAAAACCATAAATTGTATAAATTCATTTTTAAGTCTAATAAAATAATAAAAATAATTTAAAAAAATAGGGGTTTTACATTCTACCCAACTTACAAGAATTTCGTCCTCGAAATTTAGGATTAATAGGTAGATAGGATTGAAGGATACAAAGAGTTCGTCAATACCAAAATACAATTAAATTTTGGAGGAGGCGATAAAACGGCGTTCAACACCACCATGCAATAGAAAATTTTGGAGTCGATATATACAAAAATATATCATGGTCATGGAATTCAAATAAGGATTGCCAGTGAAGGTAACAAAATTTTGATAATCCAGTTTAGAGAATAACAAGGGATTGAGTAGACCAAGGAGAATAATTTAAACATTTGGGAGATGTGGTTCCTTGAGAGAAAACTGGATACTAATCGTCTTGGTTGAGTGTTAGATTTAAGTGAATGATTAGAATCATTCTCGAGTGCTCAAGAACAATTGGAAGGACACGATAATAATTCTAGGATTGAGAAATGAGGAGTAGTTAAAGGCGAGGATATAGCCACATGAGTCGGTCGGTGGCTATCTACATTTGTGTATAATTAACCGATTGGGCAACCAAGGATGATACCTTGAGTCTATCTTAGCAAGTACAGTGCCTTGTCTTTCCAAAATAAGTAAAAGACAAGAACAACAAAGGTTTCAAAGACAGTATTATATATTGAGTACGAATTGTGGGGTTCATAGGCGGCAAAAATAATTCAAAAGAGAATTGTCAAGGCGGTCGCGGATGAGACTCTAAGGCAAGTTTAACTATGTCTCCATCCGCATAGAATAAGTTATGATAAGCAAACCAAAGTGCAATAGGTTGATCAGACCATCATGCACCGGTTCTGATTAGACAATATGTTAGTGGGTGCACCCAATAAAATATGTCATGATCAAGCTCGATAACGAAATAAGCTTGCAAAACTGAAGCTACGTTAGCAGCATGAATTAGTCAAAATATGAGTAATGGAGGTAATGATGAAGGAAATTAAATAGTCCAAGATCTTTTAAAATCAAGGCTCGCCCGAAGTTTGGGCCTATTCAGTTGTCTTGGTTGACTAGCTAAGTTAGGGTCCTCTGAACTTATAGTCTAAGCAAACTTATCAACATGGGTCGCAAGGACAAAGGCTTTGTTAGGTGGTACAATATTCTACCCAACTTACAAGAATTAAACTAGTAGTGTGATGTGACCAGGGGTCAAGCAACCAAGATAAAGTACAACGCTAAGCATAAGGAATTTAATAGAACAAAATCACGTATCGGTCGAAAGAATTAAGTCGAGATGGAATCCCTATCCGTGGTCGAAAATATATCGGTATCATGGTAAAGGTTATAGTTTAGCCACATTGATCAGAAGATCATATCACGAAAATAGTATACAAGGAGACATGTTCTAGTGGGACATGATATATCTACATGAAGGTGGGATTGTCTAGGTCTTACATATAAAATTTATTGGGAGGAAAAGTTTAGTATTGTACTCCAAATATCCAAGTCACGGTAAGGGTCGCCAAAAGATTCTAAAATAGAAAGTGGGAGTTCATGAGGCGACAACTAATACACAAAATAAAGACGATCAAGTTGAAGCATGAAGTAAGATTAATTAAGGAATCCTAGTAAAAATAATTTAGGGACACAATTCTAGAGAGAAGATAGTATCCTACATGAATACAGTTAAGGAACAATTAAATCATTATTCAAATGCAAATGGGTTAGAAGGTCGCAATTAAAAGATCTAGAATTGAAGAAAGGTCGAGTAAGTCATGAGTGAAATACAGTCACATTGTCTGGGTAGATGACTAACAACACTTGTGTATATACTACTATCATGGTCATGAGTGATATGGCAGTTTTAGTGTGGAATACTGTGGAATTCATCCATCTTATTTGGACTCTCTTGGTTGTCCACCATTAAAATTTTGCTCAAATTTTTCTCCAAAAGTCTCTAAATAATTTTTTTTTTAAATAACCACCCAAAATTTGTATTCACTGCAAGTCGTTCAATTTAATCATGACCAAAATTAAATCACTTTCATAAATCTCAAAGCAAACTTTATCACGTTACTACTAAACTTTTCCAAAATTAACGTTTAAATTCCACTATTTAACTCAAGAGTTCATAATTTACGAATCCATAAAAATTTCACAACCAATCAAAAATTTAACACTCTAAAATTTTTCAATAACTCATAATAAAACTCTTAGCATATTAAAAGCAATCTCAAAAATTCAGCTCAATGCTCTTATAAATTTTAACTTCTTATTCATGCTAAGTTATTCCAACAAAATTACAACCTTTAAATGGTAACTTTCTTTAATCAATCAAAATAACTTTCCATCACATCCTTCGAAATTCTCCCAAAAGTTTTAATATTAGCAATCCCACATTTAAACTTTTGATTCAAATAATCTTATCAGTCAAAATCTTTTTACCAAAAATCTAAATAGAATTGTAAATCCTCAATCATAAGACACCATTTAAAATAAAAATTTCTAAAAATTGTTTTCATAACTTTCAAATATTTTAAACCAAAATTCACCGTCATTACTTCCACTTAAAATTTAAAATTTACTAAACACGAAAATCGCAAGTTGTACAACTCAAATTTAAATAATTCCTATGGCCATTTTTAAAAGCTAAGATCATTTTCAAACCAAATTTATAATTGTTCAAAGGTGTATAACTATAATACAATAAATCATAAACATTAAAACTCAAAAATTAAATAAATTTTATATTTGTTCAAAGATGTATATCTATCACCCAAAACTCATAAATATCACAACTCGAAAAGCAAATCAATTTTATACTTGTGCAAGGATGTATAACTATAATCCAATAAATCATAAATATCAAATCTCAAAAAGCCAATCAATTTCTTAAATCAAGGGTATAAAGATTCTAGCTATTTTTTTCTCCTTCCTGCAGTATCAATCCTATGGTGTTTACTATTTAGAAATCTCAAGATTAAAACCTCTTTTGGTAGTATCCTACTTTACAAATTACTAATCATTAATTCACACAAGAAAAAAAAAAGCCTTTTTTAACTCAATTAGAGTCTTAAATGTATTCCATTTGCCAATATAACTATTTTAGCCATATATTTGACCTATGAGCATATACTAATGTAGTCATCTTCCTAGTTGTCACAAAGCACGAAAATAAGAATCAACGGTAAAAAGAAATTAAGCAAGATGTAATTCAAGGAAGTCGAACGAGAGTTCAAAATTTGAAGTCAAGGGAAGAGGTCAAGCTGTATGGATGAGATTCCTAGACTCTAATCCTATATTGCAGGCTCACACCGGTACAATTACGTAACCGAAGTGACAAACTCGACCTGCATGGGCCACCACAAAAATATGTAACGCTCCAGTCCCAAAATACATAGGACTAAGTACATAGACATGCCAGCTGTAGATATACGAAAAATACTCCAATGTATGGAATCCTCGTATAAATACATAAGCTGTAAAATGTAGAGAACCAAGACATGCTAAATCTCATCCACAAATATATAATAAAATAAAGATAGAATCAACTTGAATAGTTATGGTACAATCGTTGGGCGGAGACAAAGTCCACTACCAAATATCTCAATAAAATAAATGTACAAGAAGGCGATCGACCAAATGATAAAACGAACCAAGAGCAATCATCTTCGAAAAATAGGGAAGATCACGGCCTTGGCTAGAACAACTGCAAAAAATATGAACACACACCTGGAGAAAACCAGGTCCTCAGAGGGACGTAACAAGACACATAATATCATGCCATAACTGAATAGTAAGAGCTCAATAGAAAATATACATGCGTAAAGGCTCCTAACCATTCTATGTGATATACACTTTGAGAAGACAACGTTCTACGCAGGAGCTTAGGTGTTCAGCATAGATGGAGAGAGAGTGGTAGTAGGTAGCGCTCATAAGAGACACTATCGACCATGGGCAGAAAGTAGCTCTCATACGAGAACTATCGGCCCCGGGGCAGTAAGTAGCGCTCATACGAGACACTATCGGCCCAAATCTATGTGTGTACTGAACATGTAGCCCCTACGCTAATAATTGTCTTCCCCCTCCCCATGATACTATACATGTGTCGACTCCACGACACTGTTTAATCCTTAATAACTGCCAAGTCTTCTACATAATCTATTGACAGTTATATCCTAACGCACGGTCTGTACGCACCAATGATCAGTCAGCATGCAAGTCCACATCTATATGCGACTCACAACTCACACACAATCCGTGGCACATCGTGACAGTTTATGAGATGCACTAAACATTCGGTGGTCCCTTAACTCTAAGCCAATTACATAAAAATATAATAATTTCCATATATATATAATTTTGAAAGAACAACATAAAGAAAAAGTATGCATGATATTGAGCAAGAAATTAAACAGTAAAGGCAAGGTGTCTTGCCTGAGGTTATGTGCACAAGAGAATGATCCAGTAGCTCGAACCGGCAAATAAACAAAGCAAGAAAAGCCAAATCCCGCAGATGACTCCGGATGCTGCAACAAACATCATGAACGAGTTTGGAATATAAGATATGCCTAGAAAATGCCTGTCCAAAAGTTAAATTCTGGAACAGGGACAAAATTGTAATTTCGGATCAAAACGATATCCACCGTTGGACCCGTTTTACAC
The DNA here is from genome assembly GCA_029216955.1 of Iris pallida. NCBI lineage: Eukaryota > Viridiplantae > Streptophyta > Magnoliopsida > Asparagales > Iridaceae > Iris > Iris pallida. The sequence continues at coordinate 18,147,885 of JANAVB010003000.1, read as the reverse complement.
CGAAATGCGTGCCAATATCTATGGTCTCTAAAGTCGTCAAACTATATGTTCACAGATTTGTTTTGATGAGACGAACCCAACGGTATGTCCAATTTTGGATTCCGGTGGACTGTGCACAAAATTGCCCGTTGAGTGGGATTGTGGGCCCGCCAAAATAGCATCCCGATCAACCTTCTCAGAATTGGACCAAACTTGGCTCACAGGACCAGAAAAATATTTCGAGTCCAATGGCGTAAGTTTCATCGCGATATGATGAGTGTGCACAAAGTTGTGAATTAATTTGCAAAGGGTCGATACGGGGTATCCCGACGGATACGCACTGGTTTCGTCGAGCACATCCAACGAAATCTGGTTTCGTCAGTTCCCATACGTCGAAAACATCCATACGCGCCTTTCGATACGTATAGTGCATGACCATGTCGCCCGATTTGTCGGGGCGCACGCCGTATCGGGTATTTTTCCACTTTTTGAAAACAGAATTTACAATTTTTTTGGAAAATTTTAACAACGTGTAACTTTCTACATACTAGATGAAAAGTGAATCCAGAAGGTGCGTTACAATCTCGGTTATGTTGTCTTTAACTACCTTCAATTAGTTTTTACGAAAGTTTAATGGACAGCGAGAAAAGTGGCCGACAAGTTGATGTTTCAAAACAGTTTTTAATAATTCAGAAAAGTGGTTTTTCTCCAACTTCGTCTCGATTTTTCGAGCAAGTTGGATGGCCATGTCAAAATCCACCTGGGGGATCTCGAAGAGGGTCATGCGGGTTTTCTACAAGAATTTACGGATCTAAAAACGGAGTTAAAATGAGTGAGATATCGATCGGGAAAGTTGAGTACCTTAAAGTGGGAAACTGTTGTTTTATTGTTGTTGTTGTCGTCGTGACGATCGGGAGACGGAGATGCTGTCGCTCCGGCGAGGCTAGCACGCACGCCGAGGAGTGGGAGGAGGATGAAGGAGGGAGGAGGAGAGAGGAATTTGATTAGGGTTTAGTTCATATATATATGTATGTATATATATATATAAATTGTATATATATATAAATAAGGTTGGGTGGGGGTCGGCCTATAAGTAGCTTGCTGCTTATTAATTTGTTTGTGGGAACAAAAGGGGCGGCCACCTGCTGGTTTTTCTTTGTGGGGGGGGGGGCGCACATTGGTTTGCTATTTGCTTTGTGGTCGGTCCCCATATGGTGGGGCCGACCACATGTTACATTATTTTTTTTTTTAATTTTTTTTTCAATTCTTTTTTTTCTTATCCGAATGAATCTTTTATATATTTTATATATATATATATATATATATAAATACACCAAAAAAATATATATATATATAAATACACCAAAAATCTATTTAAAATTTAGATACCATTTAAAAGTCAACTACCCAATTATTTAATATATTTGAACATATCTACATATATATAAATTCAATCCTTAATTAAATCAACTCAACATAATAATAATATTTAAATAGGAAAACATTTTTATTAAATCTCCACCAATTTGAAATAAAAGTTTAATATTATCTAACTATATATATAATGCATCTAAAATATATTTATATATATATACACAAATTTAAATTGCCATAAAAGGCAACGATAATAATATCACATAATATCAAATAATATGAACAATAGTAAAATGTCTATTTAATTTTCACAAAATAACTTTAGTAATAATAAATAATTAAAATTGTCCCAACGTGTGAACTTTACCACACACCCTCATTTGGGCCCAGAAAAATGTACCATTTTTGTAACACATTATAAAATAGTAAAACCATAAATTATATAAATTCATTTTTAAGTCTAATAAAATAATAAAAATAATTTTAAAAAAAATAGGGGTTTTACAAATTGTAATAGTAATAAATATACAAACACTAATCCTAACCCTAATCTAGAACCCGACCCTAACCCAAAGACTAATCTTAAACCTAATTTAGACCCCAACCCTAACCCTAAGACTAATCTTAAACCTTATCTAGACCACATAACCATAACCCTATGACTAATATAAACCCGAACCCTTACCCTAACCATAACCTCTAAACTAAACCCTAATCCTAACCCTAGACCTAACCCTAACCCATAAACTAATCCCTATCCCAATCCTAACCTAATCCAAACCCTTACCCTAATCCTAACCCGTAAACTAAACCCTAACACAATCCCTAACCCGTAAACTAAACCCTAACCCAATCCTAACCTAATCTATCATATTCTTAACCTTTATCCTAATGTAAATCCTAACCATGACTATTTAAATATTCGTTTTGACAACCATCTTTTTACAGAAGGCTGGCCAAAATGATGGTCATATACAGGGAGGCCAACTACAGAATTGATTAGGCAGCAGCACGAATCGCTCATATCTAGTCTGAGATTTACTGGAGAGGTATACTAAATTTTAATTGTGTTAGTCAATAAAATTTACATTTTATATCTTTAGTAGTAACATAGTTCGTATATTTTATATATAGCTATATGATTATAAAAGGGGTGTACGGTATCGAGAACATGCCACATGGTGCTATGAGGGCCAACTTGGTTTTTGGAGGTTGACTAGTGACCAAGAAGCTTTGTTGCACGTATTTGGTTCTCAGTATATTGATCAAATATGTTTTCTACGTCATAATAGAGACTTAATCCTCAGTCTAGTAGAGCGTTGGTGGCCCGGACGAGAACTACTTCCCCGTAAGGTTAGGCACCATGTCACCCAACCGTTACCCGATAGCCCGTCTCAGCAAGCTGACAAGATCCTACCTCAGCAAGCTGATGAGATCCTGCCTCAGCAAGCTGGCCAGGAGACTTCGCAGTAGACTGGCCAGGGGACTTCGCAGTGGGCTGGCCTGGAGACTTCGCAATGGGCTGGCCAGAAGACTTTGCAGTAGGTTGGCGAGGGGACTTCACAGTGGGCTGGCCAGGGGACTTTGCAGTGGGCTAGCGAGGGGACTTCGCAGTGGCCCGGAGTAACAGATTGGTTTGAAAGTTATGTTTTGGATGAAAATTATTATACACAGCTACTAACGACTCCATCAGCACCAGTACCCATGCAACACGAGGATACCCAAGGCGAAGGAGGTGATACACCCCCGTAGAATACGATGCGAATGAAAGCCTGACTCAATCTTAGAGAAGTTGATCGTCCGGACTTGTCACGACCCGCACCCGATATAAGGGCACGAGAAGTGGATATGTCCAGCCTACGCCGTAATGTCGACGGTAGAACGCTGTCCTAGGTCACAATCATCTAACAATATAAAGTATCTGAACAAGCTCCGAACGGAGGACAATCACAGAGGTACAACTCAATCATAAAGCTAAGATGGGAAGTATGATAAGATAGATATGAAATCTCAAAAGAGAAATACAACCAGAAGTGAAATAGTCCAAGTGTCTAAACAACACAAACAACAACAAGTCTCAACAACACAAATAAATACAACTCAAATCCACAAAGCTAATGACATAAAAATAAGATAAAAGTCTACGCATCTAACTAGACAAGGGTAGGATCCTCAGCAGCTGCGTGAACCTCCTGGGGGGTCCAGGTTGCAAGTATCATCTAGGCATGCTCTGTAGTAGGCAGGGCAGAAGTCATCCTCATCCTCTGTAATATTTTCAACAGTTCCAGTCAGGATAGGAAAGAGCACAAAATATCTCATGCAGTTCATATCATGTAGGAAATATAAAACAGATAATAGAATAAGATACATGAAACGCTGAAAAACTGTACATGCAGTGAAAAGAGAGATTTGATAAACTAAAAATATATAACTATAGAAGTAAGAACTGTAAGTAACTAAGTGATTTAGAACATAAAATAGTATATAATCGACGTGGGTTGCACATGAATAATATGAACCCCACATGAAACTCACAGTATCAATAAGAGCTGTGGTGTACATGAGAATTATCATAATCACATAAATAAGTAACAGAGTGAACATGCAGGGATAAATCACATAACTATTTATACTCACCCCTACCCCCAATCAATACACAAGGATCTGATCAAGTTACGTTAAGAACATGATGTTTGGTTATACATGAAGCACATGAGAAAATATGTCAACATGAGGACTCATGAAAGTACATGAGTATACATGAGCGTACATGAGTGCACATGAGAATACATGAATAACGCAAAAGCAAAGAATACGTGATGTACATGAAACACATGACATAAAGTATCTGATGCGCCCACAAAGGGGGATAACATCTCATAAAAAGATCTATATAGTATTATTCTGTGATAACAACGTGACAGCATCAAGTAAAGTAGTCTAGAACAAGAATATAAGTCCTAGCAAGTATGAAACGATCAGAGAATGTACTCGCCTGAGATCTGAATGTTTGTGAGAATATAGAGTCCGAAGCGAGGTATTTGACTCCTATTTAGAGCAATACAAGTTATTATGTATCCACAATGGTAATAATGAAGTTAACAATGCATCCTATATGATTTTTAGGTCATTCTAGGCACTTGGTCAACTCTTATCAACTCTAAAAGTCAAAGAAGGTCAAACTAGTTAGGATTAGGTCAAACATGGTCAAATTAGTCTAGGTTCAACTAAACTAGGTCTAACAAGTCAATTCTAGGTCTAAAACCAAACTACACTATAAAGCCTAGTCAACTAGCTATACCAAGCACAAGCCACACTATAGTCTAATACTATAGTCCAAACTAGCACACAACATTAAGTAATATAGAGTACCACATATATATGTCACATTCACATTTACATTACATTGTAATTATATATATACAATATATATATATATATATATATATATATATATATATATATATATATATATATATATATATATATATATATATATTATATATATATTTTATATATATATATATATATATATATATATATATATATATATATATATATATATAGAGAGAGAGAGAGAGAGAGAGAGATAAGTAGGCAATATATATTAGGTTGTGTGTGTGTGTGTGTGAACAGAGATGTAAAGAAAAGGGGGGTTTAACATGTTAACAGTGAATCAATCTATAGCTAATACATTATATATATATATATATATATATATATATATATATATATATATATATATATATATATATATATATATATATATATATATATATATGACATATCTATATTTATAGAGAGAGTAGAAAGTGTGTGTGTGTGATACATGTGAAGTTTTTGTGTGTGGGGTGGGTGTACATGCATGCATAGCTGTAAAGGGATTAACTCTGTAAACAGCAAAGGGTTAATGTTTAGCTAACAGTAAACAACAAACATATTGCTAACTAATTCACATTCATATATATATATATATATATATATATATATATATATATATATATATATATATATATATATATATATATATATATATATATATATATATAACATACATTACTAAAAAAAATATAACATACATTACTAAGTGAATACAAGTGTGCACACATTACTAAGTGAATACAAGTGTGCATACATGTAAAGTGTGAAGACAGTAAACCATCACCCAATTCCCAGGTAAACCCTCAATCTCAGGAAGCACATATACATTAACATCTCAGAACCTATATGAAAATCTCAGTAAAAAGCAGGTATATTACAGTACATTACAGTTTTTCATATATATATATATATATATATATATATATATATATATATATATATATATATATATATATATATAAACATATACTATTTAAAGATCTCGAATTCAAATAAAACTTTACGAAATCAAACCCAAGTACAAAACCCAGTATACTACATATGTACATCATATAATTTAACATGGTAATTTGACATTTAAACAAATTAAAATGGTTTAAAATATTAAAAACCCAATTCGAACACCCCAGGTATCAGAACATAGTATCCTAACAAAAAAAACCCAAATTCATTTTAAAAACCAATTTAAACAGCAAATTAACATGTGCAGATGTATCGAGCATATCATACGTGTCATAGGAGGGTTCGTGTCCACATAACTGGACACGAGGTGTCCAGGTGAAATAAAACACGTACAGACACGAACTGTAATAGACCGCGTCGTGCAGACGTGTCGACGCCTCATGGACACAATACAGCTCACGTGGAGCCACGTGTTCGTGTCCACACGTAGCCCATGTGTAGGGTTACCCAATCGACACGATACGAGGTATCCAAACCATGTCCACACGTTTTATGACATGTGTATCAGGCCCGAAATTGCACGTGTTCAGTCACTGTGAGACTCGTCTCACTGTATCGGTATTTATATATGGATACGTATTTTGTACTATATTTTATATTTTCTTGATTTTTGAAACGCTTTTAAATTGTCTTATAGATTTTCTCCTTGACCAGCGTATCGTCAGTGTACTATTGTATGCCGACGACATGCCTGTCACTCTCGTTTTCTGTTATACGTATTTTCAGTATAGGTGTACGATATTCTGGCCTTTGTCAGGTGACCCGTATTTTGACTTGCCTTTCTTAGCCTTGCTTTGGTTTAATTTGGTTTGGTTCAACTTGGTTTATCTTGGTTTAGTTTATTTGGTTTGAGATGAGATGGTTTTGTATAAAACTCAAACTTCTCTCTCTCCTCAATTATTTTATTCTCTTCATCTTCTTCGCTTTCATTTTCTTCTCCAACCTAAGGCAAGTACAACTTGTCAAATGTTGGACAAATGTTATTTTGCTTGTTCTAAACCCTTTCTTACATGATTATAAGCTTCTTTAGTACTTAGCACTTTTGATTTTGGTGGATAATTTCTTATAGATCTAAGTTTACTCAATTCTTGGTTTTCTTGGGTTTTGATCTACTAAACTTCATTATTTTTAAGTTTTGATTGTTCCATGTCGTAGAGAATTTGATTTTACTCAAAAATAGACCTTTGAAAACCCAGATTTCGATTTGTTTTGAGAGATTTATGAACTTGGAAAGTTCTTGGGTTCCATGAACACAAGTTCTCGGATTGGGAAAGAAGAACAGTGCTGGCGCATAGAATTTCCATGCGCCTACAGCAGTCTTAGTTTGAGTGCATAGCCATTTTTATGCGCCCGAGGCCCCCAGCTTCCAGTGCTTAGGCGTATGACCCTTTGCATAGAGCCTTGGGCGCATAGCCTTTATATGTGCCCAGTACACTCTGTTCCCCCTTCGCTTGGGTGCATAGCCCTGATTATGCACCCACTTGCCTAGGAAGATAGTCTTCTGACTTTCTTATAGTGCTCCCTGGTCTCCACCATGTGGGCACATGCATGTAGACGCATGAATGTGGGCGCACAGCCATAGGCGCATAACTGTAGGCGCATAGCCCTGGGTGCATGGCTTTCTTAGTACACGCTCTCCATGACACGCATAGCCCTAGGCGCATAGTTTTGGATGCATGCTCCCTGCTTGGGCGTATGCCATTCTCTGTGTATGTCACCTTAGGCGCATGCTCTCCTTAGACCGTGTTGAACTTAGGCACATGCTACCCAAGACACACCATTCAGACCTTGGCCCCCTTCTTGGCCATGGTGCCACCTTGGCCGTGTTGGCTGGCCCTAGGATGAATGCATGTTTTGACTGTTTTTCCCATTTGAGCTATTCAGCTATTAATCTTGGAAAACACTCGGACATCAAGCTTGTAGACATTTGTCCTGGCTTCAGAATTTTCTCAGTTTACCTTATTGGAATTCATATGCGATTGATAACTTCAATCATAGTTTTGATTTTTTGGCATGTTTTCTGTACTTGACGCTTTTGAGGTTTCCTTCGATTGTAGTAAATTCTTACCATGATTAGATTTTATAAAGTTAGAGAATAATTGTACGCCCTTTTACACCTAACACTAGCACAGATTCAATTATTGTTTTATGCCAATTAGTTTCTTTTACTTATCCCCTCTCACATATCAGGATATGTCCTTCCTTTCGAGTATTTTTTATGTGATATGATATGTGTTTCCATGCTTTTCCAGATTTAATGTACTTTACAATCTATGCCATGTTTAGAATTTCTTTATAGTGACCCGTTGCGGTGCACTCATAATTTATGTCTTTTCTTTGCTTTACATGATAGTGATCCATTGTGGTGCACTTATATCACACGTTACTTCTCTGCTCTTACTAGATAGTGACCCGTCATGGTGTACTCTTGAACATGTCTTTCTTTGCCTTACATGATATAGGCCCGTAGAGGCGCTCTCTTGACAAGTACTCTTTATATGACAAGTAAACCTAAACATGACATGCTTAATCAAGATGTTGTTGCAACGGTTATTTTCCCTGCTAATGTAACTCTTTTGGACACCGTGGTTAAATTCTTTGGGTATGCGTGCATAAGCTACATGTCTCATCTTGTATCATGTCTAGAATATGGATTCTTGATTACCACGGTCAGGGATTCATACTGAATCTGACTAGGATAACGACTAGATTGATCCAGTAGCTCATAAAGAGATTTCCCAGTCACATGCAATCCCGTTATTTGGGTGCTTTAACTGGACTTGTAGCCTGCCGACGAGTAGGGCGCATTTCCAGCACACTGTCTTGTGTTGCACCCCTAAGTCACCTATTACAACTCTCTCAACCTGTGGTAGGATAACTCGGATAGTCTGCAGGGTTTGTGACTAGTGGAATATCTTATTGCATCTTATAGTAATTAGGCTTGTGATAATCCTAGTTAGTTAAAGTACCAAGCCGTACTCATTGCATGGCCGTGATTGATGGATGGAGTCAGTCCAGTCTAGTTTTGTCTAGGAAGTGTCCGTATGTTTATTTCAGTACATTATTGTTTATGCCTTACTTTTGTCGATGAATGATCGGAGGCTAAGTTCTGTTCAGGAGAAGGGTTACAACCCCGGTCTTTTTTTGGTTTACGAGTTTTAACTTGACTTCCGGGATAGTTCCTAAGTCATCCTATCATTGTCATTCTATATGGTCCCTACATGCTCACATGTTCAGTTATCTCACAAGCTTTACGTGATCCCTATGCTAAGTCAACATGCTCTCATGACCCGACGGGTTCACATGCTTACATGATCAATTGATTTTACATATTCTTATGCTTCCGTTTACTTAACATGACTACATTGTACATTATGTCACATATTAATTACTTATGTCACATGATGCCTTACTTATTATCTTTTCTACTCTCGGGATAAGTGCAATGGTAGTGCACGAGTCTCGATTCACATCTACTTATTGCTTTTCCTAACCATTTCTATGTTAGTTATTGCTAGTTTTAGTCCATAGTTTGGCTTCCTTTATGGTGCTTGCTATTTGGGGTCTGACCCTACTGGTTTTCTTTGGCCAGATCTGATAGAGGAGCCCAAGGGATCTTCTGCACCATCTACTCGACGGTGACCATCCGAAGCATCAGAGTACCTGAGTGGGTTTCTTATTATTCTTCCACTTGATATGTACATTATTCTTTTGTGGCGTTTAGCCTCCGAGCATGTGTTTAGCTCGTATTTTTGGATTTTGACATTTAGCCTACGGGCCAAAACATGATGTGTGTATTCTAGACTATAGCTAGAGCTTATTATGTATGACTATTACTCTTGCTAGTTCTCTATTTTGGTATGACTAGCTTCATGATCACCCACGTATAAATGGTTTGGGACGCTTTACTATTGTATGTCTGATAATCATACTTCTTGTACTTTTTATAATTGCCTGTGATTGAGATACCTAGGATTGCTTGACCTAGGATCGACTGTTGGCTTGTAGAAGTAACTCCCATGTCTTGACAACTTATACGTAATTTCAGAGTACTAGCGTACTTTGGTATTACGTAGCTGGCCTTATCCGTCCCTACTTGCCAGTATTCTGGTTCTGGAGCGTGACACAGGTTTTAGTGGTGACCTATACAGGTCTGATTTATCAGATATGTAGGGGTTACTAATGTTTTAGTGGTGGCCTGCAACAGAAGCAGTTGGATGCCTTGACCCAACTGGTAACTACGCTTGCGGCAAAACGAGATACCACCACTGCGACCAAACCAACGGGAATGCCCGAGATTTAGCCCGTGGAGGGTGACGAGCCCCAGCCGATGCAAAGGCACTCTTCCTAAGCCAAAGGACTTCTTGGATGTGAAACCTCCAGAATTTGAGGGCAGGACATCGCCAGATAAGGTGGTGGACTGGATCGATAAAATATAAAGTCTGTTCACATTCGTAGGAGTTCCGAGTAGCAAGTAGGTATTGTGTGTCGCTCTGCTACTACGGCTACGGGCAAAGGATTGGTGGAAGGCGAAGATGCCGATGCTGCTCGCAACGTCTAGGAATAGAAAATTTTCATGGGCCTCGTTCAAGAAGGCGTTTCTGGATCAATATCTGCCTCCAGCCATGAGCAGGAAAATGGAGAATGACTTCATCACTCTTAAACAAAAAAATATGTCCGTGGAGGACTATGAATCTGAATTTGCCAAACTGGCAAATTTTGCTGCTGTTATATTACCAACAGAACAGACTCGCATAGATCGGTTCGTTGAAGGTCTAAACGACGATATTCAGTTAAGTGTGCTGAACCGAGAATGTGGGTCGTACTCTCAGGCCTTTGAGGCGGCGCTACAGGTGAAACAATTCAGCCTGAGGAAGGCGTCAGCAAAGATGCAGTGCAGTCGCAATCAGCCTACTAAGAGGTACCATAATGTGAAGAAAAAGACCGATAGAGAAAATAAGACAGACAATGATCAGCACCAGAGACCTGAGTGTACCTTCTGCGATCGTCGTGGGCTGTAAGCCCCTAGATTTCAAAAAAAATAGTTTTTTTATAATTTTTAATAGCATTTATATTAATTTAAATACATATTTTGCAGCGTATTTCGTATTTTTTGGTTTCCAGAATGCTTTAAAATTTTTCCAAAACTATAGGTTTTCTCCTTGATCGGCATACCGCCGGTATACCGGTGTATACCGATGGCATACCGCCCGGACATATTTTCTACACTTTAGATATTTTCGGTTTCTGATATTTTTATGAATAGTATTTCGGATATTTTCGTGAATAGTGTTTAGATATTTTCATGAATAGTGTTTAAGATATTTTCGTGAATAGTGTGGATGCACTCTATTATTCAATGGATAATTGGTTTTGTTTGAATGGCCATGATTGACCTAGACTTTCACATGGATCATGATCCAACGGCTAAGATTAATTCCCTCCTAATATATATACCATTTCACTTTCTCTCTCCTCTCTTTTCATTCTCTTCACTCTCTCTTTATTTCTTCTTCCCTTCTCTTCCCTTGAAGCTTGCCAAGAGCTTGGCCTTGAGGTCTAGAGTGTGGTTTTCTACCCCTCTTGGTGGTGGAGTAGAAGATTAGGCTTGGAGCTTAACCTAGGCAAGTACATCTTGCCAAATTCTTGAACAATAGTAATATATTATCATTTTTGTTTTCCTTGGTATTAAATGCTTAGAATTATTCTAAACTCATTTTGTTAAGAATGTTTTCCTTGTGATTCTCATCTATATGCATGTTTCTAAAATTGGTTTTAATTAGGTTTTGATTTTCTGATAAAACCCAATGTTGACTTAGTAGAAAACTCAGTATCAAGAGTGATACTGGCGTTACCATCATGGATCTTGGTCACATATGCATATATGAGGCCCTCACCTAGTTTGTATACCATGGATATTGAGTTTGGTGGATATCGGAACCCGTTTCGGTATTCCGAAAACCTATTTTTGGAGTATTTTGATATATTAATCTATCAAATGTTTTGATTTGTGAAAACTAATAGTCCCATGTTGTAGGAAATTAAATTTCATGCAATTTTGACTTTTGAAAATCCGAATTTCGATTTAAAACGAAGTTTTTATGGCCGAAACAAGTTTTGAGTTTTCAAGAATCAATTTTCTGTGACGGTTCGAAAAATCCGTCGAAAATCCACAAAAATCCGTAGAAAAATCCGAACTTGTACCAGAAAACTTGCTGTGACACTTCAGAAAATCCGTCGGTAATCCGCAGTAATCCGCCGGATGATCCGGTTAGGCTGTTTTTGAATTTTTATATATATTTTAATTGCTGTAAAAATCTAGGAAAAATTGTATTTAAATACTATGTTAATTTAGATAATTTGTTATAATTTTTCCAGCATTTAATAAGTATTTTGGTATTTTATAAAAATAGGAAAACAGAACTCATTTTCAGGATACATATGTTTGCTGATTTTTAATAAATATTTATGAAGGTTTATAAATTCCAGGAAAATTAGTATAAATTTCTATAATTAACAAGGATCATTTTGGTACTTTATTTTATGTAAAATTAAGCTTTTTGTCTATCTCAAAAATTGTTGGAACACAGTGTACAGTTTAATTTATTTATTGAATAGTTACGACTTGCAATGATTTGTGTCGTTTTGAGTTATTATAGTATTGGACCTCACCCCGCACTAGTATACAAACCCTAGAAAGTTAGTTTGAGTATGGTGTCACCCCACATTGGTCTCCTATGCTAAAGTCATCATTTTGCTAGGTGTCCAGTCAGAAAGTCGTATCACACAACTAGTGTCTTAGTGTTTAACTTAGTATAAAAACTAAGTTTATGTGTTATTTCTATAGTGACGAGTCACCAGGCATCTATTGCATTTCTATCACTGCTTTGCTTTGCTAAAGGCAAGTACTTCTACAAACTTTACATATTGTTACAACAATAAATGGTGATCCAACCATGTTAAATAATGATCCTTGGGATAGCAAGTCAAATCTTCACATGTTGTATTATTTTCAGTCGCTACCATGTTTAGAACAGTTTTATATCTCTCACATGATTAGAATCTGGGTTATGGGAAAACTGATAGTTGAGTACGTGATCATGTCCCCTTTATCGTATCGAACAAAGTTTCATTCTACATGTTACTGTGCCGTAGGCCTTTATCTTAAAGCTGTATTTGTGCGTATGTACATCTATCGCCTTTACACTTGTACGAAAGTACATTTTATTATGTGCCCCTGCACATTGTATACCTATTGACGATCACGTACCTGCTACAGTTTTAAACATTACATATACATCTGTCTTCGTGACATATGTATCATTGCCATGATAGATTATGTTATAACATGATTCCTGTTCATTTCATGTTTCATATATTCAGTTTGCTAAAATTAGTACTTGCTTCCATCATGACAGGATAACATTGTAGGTATACTTTCTGAGGAGGAGTTGCTTTGTGATTCCTATTATGGAGTTACTGTTGAGGACCAGGCTTTATCTTACGAGGATGTACCTGCGGGAAAACTCGTCTAATCTGTGTAGTTGCTCGGGATATTGAGAGTAGTCATGTATTAGACTACGTATTTTGTAACTGGACCTGTATCCGGTTTTACATTTTGGACTTGTACTTGGACATACTTATATACATGACATGACTTTTGTGTTTGGAACATTTATGACTCTTTATAACATATAGAACTGTTAGTACATTTTAGCCTTATCTTGTTATCTATAGAACAGCTTACTAGGCTTTATCTCAAACGTAGGCTGGACATGACTCGGCCCGGTCCAACAATTTGGGTAGCGGATCGTGACATGGGCACACCAAGGAAGTCTGTCGTTTCGCCAACAGATCGTGCTTCGGCTGTGGAAGTGCGGACCATACCGTCAAGAATTGCACGAAACGAAGAAATAATAATGAAGAGCGTGGGCCGCTGCCAGGCCCACCGCCACTTCGAGACAATCCTCACAATCAGCAGTTGCGGAATGCCAACGCTGCGACAACGCGTGTCTATAATCTCTCCACCTTACTTGATCCTGAATGCACTAATAGTGGAGGTGAGTTTGTTTTTAAAGTTTTGAGGACAAAACTTTTTCTCAGTGGGATATTATGTAGTGCCCCGCTCCTCGCGGTCCACTATGTAATACCTACGGCTTGCTGACGCAGTCTTGAACTGAGTATTTGGAGAAACCTTGGCCGGTATCGATTGATCACGGATGAAATGTAATGAACCTTTCCAATTGATGGATTGGCTTCCATTGAAATGAATCCAAGAGTTTGTTGGATGTTTTCTTTCGCTGCTTGGTTTTGATGAATGCATTTTTATGTTGGTTTTCGATGATTGGTTTTCATTGTTCGCTTTCATCGCATTTTACATTCATTCTGAATCTTGAGAGAAAGAGACTGAAGTATGCTAATCAACTGTTGGTGCTAATGTAGGAAGCATGAACTGTTCGTGAATGGCGCGTGAAGTCCCTCATTCTCGGTGAGTTGCTCTAACCGGGCTTGCATTTATTTGTACGCCCTAATAAAAATGATCTCTAGTCCACTCTTTTGTTACGTCCCTCTGATCAACGATACCGAAAACAATAAAAGATAAGAATAAGAATGAATGCTAACGAATGACTGCAAAGGCAATGAAATGCTATTGATTGCTATCGAATGACCGAATGAGAATTGAATGTTATTAAATGACCGAATGAAAACTGAATGCTAATGAATGACTGAACGATTAAGGCTAGTTATGAACTGGTCCCTATCTGTTGCACTGTTAAGTTTTATCTGATAGAAAGAACAAGTCATGCATTGGTCTCGGACAACTTGTTAACAAGGTAATAGTCTCTCGACGATACTGGGGGCACCCGGGATCGATCGGCCTAGGAGAGATTGTAATAGCACCCCGGGGTAAATGCTACACCTCGGGAATGTTGTGTCCTTAGCGACGAGCTGAACCATTGAGTCCCAGCAGCTAATCATGAGGAACGGACCCATGGACCACCATGTAGTTAGGACATGCATATGAACAAATCCTTATTGCAAAACCTAACACTGATCGTTGTCGGTAAAGAATGCTTCTTATATACATATGCAAATTGTGCTAACCTGTTTTGTGCAGGGATGACTTACGGCGATGGGTAAATTGCTTATGAATTATTCTACTGTCATGTTTCTTATGAATTGTTAAAGAGAACCTAGACAAGTAGAAGATCACTAGTAAATATGTAGCTTCACATATTGAATTAGTGCAGATATTTATGAGTTTCGGCGAAGAGCCGCTCGCCAGTATATGATGTGTGCTGACCCACGTTGTGGGCATCCTTTTCAGAAAGCAAAGGAGACAGGGAGATTTCAAGTGAGGCACTAAAGCTCGTCTAGACCAGTAGAGCTGTGGAATGCTTCGAAGTTACTTTTCATTCCAGTCAAGTTGTAAGTTTTTTTTTCCTTTGAAGGTGTGTTTTCATTTCCAGCATGTAATAAAGGGATATAATGTATGTGCATTACGACTATTTTTAAAAGAGAGTTTTTAAAGAGAATCATGTAGCCATGATAAGGCATTCTGAGTTTGCAAAGCTTTGTACTTGTATTCCTATCATGTTTATCAATAAAAAGAAGTATTTCCATTTCAAATCTCTGTGTTCAATATTTGGCTTTCTGCAATGAATGGGTGTGTGCGTGTGTTTTTACTTGACTAGTTGTTTTGTGCAGGTACATGGCCTTGTGCAAGCACAACTTAGGCTTGCACGATATCACGCCTTAGCGAGGACGAACGATCCTGCAGGGATCCAGGCAAGACGGACGACCCTAGCGGGATCGGGGCGTGACAAAGTGGTATCAGAGCACGGTTTTACGTCCTTGGCCTCTTGCAAATATCTTTTTCGAAAAAGTATATAAAGTATTTTGATGGCTTTCAAAAATCTCGATTTTGGGTTATGAAAACCAATGCCCCATACAATTAGTCCATAATATTTTATGAGACTGACAAAAGTTATACTCTTTTGTAGAGAAATGGCCCCTCCTCGACCTGCTGCCTCGACAGATCCGATAGAACGGATCATGACCTTGTTAGAACTACAGAGACAAGATAATGAGGAGTGTGGCCAGATGCAACAGGCCCGACTGGAGGCCAAACAGAAGCAGTGGATGCCTTGACCCAACTGCTAACTACGCTTGCGGCAAATCGAGATACCACCGCACCGACAAACCAACGGGAACGCCCAAGATTGAGCCCGTGGAGGGTGACGAGCCCCAGCCGACGCAAAGGCACTCTTTCTTTAAGCCAAAGGACTTATTGGATGTGAAACCTCCAAAATTTGAGGGCAGGACATCGCCAGATAAGGTGGTAGACTGGATCGATAAAATAGAAAGTATGTTCACATTCGTAGGAGTTCCGAGTAGCAAGAAGGTATTGTGTGCCGCTCTGCTACTATGGCTACGGGTAAAGGACTGGTGGAAGGCGAAGAAGCCGACGCTGCTCGCAACGGCTAGGAATAGAAAATTTTCATGGGCCTCGTTCAAGAAGGCGTTTCTGGATTAATATCTGCCTCCAGCCATGAGCAAAAAAATAGAGAATGACTTCATCACTCTGAAACAAGAAAATATGTCCGTGGAGGACTATGAATCTGAATTTGCCAAACTGGCAAATTTTGCTGCTGTTATGTTACCAACGGAACAGACTCGCATAGATCGGTTCGTTGAAGGTCTAAACGACGACATTCAGTTGAGTGTGCTGAACCGAGAATGTGAGTCGTACTCTCAGGCCTTTAAGGCGGCGCTACCGGTGGAACAATTCAGCCTGAGGAAGGCGTCAGCAAAGATGTAGGGCAGTCACAATCAGCCTACTAAGAGGTACCTTGATGGGGAGAAAATGACCGAGGGAGAAAATAAGACAGACAATGATCAGCACCAGAGAGCTGAGTGTACCTTCTGCGGTCGTCGTGGGCACACTAAAGAAGTCTATTGTTTCGCCAACAGATCATGGTTTTGGCTGTGGAAGTGCAGACCATATCGTCAAGAATTGCCCGAAACAAAGAAATAATAATGAAGAGCGTGGGCCGCTGCCAGGCCCACCACCGCTTCGAGACAATCCTCACAATCAGCAGTTGCGGAATGCCAACACTGTGACAGCGCGTGTCTATAATCTCTCCACCTTAGTTGATCCTGAATGCAACAATAGTGGAGGTGAGTTTGTTTCTTAAGTTTTGAGGACAAAACTTTTTCTCAGTGGGATATTATGTAGTGGCCCGCTCCTTGCGGTCCACTATGTAATACCCACGACTTGCTGACTCAGTCTTGAACTGAGTATTTGGGGAAACCTTGGCCGGTATCGATTGATCACGGATAAAATACAATGAATTTTTCCAATTGATGGATTGGCTTCTATTGAAATGAATCCAAGAGTTTGTTGGATGTTTTCTTTCGCTGCTTGGT
Source organism: Iris pallida (assembly GCA_029216955.1). NCBI lineage: Eukaryota > Viridiplantae > Streptophyta > Magnoliopsida > Asparagales > Iridaceae > Iris > Iris pallida. The sequence goes on along the minus strand of JANAVB010003000.1, from coordinate 18,130,758 downwards.
TTTGATGAGTGCGTTTTCGTGTTGGTTTTTGATGATTAGTTTTCATTGTTCGCTTTTATCGCATTTCGCATTCATTTCGAATCTTGAGAGAAAGAGACCGAAGTATGCTAATCAACTGTTGGTGCCAATGTAGGACGCATGAACTGTTCGTGAACGGCGCGTGAAGTCCCTCCTTCTCTCAACTAAGATTCATCTCGGTGAGTTGCTCTAACCGGGCTTGCATTTATTTATACGCCCTAATAAAAATGATATCTAGTCTACTCTTTTGTTACGTCCCTCTGATCAACGATACCGAAAATAACAAAAAATAAGAATAAGAATGAATGCTAACGAATGACTGCAAAGGCAATGAAATGCTATTGATTGCTATCGAATGACCGAATGAGAATTAAATGTTATCGAATGACCGAATGAGAACTTAATGCTAATGAATGACCGAACGATAAAGACTAGTTATGAACTGGTCCCTATCTGTTGCACTGTTAAGTTTTATCTGATAGAAAGAATAAGTCATGCATTGGTCTCGGACAACTTGTTAACAAGGTTATAGTCTCTCGACGATACTAGGGGCACTCGGGATTGATCGGCCTAGGAGAGACTGCAATAGCACCCCGGGGTAAATGCTATACCTCGGGAATGTTGTGTCCTTAGCGACGAGCTGAACCATTGAGTCCTAGCGGCTAATCATGGGGAACGGACCAATGGACCACCATGTATTTAGGACATGCATATGAACAAATCCTTATTGCAAAACCTAACACTGATCGTTTTCGGTAAAGAATGCTTCTTATATACATATGCAAATTGTGCTAACCTGTTTTGTGCAGGAATGACTGTCGGGGATGGGTAAGTTGCTTATGAATTATTCTACTGTCATGATTCTTATGAATTATTAAAAAGAACCTAGACAAGTACAACGATCACTAGTAAATATGTAGCTTCACATATTGAATTAGTGCAGATATTTGTGAGTTTCGACGAAGAGCCATTCGCCAGTACATGATGTGTGTTAACCCACGTTGTGGGCATCCTTTTCAGAAAGCAAAGGAGACAGGGGGATTTCAAGTGAGGCACTAAAACTCGTCTAGACCTTCCAACCAGAGGTATTTCAAGTGGGCATCCTTCTATGTTTAGCATGCGGATCACCAAACCACATGATAGGGATTTGTCCCCGGAGGAGTTCAGCTGGATCTTCATCCTTCCAGCCTTCCACCCAGCAGGCACCAACGCCAGTTCAGCAGAGGCGAGCTCAGAGGCCTTCATCAACACAATCATGTGCATTCCATCAGGAGAGGCCTCAGTAGTATAGGCAGGCCCAGGCTGAGAGGCAGCAAGACCAGCAGCTGTATCAAGTAGAACAAGTAGCATGTACCTATTATGGCAAGTTGGGGCATCACAGATCAGTTTATCGGACGGCCAATAGGCGATGCTTTCGCTGTGGAGCGGAGGACCATTCACTTAGCACTTGCCCATATCCGACATCTCGAGGATAACCATCTATACAAGATATACCACCGCCATCCTTTCAATCACCCCCGGCATCACCTCCCGTAGTGGATGAGCAGCTAGAGCAAATACTAGATGTTCAACCATTGGCACAGTATCCACCGCCATCGCGAGCTCAGAGGATCAGGCAGCTAAGAGCATAATTGAATACGTAGTACCAGGAGAAGCTCTAGTATCTGCATGAGGGTAATACCTTGGGAGTCTCAGGTACCATCTTCATGGTCTCCTTTCAGTTATGACCTTTGGATTCGTGTTTCAGTAGAAGGCCAGGTAGTGGCATTATATCTTGGGTTCTGGTCGGCAACTTTGTTTTCTATCGATATGTAGAGTAGAATGGTCGGTTTGACTTATTCGGTGAGTGAAGACGAGTTTTTCGTCCCACTCTTCTGTCTTCGTACCTTGAGATAGCTGATAAATATCAGGTGTCTCGACTACGACGATACGTCCTGGGTAGTGTCATGTCTTAGACTAAGTCATTAGTACCGACTTACTTTGAGACTTGACCTTTATCCATCAGCGTAGGCCAGCGAGGACGTTGGTCCATACTCAATTGACTCATGAGGCATATTTATTCATATTCCTCCAACACTTCTTTATTGTGGTTGTGTTATTGCTTACGCATTTATTTATATTACTGTTGCCTTTATTTACTGATATGCCATGCCTTTTTGATTGAGATAGTTGTATTTTCTTGAGCTTTTGTTTTGGTTATCATGCTCGACTAGCTTTAGGAAATTCCGAGGATAAAATTTTTCTAAGGATGGAAGAGTTGTGAGACTCGTCTCACTGTATCAGTATTTATATACGGATACGTATTTTGTACTGTGTTTTGTATTTTCTTAATTTTTGGAACGCTTTTAAATTTTTCCAACTTATAGATTTTCTCCTTGACCGGCGTATTACCAGTGTACTATTGTATGCCGATGGCATACCTGTCACTCTCGTTTTCTATTATACGTATTTTCAGTATAGGTATACGGGATTCTGGCCTTTGTCAAGTGACCCGTGTTTGACTTGTCTTTCTTAGCCTTGCTTTGGTTTAATTTTGACTTGGTTTAATTTGGTTTGGTTCAACTTGGTTTGGCCTGGTTTGGTTTAGTTGGTTTGAGATGAGATGGTTTTGTATAAAACTCAAACTTTTTTCTCTCTCCTCCATTATTTCATTCTCTTCATCTTCTTCGTTTTTATTTTCTTCTCCAACCTAAGGCAAGTATATCTTACCAAATGTTGGACAAATATTATTTTGTTTGTTCTAAACTTTTTCTTACATGATTATAAGCTTCTTTAGTACTTAGCACTTTTGATTTTGGTGGATAATTTCTTATAGATCTAAGTTTACTCAATTCTTATTTTTTTGGGTTTTGATCTACTAAACTTCATTATTTTCAAGTTTTGATTGTTCCATGTTGTAGAGAATTTGATTTTACTCAAAATGGACCTTTGAAAATCCAGATTTCGATTTGTTTTGAGTAATTTATGAACTTGGAAAGTTCATGGGTTCCATGAACACAAGTTTTCGGATTATGGAGGAAGAACAGTGCTGGGTGCATAGCATTTCCATGCGCCCACAGTAGTCTTCCTTTGGGCGCATAGCCATTTTTATGCGCCCAAGGCCCCCAGCTTCCAGTGCTTAGGCGCAAAGGCATAGAGCCCTGGGCGCATAGCCTTTATATGAGCCCACTACACTCTGTTCCTCCTTCGCTTGGGCGCATAGCCCTGATTATGCGCCTACTTGCCTAGGAAGATAGTCTCTTGACTTCCTTCTAAGTGCACCCTGGTCTCCACTATGTGGGCGCATGCATGTAGGCGCATACATGTGGACGCATAGCCATAGGCGCATAACTGTAGGCATATAGTCCTGGGCAAATGGCTTCCTTAGTACATGCTCTCCATGACACGCATAGCCCTAGGCGCATAGTTTTGGGCGCATGCTCCCTGCTTAGGCACATGCCATTCCCTGTGTATGTCACCTTAGGCGCATGCTCTCCTTGGACCGTTTTGACCTTAGGCGCATGCTACCCAAGACACACCATTCTGACCTTGGCACCCTTCTTGGCCATGGTGCCACCTTGGCCGTATTGGTTGGCCTTAGCACGAATGACTGTTTTGACTATTTTGCCTATTTGAGCTATTCAGCTGTTGGTCTTGGAAAACACTCGGACACGAAGCTTGTAGACATTTGTCTTGGCTTCAGAATTTTCTCAATTCACCTTATTGGAATTCATATCCGATTGATAACTTTAATTATAGTTTTGATCCTTTGGCATATTTTTTGTACTTGACGATTTTGAGGTTTCCTTCGACTGTAGTAAATTCTTATCATGATTAGATGATTTTGTAAAGTTAGAGAATGATTGTACACCCTTTTTACACCTAACACTAGCACAGATTCAATTATTATTTTATGCCAATTAATTACCTTTACTTATCCCCTCTCACATATCAGGATATGTCCTTTCTTTCGAGTATTTCTTATGTGATATGATATGTGTTTCCATGCTTTTTCGAATTTAATGTACTTTACAATCTATGCCATATTTAGAATTTCTTTATAGTGACCCGTTGCGGTGCACTCATGATTTATGTCTTTTCTTTGCTTTACATGATAGTGACCCGTTGTGGTGTACTTATGTCACACGTTACTTCTCTACTTTTACTAGATAGTGATCCGTCGTGGTGCACTCTTGAACATGTCTTTCTTTGCCTTACATGATATAGGCCCGTAGATGTCACTCTCCGCTCCCATAGGAGCGATCGTTCTAGCTAAGGCGTGATACCGCACGAGCCTAGATTGCGCTCATGCAAGGCAGTTTCATAATAGCCGATTACAGCAGCTGCGACGGGGTCGTCGCACAGAAGTCCCAAGCAGAAACATTGAACATGCAGCACAAATTTAGAAGCAAAATATAAGTTATTCAAAAGTGCTCTTTATTGATATTGAATAATAAGATTACAATAGGGCGCAAGGCTATGATTATAAGTCTCTCAAGCTCATTTTTCTCTCATTTTACAAGTCACTCAGCTCTCTCCCATCTTTCGATATAATGCATGAGCCAGCAGATGCTTTGGAAGGCAATGTCCATGCGGCCGTACGCCGAATTGCCAAGGAACTCCTTGCCTCGATGCATCCAAGCGAGCTCTACGCCACGAGCTTCTACATGTGCCTGCACATGAAAACTATGTGGGTGTCAGTACTCAACTGTACTGGTGGAGTGAGCTCCTCGCCCACTCATACAAAACCGATACATTCATTTACTTTGTGCAGCTTAATCCCTTTTTGATTGTCTTTCTAGTCTTGCCATAGGATCAATTTTAGGACAAAGACGTCTTCTATACGTGGCAACGCAACGTCCGGGTCGTGCCATACTCTATTCGTGACTTTAATATATTCGAAACGGTGCCTCGCCTAGTGGAAACTTATGCAACTCGGTCGTGCCAAGACCTTCACTTGTTCTATGCGCCTCTAGACCATTCTCGTGCCAACGACGTCAAAGGGACAACTCGTGCTGGTCGTGCCAACGGACTTGATAGTGCGTTAAGACCGAGGTCGTGTCTCCCAAGGGTCACCAGACTTAACCAACTCGCCTTACGGCCCTTCCTGACTTAACTCGATACAACAATACCATATTCATGCCGAAGCACGTGTCCTTGCTATAGCCAACTCTTAGGCTTCGGAATGGTGTTGCAACCGTGCACACCTAACTCGTGCCGACTCAAGGTTAGTGCTTGCGATAAGCGTAACTTGATAACCCAACTCATAACCTGCTAGTACTCGACGTAATCCAAAGGCATACACGCAGATAGCCGCTTTTATCGACACATCTATATGAGTGGTTACTAGCAATGTCAAGCTATCCTGGATCTTTTGCATACGGTGACCATTCGCGTAGCGAGGTACGAGCTTCCACCGAATGACCCGCAGCCTATATTGTAATGGTTCACTTCAATCAAGTCGTACCGTCGATGAAGGCCGTGCAATATCTGCAATTCCTCCTAGGCCGACACGAACCCGGCGCCCCGGGATCGTTCGAGAAATTTACCCTTGCGCGCAAGTTATCCAATGACCATGCAAGACTCAACTCGATATATCAAGTCCTTCCTTAACCAAGACCATACTTTTCCCACTTTCTATCGAGACTCCCAAGTAGCGGGACCGATCTCGTGTGCTTCCTTATCAAGAATTAGCGAGACTCCCAAGTAACGGGACCGATCTCATGAACGAGACTTATCGAGACTCCCAAGTAGCGGGACCGATCTCGTGTGCTTCCTTATCGAGACTCCCAAGTAGCGGGGCCGATCTCGTGAATGAGACTTATCGAGGCTCCCAAGTAGCGGGACCGATCTCGTGTACTTCCTTATCGAGACTCCCAAGTAGCGGGACCGATCTCGTGAACGAGACTTATCGAGACTCCCAAGTAGCGGGACCGATCTCGTGAACGAGGCCTATCGAGACTCCCAAGTAGTGGGACCGATCTCGGCGACAACCAGTCGCGTGGACTTCCTTTATCCGTGGCATGTTTTTTACTAAATCAACTGTGGTTCATGCCTTGGACAGACCTTGTTCTCTAGGCGGCACTATCGCTTAAGTCACATACTTTATATGACAAGCCTTGTTCTCGTGGGACTAAGTGACTTGACAACCGCAGATAGAGCGGCACAGTGCTATAAATGGCTTAGATCGACCAGCATAACTTTGCCTAACTTAATTATGCAATGACTTGACGAGCAAAGGCTACATCTAACTTTACATCGAAAGAACGTGCACAACAAAAAAAATGACGATTCTTGACGGTTTATAAGTTGACGGTCGTCAAAAACCGTCAACAATAGTGGTTATCTTGACGGTTTTAGGTATACGTCAAAAAAGCATGCATTTTAAGTTAAATTAGCAAATTTTTACCATAACAGTTGGCGGTTTTAGAGGATCCGTCAAGAAACACAATTTTTTTGTTGACGGATTGATGAAAATCGTCAATTAATGTATGTGTGAAAAAATTGGCACAAATTTTTTGACTGCCATTATAGTAATTTTTTCAAATTGTTTATATTTGTTAAAGGTTGTGGTTAGTTTTTATGGAGAGAAGCAGCAAACTTTCTTCCGATGAAAAAATTCTCTCTCAACTCCTCTCTCCATTTTTCCTCCTCTCCTCTGAGTCCTTTCCTCTCTTCCTCCCTTTATTTCTCCCACTTCTCTCCTTCGAGCCCAGCCGTCCCGATCCCGGTCGTTGAAGAAGCGGAGCACTCCGTCGTGCCATCTCTTGTCGTTCTCCCCTTCGCCAAGAAAGAGCAATCTCGGAAAGAAGAACAGGTGCGGTGGGAAGAAGAAGAGGCACGACGGCGTGCTCCGCTGCTTCAACGCCGCGATCGACCATTGACGCCATTTTGGACGAGGAGGTGGATTTTGACGATGATGACGTCAACCTCGAGGACATGAGGTACCATTTCTTGGGGTTTTGTTAGGGTTTCTTTCTCTTTTTGGGTTATGATGATGATATAGATGAAAAAAGAACTTTTCCTCTTTTGATTTCTATAAATTTGTGAAATTTTTTTAGGGATTTGAAGTTGGTTCCATTTCTTGATTTCTAAAAATTTGTGCTCCAGATCTACATATTCTACCTGCTCGAGGTAGTGTTCGCTGAGGAATCGGCTGCGGCTACACAGGAGAGAATGCCAAGGTGAAGCCCTCTTTTGAAAACCCCCTAATTTGATTATATGTGTTCAATATTCCAATTGGTCACTGCAAAGGAACCCAAAACTTGCTGGAATTTGAAAGCCATAATCGTGGAGAATGTCAATGCATGGCAAATAAACCCTGTATATAAAAGTCTAATTTTGGTCAATTGGGATTAGTGGTAATTATGTTTCCAAAGGGTGGTGATAATGATGACATATCTGGAAAGCCCACGGCCAACTTCATCTTGATATATATTCTTCCAATGTGGAAAGCAACATATGCCACAACTTGCACGCAGGAGTAGCTTCTACTCTTTTATATCTTAATTTTCTTCCTCCACTGTTTGAGGAAAGCCACTTTGTCTTGTTTTTTAAGAATTCACATCTCAATGGCAATGATGTCCATCAATTCTTTCACTTTAAACTAGTAATATGTGCTTGACTGCATTGTAGAATTCTTGATTAATAGTACGTATGCATACAAAATAGGTTTTCAAGAACTATATGCTTTTGTTAGCATACAGTACAAACCTTCGGAGATTGGATTTCCCAGAAATGAATATTACACATGTGTGTGTTCGATTATCATAGTATTTTCAGATAGTGTGTTAGACAAAGTTTGCATATAAATTGAATATCTGAAGTAATTTTTAATACAAGAATATTCATTATGCCTTGTAATATTGTAGTTAGATATCAGCATTTCTGTTTTAACACATCGTAACTTAACAAATTGGTTTGACTTATTAAAGTTGATATTCATTTTTTTAAAATTGGTTTGATAATTTTTTTAAAGTTGGTTTGTCCTATTAAAAAGTATTATAGTACTGTTGATGGAACTTTATAGCGCTATGCAATAAAAGTGATCCTTCTCTCTGATCTGTCAGGATAGCAGTTTGAGTAAGATATATGTCCTTGCTTGTTTCGTTTCACTTGTTGATATAACTTTTAAAATATGTTTGGCTTCCTAAAAAGCTATAATTTGAAGGAAGACGACTCTTATATATAACTTGTGTGCCTTCATATGTTTTACTTTTTGAATGCAAGCTATTCATTTCCTTTGAAGCAATTTTTATACTTGGTGAACTCTCAGTTGTATTTTTATCTTCTTCTTCATCAGGCTGAACTACTACATATACACCATCTCCATGTTTTAAAGTATTAGGCACTTTTTTTTAATTTTTTGTAACTACCTTTATTGTTCATGTTGAAGGTTGTTGATTGTCATGTCTGTGGTGGCCTAAATTCTGTCCTTCATTTTGCATTTATAGAGTTCATTAATGAAGGTAAACTTTTATAATTCCTATATTATATTTCCAAATTTAGTGAAGTGTTATCTTATCATTGTAATACCTTTATTTTTTTTTCTTATAGATGATATATCATAAGGTGCATTAAGTCTGCCAGGAACTGAGATCGGATACTATCCAATAAGGGGGCTTCCTTCAAAAATTGTGATTCTCAAGTTAGTCCAACGTTCCTGCCAAGGGTAGGCTCATGTGCTCTTGCCCTATATATAATGCACATATCTCTTTATCTTTTCTATTGATTGCTCAGCCTCTATATGTTGCTCAACCTCTATATGTCAGTATCATTTTTTGGGTATCAATTTTGGGTTTGTTTTCTGAAGATTGATTTTTTAGTTCGGTTGTTTCACTGGGGGCTATAATGAGGAAGAAAAGTTGCGTAATTTTGCTTTGGCAATAGACATTTGGTCATTTTTGCCATATTACTTGGCTTTCAATCTTTGATACATATGTTGCTGGGTTTTTTGACTTTGTAATTGAGCTAAAATTCTGGGTATGTGTTCCTAACTTCATTATCCCTAAATTGGAGTATCAGTTTCATAAAGAGTTTGCCTTCTCTAGGTACTGATACCACACTTGAAATTTGTGAGTATCGATGGAACTTAGAGTATCAGTTTCATAATGGGAGGAATGGTTTATTGGCTACACTTTGTAGAGTATCAGTTTCATAACAGAGAGCAGTTGCTCATATTGCTCTTTGTTGCAGTTGTAAATCATTCAACAAGTAAATCATTCAACATCAATTATACTTGAAACATTACTGCATCTATAATTATTGAGCTTACACAGGAATTTGGAAAATTCACATTTCTAAAGTTGATATAGTGGAACTCAAATGTTTACTTTAATGCATTCGATAGTGTGCATATGGTTTAGTTATTCTTTCTATGTGGAACTCAAATGTTTACTTTAATGCATTCGATATTGTTATAGTTGTCAGTATTGCACTTGAGCAAGGAAGTTTACTGTGTTGTATGTTTCCTCTAACCACTACTAGGCATTTACTTTCATGCCTCTCTGTAGATTTGCATGTCAACTTATCAGCAACTTACCTTTCTCAGACTTAGTACTTTTATTAATGTAATATTTGATATTGCAGTATTCTTGGAGGAATCTTGATTGTTGCTAGGCTCGATGCTGTAGGGGATGTACAAGGAGAACAAGAAGAAGAAAGCCATGGCCTTGCCGTCATCTAAGATGTATGGAAACTACATTACTTTGGTTGTATATGTTTGTGGTTGGACAAGTGTTGGGTGTTTGTGGTTGGACGTGTATTGAAAGTTTGTGGTGTATGAACAATATACAGTTAGTTAATATAAAATTGAATTTTATAGTTATTTTATGTATTAAATATTCTAGATTATTGATATTATGTGTGTGTTCGATTCATTATATATAATTATAAATAGAATTTTGATTTCAGCTTCTCTTGACGGTTATAAAATGTCAACAATTAACTCAATCCTGCTGTAGAAGAGCTTTTCTTGACGGCTAATATCCGTCAACTAGGCCGGAGTCAAGAAAAGTTTTTGCCTATGTTGACGGTTCCTAAAAAGAGCTATCTTGACGGCTAAAAACAGTCAAAAAACTACATAAAATGACGACAAAATACTGTCAAGAAAAGCCCTGTCAGGGACCGTTAAGAAAAGGGAGGACTTTTCTTGACTCTGGCCTAGTTGACGGATCTGCAACCGTCAAGATACCCATTTCTTGACGGGAAATCACCATCAAGAAAAGCCCTTATTCTTGTAGTGGTGTCGTGCACGCGTTCGACTTGAACAACCAAGTTCTTTGGGTGCCAAGACATACCATAATCCGTGCAATACGACTTAAACCTCGGGACAGGCGAAGGCTATGCCAAGCTTTGGATGACGCGACCGTGTATGCTTTATCAAGCATTCACGCGGGCGACGCCTATGACTTAGGCTAATTCGAGAGTTGTGGCAACTTAGCAACTTAGGCCAACTTTCTTCTCCCAAGCCACGGGATGATGGACCGAGTGTCATTTTGAAAGCACGCTGAGCAAACTTCTAAGCAGACCGTCGGACCATTTTCCATGTTCTAACACATTCCGACCCGTCGGGATTATTCCCTTAGCGATGTGGATGCGTCTCTTTTATTATCAAGCCTAACTTGTGCAAGTTGAAAATATACGAGTTATTATGTGAAGGCTAAGATGAGGCAAGTTTATCGAAACTACCCTATCTGAGCGAGGAATCACCTCGACCGAACGAGTCTTCGAGCAGCCGTTGCAAGACTAAGTTCGAACACCGTTGGCATTTCGATTCCTCCGATTGACAGAATGGGATGGGGCACTACATCATACACCACTCAGAAAAAGTTTCGTCCTCGAAACTAGCTGAGTACTTACTTTAGGACCACTTTGATCTAAGGACTCTCGTACACACTCCACCTACGCATTTCTTCGATTCTGAACCACGATCGTACTATTATCAATCTTTCCTTTAACACGATTTTAAAATCCTTGACCCTTTTCTATTCCTTGAGTCTCACTTGAATTCAATGTATCACTTGGTTGGATCGTGCACGAATTCCAGGCATCCCTAAAATTCGTGCATTTCAGCTGTCACGCCCTAGAACCAGAATACTGGAAAGCGGGGGCAGACATAGCCAGCTACGTATAACGGAATGGGATCCACCCCGCTATACGGTCACGGCTGTCTAGATATGTGAGGGTTTTACTACAATCCATCAGTCTCTTAAGGTCATAAAATAGCCTATTGTCTCAATCTCAACCAACTAATAGTAATTACAAGATGTCAGACCACCAAATACACAATAGTAAGGCGTCCCATACATTATATATTCGGAATGATCATGAAGCTAGTCGTTACAAAATGCGAGGACTAGCAAGAGTTCAGTCATACATGATCAACCCCCGGGGCTTGTCAATCATGCTACAGCCCGTAGGCAGACAGTAAGTAAGTACAATCGAGCTAACACTTGCTCGTCGGCTAAACGCCTCAAAAGAATAATTTACAATATTACAGTGGAAGAACAAAAGAAACCCACTCGAAGCCCTAGTTACGCCTGGTGACCACCATCGGGCTGGAAAGCAGGAAGATCCTTTGGTGCTGCTCCGGTATCTGGCCATACAAAACCAGCTGGGTCAGACCCCAGAAAGAGCAAGTGCCACAAAGGAGGCTTCACTAAGAACTAAAGCCAGCAAATTAGCACAATAATGTAATTACATAATAAGAGACCGTAATTTAAGAAAAGCATGATAGGTAATTATAAAAGACAATCTTGCATAGAATCACTAAAAGACAGGACATATGGAAAAGCATGCCAGGATGATATACGATGAGATAACCATGGGACTATTCAGATAGCTAGGTTACAACCCGTAAACCAAACAAGGACCGGGGTTATAACCCTTCGTCTGAACGGAACTTGGTTTCTCTCACCATTTATCGGCAAGATAAATATAAGAAATCAGGTCAAGTAACAATCTGGAGTGACAATCATTATAGTGACAATCTGGAGTGACAATCATTCAATCATTCTGGTACAATCTTGCAATCAATCAATTCTAGACAATACCATACTGGACTAGACTCTATCCAATCAATCACGGCCAATCATTGCCTACGGCTTTCTACATTAACTAACTAGGGTTATCACAATCCTAGTTACTAGCAAGATGCAATGAGATGCTCCAAGTAGTCACAGGCCCTGCAGCTATCCAGGTTATCCAGGCAATCATTATAGTGACAATTCAGAGAGTACAATACATTAGAGTGACAATAGAGTTCAATCATTTAAAGTGACAATCAAGAGTGCCCCACATAACAGTGGGCTGGAAATGTGCCCTACTCGTCGGCAGGCTACAAGTCCAAGCATTAGCGGCCGGGATAACGGGATCGCCTGTAACTGGGGAACATCTCTTCATGACTAGTGAATTATACTAATTATTAACCTTAGTCCATTTCAGTAGGTACTCCTGACCGTGGTACTCAGGAGTCCCATCCTAGACATGATGCAAGACAGGACTGGATTATTTGTACAAGCACAATCGCCCACGGTATCCTGATTAATTAAACAGGTCATGTCATGTCAGGTAGCCATCGTAACAGCATATCAGGGTATATCATATCAGGTTTTATTGTCAGGAGTGCGCCACGGCGGGCTACTATCAGGTTATGTCATGTCCACTTGGTACTTGTCAAGAGTGCGCCTTAACAGGCCACTATCGTGTTCTACCCTTACATTATCATGAATAAGAGAAACTTGCATAGAATAACTAGTAACATGTTCTTGAAGCCAAGGAAAAGATCTACAACTTTCATGTTTTGAGTTTTTCAAGATTCTAGCTACAAAACGACTTAAACATGCAAAACAGCGAAATAGAGCAATTCCGGCGCATGGGATTCCTGCACAATCGGCGCATGGGATTCCTGCACGAATCGGCGCATGAGATTCCTGCACAAATCGGCGCATGAGATTCCTGCGCAATCGGCGCATGGGATTCCTGCACGAATCGGCGCATGAGATTCCTGTACGAATCGGCGCATGGGATTTCTGCACGAATCGGCGCATGAGATTCCTGCGCAATCAGCGTATGGGATTCCTGTACGAATCGGCGCATGAGATTTCTGCACAATCGGCGCATGAGATTCCTGTACGAATCGGCGCATGGGATTCCTGCACGAATCGGCGCATGAGATTCCTGCACAATCAGCGCATGGAATTCCTGCACGAATCGGCGCATGAGATTCCTGCACGAATCGGCGCATGAGATTCCTGCACGAATCGGCGCATGAGATTCCTGCGCAATCGGCGCATGGGATTCCTGCACGAATCGGCGCATGAGATTCCTGCACAATCGGCGCATGGGATTCCTGCACGAATCGGCGCATGAGATTCCTGCGCACTCGGCGCATGGGATTCCTGCACGAATCGGCGCATGGGATTCCTGCACGAATCGGCGTATGGGATTCCTACACGAATCGGCGCATGAGATTCCTGTACAATCGGCGCATGAGATTACTGCACGAATCGGCGCATGGCCTCCCGGCGCATGAGGTTCATCGTCCCCAAACAGCAAGTTCAGCCATGAAAGTTCTGAAAACTTGTAATGGCCATAACTTCCTCATCCGGAGTCGAAATTAAGCGAAACAAAAGCCAAAACTGCATGAAATTAAATTCTCTACAACATGGAACCACTAGTTTTTGGAAATACCAAGTTTTTAGAGATCAAAACCAAGAAAACTAAACAAGAAGGAATTTAAAACTTAGATCTACAAAAATATAACCATCAAAACCGAAAACTTCCAGTTCTAAAGAGGCTTAGAATCTAGTAAGGAAGAGAATGGAACAATAAAACATGAGATCCATCATGAAGCAAGATTGTACTTGCCTAGACCTCTCTCTTCTCTCTCTGGAAGGTGAAGGGAGTAAATGAGGAAGAAGAAGATGAGTAATGAAGAGAGAGAAAGAAAAAAAGGGCAATAAATATCAAAGGTGGTGGTAGGTAGGGGGTTTATCCATGGTTCATGATGAACCAAAATAATCCCAATCGAACCAAGCCAATCCGGGCCAAGAATAAACCAAGCCAAGCCATGAAGAAAACTAAACAAGGAATCATACAATACAAGAATAAATACGTACACGTATTCCAGAAATACGTAATACGAACCACAGGCATTACAACTCTACCCACCTTAAAAGAATTCCGTCCTCGGAATTTAATCAAGAGGCTAGAGGAGCAATGACAAGCTACATTAATCACAGGCAAGCTATACTAAACAATCAATCAAGCAATCAATCATGCAAACAAGGAATCGAAGGCATGAGGCATAAGAAGGACATTATACCTCACGAGTCAAACAAGTCAGAATATCGTGATCGGATATCATCCTCACGCTCCCACGTTGACTCACCCAAAGAGCGATGAACTCAAGCAACACGAACTAAACAGATAGTCTTGCGCTTGAGGTCTCTCTCTTTGGTCAAACATGGACACGGGCCTATCCTCATACGAAAAGGTTGGTACCAATAACCAATTTCGAATGACCTAGATATGGCTCGGGTCTGAGATGCACCGTTGTAATTAGGATACATGAAATACGTCATGCACCCCTCATAATGACGGTAGAAAAGCAAGATAAGAGGACACATATACCTCTCGGCCGATTCTGAACCTGAGCCTGGGCTAAGGCAAACTGCCGTGGGTTCTATTGCTGGAAAGTCTGGGCCTGAGTCGGCAATAGCCTCGGGAACGGGAACTGCTGTTGCTGGAGAACTGGAGCTGGTACTGGTGCTAGTGCTGGTGCTGGTCCCCTAACCGAGGGACTAGATACTGTCGATGTTGAATCAACTCTGAATGGGCAGGACCCCACCCTATGGTCCGGTGCTCCACACAATAAACACAATCCCAACGCCTTGCGACACTCTGCTACCACGTGTCCAGGCTTTCCACAATAAGAACAGCCTACGACGGAAGACTGTGCTTGCTTCTATTTCTGCTGAGGGTACGTCGGGGTTGAGTGCTGAACCGACGTAACTGAGGTTGCTTGCCTCGGAGTTCCAATAGTCAAAGCCCTATCTGCCGGGACTGGTGCTGAAGACTGATTCATCTGACTATGGGACCGCTTCCGACCTCCGGTCCTGTCCACTATTCTCTGGGAGGTATACTCGTGCCTCCTTGCTGCTCGTAACACCGCATCATAGGTCTGATGCTCGAACTGTTCTACTGCCAATATAATCTCCAGGTGAAGTCCCTGCTGGAACCTCTGTGCTCTGTCAAACTCGGTTGCCACCAAGGTGGGAGCAAACCGACTGAGTCTGGAAAACTCAGCCGCATATCCGTCGACCGTCCTCCCCATCTGCTTAAGATTACTGAACCTAGTCTGCAAGTCATATCGAGCCACTGCATCATAATACTTGGTCTGGAACTTCTCGCTGAATACTGCCCAGGAGACAGGTGTTGTCAATCCCACTGCTTGTGCGGCCCACCAACTGCGGGCTAGATCCAATAACTGTAGGCGCACCACAGCCACCTTCTCGTCTTCTGGAGTCTTCGCGGCTTCGAGAATCACCTCTATATCTTGTAGCCAAGCATCGGCAGCAATGGCATCCTCGCTGCCATCGAAGAATGGAGGGTTCAGGCGCTTGAAACTGTTGATCGCACTGTTCCTTCGAGGACCACTTCTATTCAGAGCATCTTGTACTGCTTGGTGCAGGGCATCTCCCTGACGATCTTGGGACGTGAGCAACTCACGGATGAGTCCTACCAATCCTCCATCCTCTGACCCTGCTGGCTGGACGGGCTGAACTGGCGGTACTGGTTCTCCAGGAGGTACGGATCGGGAGGCTGCTGCTGAGTGCTGGGCCTGATCTTCTGGTTGCTGCTGGTCCACGGGAGGTGATCCGCCTTGCTGATCGGCAGGTCCAGGTTCAATGCCGCTGAAGAAGACGACATGGGAACAATAAGGAAGGACCAGGACAGATCAACGATTACAAGCATGTGATCAGGACAAGAATTTTAGGAATCAAGAGGATACGAGCAGAGATCAAGGACGAGTACTGATTGAGACATCTATTCGGTAAACCCTCACACATCTTGATTAACAAGACCTGCATGGGCCACCACTTAAACCATATCTCGCCCCAGAACCAGAATACTGGAAAGCGGGGGCAGACATAGCCAGCTACGTATAACGGAATGGGATCCACCCCGCTATACGGTCACGGCTGTCTAGATATGTGAGGGTTTCACTACAATCCATCAGTCTCTTAAGGTCATAAAATAGCCTATTGTCTCAATCTCAACCAACTAATAGTAATTACAAGATGTCAGACCACCAAATACACAATAGTAAGGCGTCCCATACATTATATATTTGGAATGATCATGAAGCTAGTCGTTACAAAATGCGAGGACTAGCAAGAGTTCAGTCATACATGATCAACCCCCGGGGCTTGTCAATCATGCTACAGCCCGTAGACAGACAGTAAGTAAGTACAATCGAGCTAACACTTGCTCGTCGGCTAAACGCCTCAAAAGAATAATTTACAATATTACAGTAGGAGAACAAAAGAAACCCATTCGAAGCCCTGGTTACGCCTGGTGACCACCATCGGGCTGGAAAGCAGGGAGATCCTTTGGTGCTGCTCCGGTATCTGGCCATACAAAACCAGCTGGGTCAGACCCCAGAAAGAGCAAGTGCCACAAAGGAGGCTTCACTAAGAACTAAAGCTAGCAAATTAGCACAATAATGTAATTACATAATAAGAGACCGTAATTTAAGAAAAGCATGATAGGTAATTATAAAAGACAATCTTGCATAGAATCACTAAAAGACAGGACATATGGAAAAGCATGCCAGGATGATATACGATGAGATAACCATGGGACTATTCAGATAGCTAGGTTACAACCCGTAAACCAAACAAGTACCGGGGTTGTAACCCTTCGTCTGAACGGAACTTGGTTTCTCTCACCATTTATCGGCAAGATAAATATAAGAAATCAGGTCAAGTAACAATCTGGAGTGACAATCATTATAGTGACAATCTGGAGTGACAATCATTCAATCATTCTGGTACAATCTTGCAATCAATCAATTCTAGACAATACCATACTGGACTAGACTCCATCCAATCAATCACGGCCAATCATTGCCTACGGCTTTCTACATTAACTAACTAGGGTTATCACAATCCTAGTTACTAGCAAGATGCAATGAGATGCTCCAAGTAGTCACAGGCCCTGCAGCTATCCAGGTTATCCAGGCAATCATTATAGTGACAATTCAGAGAGTACAATACATTAGAGTGACAATAGAGTTCAATCATTTAAAGTGACAATCAAGAATGTCCCACATAACAGTGGGCTGGAAATGTGCCCTACTCGTCGGCAGGCTACAAGTCCAAGCATTAGCGGCCGGGATAACGGGATCGCCTGTAACTGGGGATGTCACTCCCCGTTCCCGGAATGCGTATTTTTATATATGAACAGCTCATGTGTATTTATTTAGTATTTATCATGTATTATTCTGTAGTTAAATTCCTTTAAATTTTCATGTTAATTAATTATCTGCTCTTTAAATTCCATGTTAATCTATTTCCTGCATATTGTAATATTGGATGAACCCATTGGACCCGGCCCAATACTCCCACCTACCACCACCCCTTCATTTAAAGTCCAAAACCATTTCTCTCTCTTCATTACTTCTTTCCATTTCACTTCTTCTTCCTCATAACTCTCCCACCAACCTAGAAGAGATAGACAAGTGCCAGCTTGCTTCTTGATGGATCCCCATTTTTATTGTTCCATCATCCTCCTTACTTGATTCTAAGCCTCTTTAGTACTTAGCATTTTCAATTCCATGGCTTATTTGTTATAGATCTAAGTTTGTTACATTTTCGGATTTCTTAGGTTTTGATCTAGTAAACTTTGTTATCTTCAAGTTTCGATGGTTCCATGTTGTAGAGAATTTCGTTCTACCCAATTTTGACCTATAGAAGTCCATATTTGGGCTTGGGATGAAGGATTTATGGAGCTTGGAAGCAATGGCCTCCATGGTTCCCATGGTTCTGTTCTCAGAAAATTTGGAGAAGAAGAACAGTCACAGCCGCATCAATCTTCATTCCTCAGCGCATGGAATCTTTATTCCCGCAGCGCATCAAATCATCACTTCTCACAGCCAAGGCGCATGAGTTATTTATTTCCCAATCACTTCTCACAGCCAAGGCGCATGATTTATTTATTTCCCAATCACTTCTCACAGCCAAGGCGCATGAGTTATTTATTTCCCAATCACTTCTCACAGCCAAGGCGCATGATTTATTTATTTCCCAATCGCTTCTCACAGCCAAGGCGCATGAGTTATTTATTTTCCAATCACTTCTCACAGCCAAGGCGCATGAGTTATTTATTTCACTTCTCACAGCCAAGGCGCATGAGTTATTTATTTCACTTCTCACAGCCAAGGCGCATGAGTTATTTATTTCCCAATCACTTCTCACAGCCAAGGCGCATGAGTTATTTATTTCCCAATCACTTCTCACAGCCAAGGCGCATGAGTTATTTATTTCCCAATCACTTCCCACAGCCAAGGCGCATGAGTTTATTTATTTCTCAATCCTTTCCCTCAGGCGCATGAGTTTATTTATTTCCCACAGACTCCCTCAGGCGCATGAGTTTATTTATTTCCCACAGCTTCCCTGAGTTTATTTATTTCTCACAGCCACCTTCCTCAGGCGCATGGATTATTTATTTCCCAATCTTATTTCACAGCGCATGATATTTATTTCCCAATCTCATTCCTCAGGCGCATGGATTATTTATTTCTCAATCTTATTTCACAGCGCATGATATTTATTTCCCGCAGCAATCTTCATTCCTCAGGCGCATGGATTATTTATTTTCCAATCTTATTTCACAGCGCATGATATTTATTTCCCCAATCTCATTCCTCAGGCGCATGGATTATTTATTTCTCAATCTTATTCCACAGCGCATGATATTTATTTCTCACAGCCGCATTCCCACAGTGCATGAGATTTATTTATTCCCCAATCATTTCCCACAGTGCATGAGATTTATTTATTCCCTAATCATTTCCTACAGTGCATGAGATTTGTTTATTCCCCAATCATTCCCACAGCGCATGAGATTCTTTATTTCCCAAACATTATCTATTTTCCAATGTTTATTTTCCGAATTTGGCATTTATTAACATTGATTGTTATCTTGATTAATTATTGATCATGCGTTCCTAGATGGAACTAAGAGACTGGCTAGTCGTCTTATTGAAATGAATGAATGAGACACGTTCATATTAAGTATGAACTACTATAATCGATTGGCCGATCCCGAATATTGACATACAGACACACATGCAGGCTTCAATTTATTTATTTATTTATTTTACTATAAAAGAAGCATGTGTGTTTTATGGTCAAGGCATGATTGTTCCGTGGTTAGTTTGGATTGTTGCATTACGCTATGTAAGACCTACAACCTAACCGCACGGGCATCGTTGTAGAGTTGTGCATATCGTACCCCGTACGAAAGTACTCATTTCAAATGACCATGATCCACGGCATGGGATTTCACTCAACGTAGAGACTACTAAGTTAAATAAAATAATGATTGCATGGAGAGAATGGATTCCCGAGTTCTTACATGGCAGCCCTCTTTGGGACTATTAGTGCCCAACAGGCCGGCTGGTTCCCACAAATACTGCAAATCTGCCACACGGACAGGGAGCGGTATCTGCTTATATTATTGTATATTGTATATTGTATATTGATGACGGGCGTCCCGCTGGGACTCGTCTAATTCATGATTGGCGCAATTGATTGATTGGATAGACTAGCCTTGCTTGTCCATAGTAAGAACTGAGAAATCCTTATTGTATTATTCCAGGATAACTTGGGACTCACAATAGCAAGCCGTAGAATTTGATTGGCCATTCAAGATGATTTGTTTGTGTACTGTACTACTCTGTTACCTAACTGGGATGATCAGAATGTCAGGACATGACGGGCCAACTTCTGTCCATGTTTGGTTGGGAGGTTGGTTTGAAGTGTCGTGATATGATGTGAATCCTAGTAGCGAGCAGAGATCTATTATTATATTCTTTTACTTACTGGTTTATGTCCTTCATATCGTCCTTCCTTGTGGTACTTGCTATTAGAGGTCTCACCTCTCTGGTTTTGCATGGCCAGATTTAGAGCCGGTTTCCGAGGATCCAGTTTACTTCTACCTCCAAGATGGTCAACACTAGAGGGATGATCGCAGGAGGACTCGAGTGGGTTTCTTACTTCCCCGCTCGTTTTGTTATTTATATTATACTTTGCCGTTTGGCACCGACATGTTAGTCGGATCGTCTTGTACTTACTTTTACATAATTGTAACTAAAGTCAGACTGCAGCTGATAACAATTGTGTATATTTTTGCTACATCAGATCTGGCTATGTTTTGTAAAGCCAGATATCAAGAACATTTTGACAGAGCGTTTGGGACGCCTTACTGCTTTATCTTACATGTTCTCTATTACTGTTTCTTGTTCGAATGGTTGAGACAATAGATGTGAAGTGACCATAGTGAGACCTTTATGTAGTATGCACCCCCTCGTCTGGTTAGACAGCATTGATCGTATTATACGGTATTCATCTACCCGTAATACGTAGCTGGCTGAGTCATTCCTCCGCTCTCCAGTATTCTGGTTCTGGGGCGTGACAAGGTTTTAGTGGTGGCCCATGCAGGTCTGATTTCAGACTTGTGGGGTGTTTTAACTTATAGGATGTCTCAATCACACATGTTTCCCCTTGATCTCCTGATTCGTATTCTCGATTCTAGCTTGACATTCCGATATCCTTTGACTTCATTGACCTTCCCTGTCCGACCGTTTGATTATTCTCTTGTCCCTTTTTTCTTAGGGGTACCTCGTCCGCATCTGTCAGGATTGGGCAACAACAACAAGGGCAGCATGGGCAACCTAACCAGGTTGGTCAGCAACAAGAGCCAGTACAACCTCAAGAGGCTATTCAAGAAGAGGTGATAGTGGAACCAGCAGTTGGACCACAGTATCCGGAGGTACCAACACCACCAATAGTTCCATCTACCCCAGTGGAAGTGGACACACCAGCCCTTCTGGAGATCATGAGAAGGATGATGGCTACTCAGC
Organism: Iris pallida; assembly: GCA_029216955.1. Taxonomy (NCBI): domain Eukaryota; kingdom Viridiplantae; phylum Streptophyta; class Magnoliopsida; order Asparagales; family Iridaceae; genus Iris; species Iris pallida. The sequence continues at coordinate 18,109,610 of JANAVB010003000.1, read as the reverse complement.
AACATCAGATGTTGGCCCAGCAGCGCATGCACGCTCAGTTACAAGAGCAGAATGTACTACTTAACCAAGGATTGCAGACGGCTTTGGAAAGAGGAGTGAGAATAGATTCCGGAGCATCAGCCAGGTTTTGCAAGTACAACCCCCGCCGTTTCGAGGGCACGGAAGATGCCATTTCAGCAGATGCATGACTTAAGGATATGGAGGCTATTCTGACAGCAGCTAAGGTGCCAGCAGAAGAACGTGTGGATCTAGTGAAGCTGTTACTTCAAGATCTCGCACGTGATTGGTGGGAATCAGAGGAGGTAGGCATCAGACGTCCTGTGGCTTGGGACGATTTTACAGCAAGATTCAAGACAAAGTACTATGGAGTTGTGGTGCAGTTTGAGCTACAACAGAAGTTTATCAATCTTAGACAGGCTGGCAAGACGGTAGATGCTTATGCAGCGGAGTTCTGCAGATTGAGTAGGTTCGCCCCAGAGATGGTAGCAACAGAGAGCCAGAGGGCTATGAGGTTCCAGCAAGGGTTTCATCTTGAGCTCTTGCAATTGATAGAGGGGCACAATTACCAGACTTTTGATGAAGTATTGACGACAACTCGAAGGCATGAGATAACCATTCAGAGGCTTGCGGCAAGGGCTGGAGGTCAGAAGAGATCCCACAGTCAGATTGAAGGAGGAGGGGGAGCAGCTCTCCGAACAACAGCACCATCCCCTGGCATTCGTATCCACGATGTGGCGATACGGGGGCCAGCACCACCACCCAGGCAGCAGCAGCAACAGAGGAAGAACCAGCAACCCCCAGCGGGCTGCACTTATTGTGGGAAGATAGGGCACACTAGAGATGTGTGTCGGACATTGAACGGGCTGTGTCTGATATGTGGAAATCCAGGTCATCGGGTTACCACATGTCCCATGAATTCGAGGTCAGGAGGACCAGTACAACAGTTTCCTGCTCTGCCAGCACCAGGGGCAGGACAGTATCGAGGACCAGCGGTAGCAGTGAGACCGTTGGCCCAGCGTCCGTTCATGACGCAGGCTCAGATGTTTCGGCAGCAGGGACCGCCGATGCAGCAACATCAGCATAGACCACCCCAGCATCACCAAGGCAGGCGCCAGCGGCAGCACCAGGCTAGGCCGCAGCATAGAAACCAGCAAGGAGGTCGAGGGCAGGCATTCACTCTGTCCTTGGAAGAGGCATTGGCATCGGGAGATGTTGTGGCAGGTAACATTCTCGTCGCCTCTTATCCTGCAGTAGCATTGTTTGATTCGGGAGCATCACACTCATTTATATCTGCACAATTTGCAACACGGCTAGGAATGGAGTTCGAGGCATTGCCAGGGATGCTGAATTTACTCACTGGTAATGGGCTCGTAGGAGTTAGTAGAGTTATTCTAGCATGTAGCGTTGTAGTTTGCGGGCATTCCTTACCCGCCCGGTTGATAGAATTTCCTGTTGGAAATTTCGACGTTATCTTAGGCATGGACTGGCTGAAAGACAGTCATGCGACAATAGATTGTCGTAGAGGGAGTGTATCTTTTGATATTCCAGGCGTGAAGCGGTTTACCTTAGTCAGATCAGTGGCAACTCAACAAGAGCAGGAAGTAGTGACGGCAATGGAAGAAGTTCAGATCCCGAAGGTAGTTGAAGAATTTCTAGACGTATTTCCTGAAGAACTTCCAGGTCTACCACCAGTTAGAGATATTGAGTTCAGTATAGAATTGGCACCTGGAACTAAACCGATATCAGATCGGGTTTACAGAATGGCGGATTCAGAGCAGGCCAAGGTATATCAGCACAGAGAGGAACTGAAGGAGAAGAAGTTCATCCAAGCTAGCATGTCACCATGGGCAGCACCAGTGGTACTTGTGGGGAAGAAGGATGGATCATCCAGATTGTGCATTGATTACAGGAAGCTTAACGCAGCAACAGTGAAGAACAAGTACCCACTACCCAGGATCGACGACTTGTTTGATCAGTTGAGCAAAGCTAGAGTTTTCTCCAAGATAGATCTTCGCTCAGGGTATCATCAAGTGAGGGTTCGGAAGGAGGACATTTCCAAGACAGCATTCAGGTCGAAGTATGGGCATTATGAATTCTTAGTAATGCCGTTTGGTTTGACCAATGCTCCAGCAGTATTTATGGATTTGATGAACCGCATCTTTATGCCATACTTAGATCAGTTTGTCGTTGTGTTTCTTGACGACATTCTCGTATACTCTGCTAGTGAAGAGGAGCATGAAGACCACCTCAGGAAAGTGTTACAGGTTCTGAGAGAGAACCAGTTGTATGCCAAGCTCAGCAAATGTGAGTTTTGGTCGGATCACATTTCATTTCTGGGTCATATCATATCAGGAGCTGGAGTAGCAGTGGATCCCAAGAAGGTAGAAGCAGTAGAAAGTTGGCCAGTACCCAAGACCGTAGCAGATGTACGAAGTTTCTTGGAATTGGCAGGATATTACAGAAGGTTTGTATCGGACTTTGCGAGACTTTCAGCATCCATGACCCGATTGACACGGAAGGATGTACCATTCGTCTGGTCGACAGAATGCCAGACATCATTTGAGAATTTGAAGCAGAAGTTGATATCAGCGCCTATTCTTACATTGCCAGTTGGACCCGGAGGTTTTACTGTTTATTGTGATGCGTCAGGTAAAGGACTTGGATGTGTCCTCATGCAGCATGGGAAGGTGATAGCGTATACATCTAGGCAGCTTCGAGACCACGAGAAGAATTACCCGACTCATGACTTGGAGTTGGCAGCAGTAGTATTTGCTTTGAAGCTATGGAGGTATTACCTATATGGTGATCGAGTGGACATGTACACAGACCATAAAAGTCTGAAGTACATCTTTACTCAGAAGGAGCTGAACATGAGACAGAGAAGATGATTGGAGTTGATCAAGGATTATGACGTGGAGCTTCAGTATCATCCAGGTAAGGCTAATGTGGTAGCAGACGCTCTCAGCAGGAGAGGCGGCGCATTTATGTTAACAACACAGAAGCACATTTTAGAAGACCTTCAGGAGATGGGCATCGAAGTTATACTTCCTAGTGATGTAGGAGTTCTAGCAAGTCTGCAAGTTCAATCCGACTTAGTAGACAGGATCAAGGCAGCTCAGGCGCAAGACCCAAGGATTCAGAAGCTTAGGACAGAATGTGAGTCAGGACTCAGGAAGGAGATGAGAATTCATGAAGATGGTACGCTTAGGTTTGGATCACGTCTATGTGTACCTAGTGGAGATATCAGACAGAAAGTTATGGCAGAAGCTCACAGTTCTCAGTACTCTGTACACCCTGGAGGGACCAAGATGTACCAAGATATCAAGTAGCACTTCTGGTGGAACGGAATGAAGAGGGAGATAGCTAGATTCGTTTCCCGTTGCTTGGTATGTCAGCAAGTGAAGGCAGAGCAGCAGAGGCCAGCTGGATTACTGCAACCGCTTCCTATCCCGGAATGGAAGTGGGAGCATATTACAATGGACTTTGTGACCGGTTTACCGAGATCACCAAGTGGTAAAAATGCTATTTGGGTGATAGTAGATCGGCTTACAAAGGTGGCGCACTTTCTTCCTTTCAGAGTAGGTCAATCTACGGAGAAGTTGGCAGAATTGTATATGCAGCAGATAGTCAGACAGCATGGGGTCCCAGTCAGTATTGTGTCAGACAGAGATACCCGTTTTATATCATATTTTTGGAAGAGCTTACATCATAGCTTGGGTACCAAGTTAAGATTTAGCAGGGCTTACCATCCACAGACGGACGGGCAATCAGAAAGAACAATTCAGACTTTAGAAGACATGTTGCGAGCTTGCACCCTAGATTTTGGAGGATCTTGGGAGAGCCACCTGCACTTAGTCGAGTTCTCGTACAACAACAGTTATCAAGCCAGTATCCAGATGGCGCCATTTGAAGCACTATATGGTAAGAAGTATAGGTCGCCACTAGCATGGGACGATATCGGGGAGAGAAAGATGTTAGGCCCGGAGATGATTGTTCAGACAGTGGAAGTGATTAAAGGAATTAGAGAGCGACTTCGAGTTGCGCAGGATCGGCATCGTCATTGGGCAGACCAGCATCGTAGGCCGCTAGAATTTTCTGTTGGGGACCACGTATTCTTGCGGATCTCACCTACCCGTGGGGTCATTAGATTTGGCATTCGCGGGAAGTTGAGTCCCAGATACGTGGGCCCGTTTATTATCCTTGAGAGGGTAGGCGATGTTGCTTATCGTTTATCCCTTCCACCTTTATTACGAGAGGTGCATGATGTGTTTCACGTATCTCAGTTGCGAAGGTATGTATCGGACCCAAGCCATGTCCTTGATCATTCTGAGCTGGTTGTTGGTACCAACCTGTCTTACGAGGAACAGCCTGTGTCTATTTTGGACCGAAGAGAGAAGGTACTCAAGAACCGAACAATTAACCTTGTCCGGGTTGCTTGGGGTCATCACTCTTTAGGGGAGTCAACGTGGGAACGTGAGGATGATATCCGATCACGGTATCCGCACCTGTTTGACTCACAAGGTATATCTCTTTCTGTATACCTTGATTGTCTTAACCCCTCATGCTTGTCACGTTGTAAGTAGAATTGCTTGGTGTCGTAGAATGTTCAGCATGGATATGTTTCTACTGTTAATATTGTAGAATGATTGCTTACTCTAATTGATCGTACTTAGATTAGTTTAGCTCTGATATTTCTATCCGGCTTGGATTTGAAATTCCGAGGACGGAATTTTTCTAAGGTGGGTAGAGATGTCACTCCCCGTTTCCGGAATGCGTATTTTTATATATAAACAGCTCATGTGTATTTATTTAGTATTTATCATGTATTATTCTGTAGTTAAATTCCTTTAAATTTTTATGTTAATTAATTATCTGCTCTTTAAATTCCATGTTAATCTATTTCCTGCATTTATTTTCTGCTTTTACCTCTTTGCTTTGCTTGCGGGTTGGCCTTGGATGAACCCATTGGACCCGGCCCAATACTCCCACCTACCACCACCCCTTCATTTAAAGCCCAAAACCATTTCTCTCTCTTCATTACTTCTTTCCATTTCACTTCTTCTTCCTCATAACTCTCCCACCAACCTAGAAGAGATAGGCAAGTGCCAGCTTGCTTCTTGATGGATCCCCATTTTTATTGTTCCATCATCCTCCTTACTTGATTCTAAGCCTCTTTAGTACTTAGCATTTTCAATTTCCATGGCTTATTTGTTATAGATCTAAGTTTGTTACATTTTCGGATTTCTTAGGTTTTGATCTAGTAAACTTTTTTATCTTCAAGTTTCGATGGTTCCATGTTGTAGAGAATTTCGTTCTACCAAATTTTGACCTATGGAAGTCCATATTTGGGCTTGGGATGAAGGATTTATGGAGCTTGGAAGCAATGGCCTCCATGGTTCCCATGGTTCTGTTCTCAGAAAATTTGGAGAAGAAGAACAGTCACAGCCGCATCAATCTTCATTCCTCAGCGCATGGAATCTTTATTCCCGCAGCGCATCAAATCATCACTTCTCACAGCCAAGGCGCATGAGTTATTTATTTTCCAATCACTTCTCACAGCCAAGGCGCATGATTTATTTATTTCCCAATCACTTCTCACAGCCAAGGCGCATGAGTTATTTATTTTCCAATCACTTCTCACAGCCAAGGCGCATGATTTATTTATTTCCCAATCGCTTCTCACAGCCAAGGCGCATGAGTTATTTATTTCCCAATCACTTCTCACAGCCAAGGCGCATGAGTTATTTATTTCACTTCTCACAGCCAAGGCGCATGAGTTATTTATTTCACTTCTCACAGCCAAGGCGCATGAGTTATTTATTTCCCAATCACTTCTCACAGCCAAGGCGCATGAGTTATTTATTTCCCAATCACTTCTCACAGCCAAGGCGCATGAGTTATTTATTTCCCAATCACTTCCCACAGCCAAGGCGCATGAGTTTATTTATTTCTCAATCCTTTCCCTCAGGCGCATGAGTTTATTTATTTCCCACAGACTCCCTCAGGCGCATGAGTTTATTTATTTTCCACAGCTTCCCTGAGTTTATTTATTTCTCACAGCCATCTTCCTCAGGCGCATGGATTATTTATTTCCCAATCTTATTTCACAGCGCATGATATTTATTTCCCAATCTCATTCCTCAGGCGCATGGATTATTTATTTCTCAATCTTATTTCACAGCGCATGATATTTATTTCCCGCAGCAATCTTCATTCCTTATTTATTTCCCAATCTTATTTCACAGCGCATGATATTTATTTCCCCAATCTCATTCCTCAGGCGCATGGATTATTTATTTCTCAATCTTATTCCACAGCGCATGATATTTATTTCTCACAGCCGCATTCCCACAGTGCATGAGATTTATTTATTCCCCAATCATTTCCCACAGTGCATGAGATTTATTTATTCCCCAATCATTTCCCACAGTGCATGAGATTTGTTTATTCTCCAATCATTCCCACAGCGCATGAGATTCTTTATTTCCCAAACATTATCTATTTCCCAATGTTTATTTTCCGAATTTGGCATTTATTAACATTGATTGTTATCTTGATTAATTATTGATCATGCATTCCTAGATGGAACTAAGAGACTGGCTAGTCGTCTTATTGAAATGAATGAATGAGACACGTTCATATTAAGTATGAACTACTATAATCGATTGGCCGATCCCGAATATTGACATACAGACACACATGCAGGCTTCAATTTATTTATTTATTTATTTTACTATAAAAGAAGCATGTGTGTTTTATGGTCAAGGCATGATTGTTCCGTGGTTAGTTTGGATTGTTGCATTACGCTATGTAAGACCTACAACCTAACCGCATGGGCATCGTTGTAGAGTTGTGCATATCGTACCCCGTACGAAAGTACTCATTCCGAATGACCATGATCCACGGCATGGGATTTCACTCAACGTAGAGACTACTAAGTTAAATAAAATAATGATTGCATGGAGAGAATGGATTCCCGAGTTCTTACATGGCAGCCCTCTTTGGGACTATTAGTGCCCAACAGGCCGGCTGGTTCCCACAGATACTGCAAATCTGCCACACGGACAGGGAGCGGTATCTGCTTATATTATTGTATATTGTATATTGATGATGGGCGTCCCGCTGGGACTCGTCTAATTCATGATTGGCGCAATTGATTGATTGGATAGACTAGCCTTGCTTGTCCATAGTAAGAACTGAGAAATCCTTATTGCATTATTCCAGGATAACTTGGGACTCACAATAGCAAGCCGTAGAATTTGATTGGCCGTTCAAGATAATTTGTTTGTGTACTGTACTACTCTGTTACCTAACTGGGATGATCAGAATGTCAGGACATGATGGGCCAACTTCTGTCCTTGTTTGGTTGGGAGGTTGGTTTGAAGTGTCGTGATATAATGTGAATCCTAGTAGCGAGCAGAGATCTATTATTATATTCTTTTACTTACTGGTTTATGTCCTTCATATCGTCCTTCCTTGTGGTACTTGCTATTAGAGGTCTAACCTCTCTGGTTTTGCATGGCCAGATTTAGAGCCGGTTTCCGAGGATCCAGCTTACTTCTACCTCCAAGATGGTCAACATTAGAGGGATGATCGCAGGAGGACTCGAGTGGGTTTCTTACTTCCCCGCTCGTTTTGTTATTTACATTATACTTTGCCATTTGGCACCGACATGTTAGTCGGATCGTCTTGTACTTACTTTTACATAATTGTAACTAAAGTCAGACTGCAGCTGATAACAATTGTGTATATTTTTGCTACATCAGATCTGGCTATGTTTTGTAAAGCCAGATATCAAGAACATTTTGACAGAGCGTTTGGGACGCCTTACTGCTTTATCTTACATGTTCTCTATTACTGTTTCTTGTTCGAATGGTTGAGACAATAGATGTGAAGTGACCATAGTGAGAACTTTATGTAGTATGCACCCCCTCGTCTGGTTAGACAGCATTGATCGTATTATACGGTATTCATCTACCCGGAATACGTAGCTGGCTGAGTCATTCCCCCGCTCTCCAGTATTCTGGTTTTGGGGCGTGACAGGGGAACATCTCTTCATGACTAGTGAATTATACTAATTATTAACCTTAGTCCATTTCAGTAGGTACTCCTGACCGTGGTACTCAGGAGTCCCCTCCTAGACATGATGCAAGACAGGACTGGATTATTTGTACAAGCACAATCGCCCACCGTGTCCTGATTAATTAAACAGGTCATGTCATGTCAGGTAGCCGTCGCAACAGCATATCAGGGTATATCATATCAGGTTTTCTTGTCAGGAGTGTGCCACGGCGGGCTACTATCAGGTCATGTCATGTCCACTTGGTACTTGTCAAGAGTGCGCCTTAACAGGCCACTATCGTGTTCTACCCTTACATTATCATGAATGAGAGAAACTTGCATAGAATAACTAGTAACATGTTCTTGAAGCTAAGGAAAAGATCTACAACTTTCATGTTTTGAGTTTTTTAAGATTCTTGCTACAAAACGACTTAAACATGCAAAACAGCAAAATAGAGCAATTCCGGCGCATGGGATTTCTGCACAATCGGCGCATGGAATTCCTGCACGAATCGGCGCATGAGATTCCTGCACGAATCGGCGCATGAGATTCCTGCGCAATCGGCGCATGGGATTCCTGCACGAATCGGCGCATGAGATTCCTGTACGAATCGGCGCATGGGATTCCTGCACGAATCGGCGCATGAGATTCCTGCGCAATCGGCGCATGGGATTCCTGCACGAATCGGCGCATGAGATTCCTGCACAATCGGCGCATAAGATTCCTGCACGAATCGGCACATGAGATTCCTGCACGAATCGGCGCATGGGATTCCTGCACAATCGGCGCATGAGATTCCTGCACAATCGGCGCATGGGATTCCTGCATGAATCGGCGCCTGAGATTCCTGCACAATCAGCGCATGGGATTCCTGCACGAATCGGCGCATGAGATTCCTGCACGAATCGGCACATGAGATTCCTGCGCAATCGGCGCATGAGATTCCTGCACAATCGGCGCATGGAATTCCTGCACGAATCGGCGCATGAGATTCCTGCACAATCGGCGCATGGGATTCCTGCACGAATCGGCGCATGAGATTCCTGTACGAATCGGCGCATGAGATTCCTGCGCACTCGGCGCATGGGATTCATGCACGAATCGGTGCATGGGATTCCTGCACGAATCGGCGCATGGGATTCCTACACGAATCGGCGCATGAGATTCCTGCGCAATCGGCGCATGAGATTACTGCACGAATCGGCGCATGGCCTCCCGGCGCATGAGGTTCATCGTCCCCAAATAGCAAGTTCAGCCATGAAAGTTCTGAAAACTTGTAATGGCCATAACTTCCTCATCCGGAGTCGAAATTAAGCGAAACAAAAGCCAAAACTGCATGAAATCAAATTCTCTACAACATGGAACCACTAGTTTTTGGAAAAACCAAGTTTTTAGAGATTAAAACCAAGAAAACTAAACAAGAAGGAATTTAAAACTTAGATCTACAAAAATATAACCATCAAAACCGAAAACTTCCAGTTCTAAAGAGGCTTAGAATCTAGTAAGGAAGAGAATGGAACAATAAAACATGAGATCCATCATGAAGCAAGATTGCACTTGCCTAGACCTCTCTCTTCTCTCTCTGGTAGGTGAAGGGAGTAAATGAGGAAGAAGAAGATGAGTAATGAAGAGAGAGAAAGAAGAAAAGGGCAATAAATATCAAAGGTGGTGGTAGGTAGGGGGTTTATCCATGGTTCATGATGAACCAAAATAATCCCAATCGAACCAAGCCAACCCAGGCCAAGAATAAACCAAGCCAAGCCATGAAGAAAACTAAACAAGGAATCATGCAATACAAGAATAAATACGTACACGTATTCCAGAAATACGTAATACGAACCACAGGCATTACATCAGCCAAGCCATATGATAGAGAATTCGTCATTCTCACTCGAGTCGCATCATGCACATACTCAGGCGTCCCTGAAATATATGCATGTCAGCTCGTGAGGGGTATTCTCATATTCTTGATTCACTCTATCCATCCATACCAATCCTCAAGATCAATCTTTCGAAGGCTAACTTTTTGAAATGGGGACGTCTCGTCTAACCGCAGGCCATTTTTCAAGGCTAAGTCAACGTCAGGATTGGAATCATAGTTGCCCAACAATAATGTCAACACTGACCCCAATCCTAGGGTCAAATCAAAGTTGATAATAAGAAATTTTCTACCCAAGCTCGTATCATTCGGATTTCTAAACATCGAACACGATCACCTAATTCGCATCAAGGCATTCATTGTGCAGATTCGAATCCGTTCAAATCACCAATTTGTATAGTCTATTCCTTTCGACATGTCGACATAATTCATATATCCATTCTAACCAATTCATGTATTCAATCACGAGGTCGTCTAGAATAATAATTTGTCACGCCCCAATCTCACGCAAGTTCGATTATCTACGTTGGACATGAATCACCATGCCGCATTCTCGTAGGATAATCGTCCTTATTGGAGCGTAGCTCTTGCTTGAGTCTAGACTAATTATTCTAGATACGCGGATTGGACCTACTCAATCCTCAAGTTCAATCGTCAAGCACGCTGAGTCATTCTCGAGTCCACCTTCGCGTCAAACCACAAGTCGAAGAAATCAAATTGCCATGCCATGCAAGTTCGATCACCCCCGTTGTATGAATCAACATACCAGCGCTCACGCAGAGTGATCGTCCTAATCGGCCTGACGCATGTGCGAGGCTAGAGTTGCGCTCGCGTAAGACAAGAACGTCAACGTTGTGGTCATCGACGAAGCAATCCAAATATTTTATTTTTATCCCCGTCAAGGTCTCAGTTCGATAGTCTATTTGTCATTCGTTCAACTAGAAAATCCCCAAACCAAGTCTATCTTTTCCTCGTCACATTTTAACATCCCGAATATAGCATCCATCAGAAAAATAATACTTTATACGATCATCGTTCCTCGAATCGGAGTACCCCCGAGTTATCGTACATCGATCTTTGATATGCCTCAATACCATCGATGGTGTACGTAACCTGACGATCTTCCTTTGTAACGAACTTCGAGTCGTGCAACTGATGCTATTGTCCGAATTGGATATACCACGATTCCATTCGACCAAATCCGAAATCAAAAGTACGATCCTCTAGGTTTTCTCGATCATGACATTCATTTTTATTCATTATTCCGAATCCTGATTCAATATCGTATTTCTAACTCGTGTTGCCCATTCTCGTTCAGGACCTTCGAATTCACGACCAACTAAGCGTGACACATTCTAAGGCTTTGCGCAATCGCATCGCCTCGCCGACATACTCATTATTACCCCTAGTCCTCAATTTTCGCTCGAATAATTTTCAAGACGGACCATACACCACACAGGATTCGAGCCATCCGATTTAGTCCATGATCACGTTTCGCATCATTCGCTAATACATCCTTCAGATTCGTTTGACAAATCTCTACCGTAATCGCTCACGTCGTCTCGACGTACTAGGTCGTTCGCACTATTTCTCAAAATCTAAACCAATCTTCTGGGTACGCCTAAACGTTAGTTCGATATTGTTTCTATCGATATACACTCTAAGTGTATCTCCGTTCCCGACCGAGCGATACTTAATATTGCTCGCGATTCGTTTGCACCAAAAAGTCGAGGTGCGCGACACGCGGCATAACTTAGCCAAAAGGCTATGTGCATAGCTATCCCATACGGACTATACTCTGATTTTGTATGCTCATTTGCTAATGTCGACGTAAGACTACTTAGGCACGCACGCGACTTGCTAAATTTTGCATGTGTTTTCTATCAACTCAAGTTTGACACCGTTCGGCACAAAGGCCATCGCCTACCGATGCATTCGATTGAACACTTGTACGGGCTTTTGAAAATATTTAGACTTATTATATGGACATGTCGTGGGACATTTGAGAGAGAGAGCACACTTTTTTTTCAACGACGAGCTTTTAAAACTGAGAGATTCAACATGAAGTCCAAGGACGTAAAACCGTACTCGGATACAATTATGTCACGCCCCGCTCCCGTAGGAGCGATCGTCCTCACTAAGGCGTGATTCCGTATGAGCCTAGATTGTGCTCGTGCAAGGCAGTTTTATAACGATCGATTACAACGGCTGCGATGGGGTCGTCGCACAGAAGTCCCAAGCAGAAACATTGATTATGCAGCAGAAATTTAGAAACAAAACACAAGTTATTCAAAAGTGTTCTTTATTGATATTGAACAATAAGATTATAATGGGGTACAAGGCCATGATTACAAGTCTCTCATGCTCACTTTTCTCTCATTTTACAAGTCACTTCGTTCTCTCCCATCTCTCGATACAATGCTTGAGCCAGCGGATGCTTTGGAAGGAAATGTCCATACATTATGTCCTGTATAAGTCTTGACTCCACACGGCCGTACGCTTCGAATCTCCAAGGAACTCCATGCCTCGACGCATCCAAGCGAGCTTCGCGCCATGAGCTTCTACCTGTGCCTGCACATGAAAACTGTATGGGTGTCAGTACTCAACTGTACTGGTGGAGTGAGCTCCTCACCCACCCATACAAAATCGACACGTTCATTTACTTTGTGCAACTTAATCCCTTTTTGATTGTCTTTCTAGTCTTACCTTAGGATCAATTTTAGGATAAAGACGTCTTGGTCTATACTTGGCAACGCAACGACAGGGTCGTGCCATATTATATTCGTGACTTCAATATATTCGAAACGGTGCCTCGTCGAGTGGAAACTTATGCAACTCGGTCGTGCCAAGACCTTCACTTGTTCTATGCGCCTCTAGACCATTCTCGTGCCAACAACGTCAAGGGGACGACTCATGCTGGTCGTGCCAACGGACTTGATCGTGCCTTAAGACCGAGGCCGTGCCTCCCAAGGGTCACCAGACTTAAACATCTCGCCTTACGGCCCTTCCTGACTTAACTAAATACAACAATGCCACATTCATGCCGAAGCACGTGTCCTTGCTATAGCCAACTCTTAGGCTCTGGAATAGTGTTGCAACCGTGCACACCTAACTCATGCCGACTCAAGGTTACTGCTTGCAATAAGAGTAACTTGATAACCCAACTCGTAACATGCTAGTACTCGACGTAATCCAAAGGCATACACGCGGATAGACGCTCTTGTCGACACATCTATATGAGTGGTCACTAGCAATGTCAAGCTATCTTGGATCTTTTGCATACGGTGACCTTTCGCGTGGCGAGGTACGAGCTTCCACCGAATGACCCGCAGCCTATATTGTAACGGTTCACTTCAATCGAGTCGTACCGTCGATGAAGGCCATATAATATCTGCAATTCCTCCTAGGCCGATACGAATCCGGCGCCCCGGGATCGCTCGAGAAATTTATCCTTGCGCGCAAGTTGTCCAATGACCATGCAAGACTCAACTCGATTTATCAAGTCCTTCCTTAACCAAGACCATGCTTTTCCCACTTTCTATCGACACTCCCAATTAGCGGGACCGATCTCGTGAACGAGACTTAACGAGACTCCCAAGTAGTGGGACCGATCTCGTATGCTTCCTTTTCGAGACTTAGCAAGACTCCCAAGTAGTGGGACCGGTCTAGTGAATGAGACTTATCGAGACTTCCAAGTAGCGGGACCGATCTTATGTGCTTCCTTATCGAGACTCCCAAGTAGCGAGACCGATCTCGTGAACGAGACTTATCGAGACTTATCGAGGCTTCCAAGTAGCAGGACCAATCTCGTGTGCTTTCTTATCGAGACTCCCAAGTAGCGGGACCGATCTCGTGAACGAGACTTAACAAGACTTATCGAGACTCCCAAGTAACGGGACCGATCTCGCGTGCTCCCTTATCGAGACTTATCGAGACTTCCAAGTAGCGGGATCGATCTCGGCGACAACCAGTCGCGTGGACTTCCTTTATCCGTGGCATGCTTTTCACTAAATCAACCGTGGCTCATGCCCTGGACAGACCTTGTTCTCTCGGTGGCACTATCACTCAAGTCACATACTTTATATGACAAGCCTTGTTCATGTGGGACTAAGTGACTTGACAACCGCAGATAGAGCGGCACAGTACTAGAAATGGCTTAGATCGACCGTCATAACTTTGTCTAACTTAATTGTGCAATGACTTGACTAGCAAAGGCTGCGTCGAGCTTCGCATCGAGAGAACGTGTCGTGCATGAGTTCGACTTGAACAACCAAGTTCTTTGGGTGCCTAGACTTAAGCCACAAGCCTTGCAATACGACTTAAACTACGGGATAGACGAAGGCTATGCCAAGCCTTGGACGACGGAACCGTGCATGCTTTATCAAGCATTCACGCGGGCGACGCCTTTGACTTAGGCTAATTCGAGAATTGTGGCAACTTAGCAACTTAGGCCAACTTCCTTCTCCCAAGCCACGGGACGAAAGATCGAGTGTCATTTTGAAGGCACGCTGAGCAAACTTCTAAGCAGACCGTGGAATCATTTTCCATGTTCTAACATATTCTGACCCGTCGGGATTATTCCCTTAGCTATGTGGATGCGTCTCTTTTATTATCAAGTCTAACTTGTGCAAGTTGAAAACATGCGAGTTATTATGTGAAGGCTAAGATAAGGCGCACTCTTGACAAGTACTCTTTACATGACAAGTAAACCTAAACATGACATGCTTAATCAAGATGTTGTTGCGACGGCTATTTTTTCTTGCTAATGTAACTCTTTTGGATACCGTGGTTAAATTTTTTGTGTATACGTGCACAAGCTACATGTCTCATCTTGCATCATGTCTAGGATATGGATTCTTGATTACCACGGTCAGGGATTCATATTGAATCTGACTAGGATAACGACTAGATTGATCAAGTAGCTCATAAGAAATTTTCTAGCCACATGCAATCCCGTTATCTGGGCACTTTAATTGGACTTGTAGCCTGTCGACGATGTCACGACCCGCACCCGCTTTTCGGATACGAGGCGTGTCTAAGTCCAGCCTACGTCGCAGAGTCGGCGGTAGAACGATGTCTAGTATATATACAAGTCACAAAAACTATGTCCAACAAGGTAATCTAGATCTCATCCACAGAAAGTAAAGTCACATCCAAATCCAACGAATACAACTGAAATAAAGGACTGATTAATATAACTGAATTTCAAGTAGTTCAAGTCACGTCCGGTGGACACAAATCCACTACCAGTAGACGGAATAAAATAAGACAGGAATGATACAACTGAAACCAACTACGCTAAACATCAATGCAACAATACCGTGATCTGAATGCTGGCTCAATACTTGTCATGATCCGCATCCTAGAGTAAGGACACGAGACGTGGGTATGTCCAGCCTACGCCGCAGTGTCGGCGGTAGAACGCTATCCTAGGACAACATCTAACAATATATAAGGTACCTGTACAGTATATACACTCCGAATGGATGTGACATAGCAAATACAGTCTCAATCACATCTAAGATAGAATACGATAAAAGATAGATAGATAGATATGAACAGAAGAAAATCCACAGAGATACAATCCAGATAGAAGCCTAAGTGTCTATGATAATACAAATTCAGACAACATCTCATGATCCCAAATACAGTAATCCATGGTGTAAATAAGTACAACTGAAAACTAATCTAAGCTAATGGTGTCTCATCCACTGCTAATGGATCCTGCTGGAGATCCAGGGGTAATGTCTCATCAAACTCTATCCCGGCCATACCCGTAAAAGGTAGAGTACTCAGCTAACATGTACTCTATAAACATCAACGGTTATCCTGTCAGAAAAATGAGCAAGTACAAACACTAACAGCAGTTCCATATGAATTGACAAATTCTATAAGAGACAGTATAATAAAATACAAGACAAAGATATGGGAAAACTTCGGAGCCATTCGAAAGCCGACTTACAACCCGTAAACTAAACAAGGACCGGAGTTGTAATCCTTCTCCCGAACAGAACCTAACCTCCAATCAAAGTATAGCATAAAAGCATGTAGAACATGTGAAACACAGGGTAAAATTAGCAAAAAATTTATAACAGATATGAGTACTGAATAGGACGACAGTATACATATAGGATGACTTGGAAACTATTCGGAAACCGAGTTACAACCCTTAAACCAAACAAGGACCGGGGTTGTAACCCTTCTCCCGAACAGAACTTAGCCTCCTATGATAAATAAATAAAAAATATGACTTGAATTATTAGAGCGTTATGTGATCGGCTTTGGAAAACATGATCAGGCTATCCACTTGGCCCGACAATCACACGAAAATCTCACGAAAAGTCATGCCGGCCAACCTGGATAACAAGCACACGGAGGAATCTGCTACACCCTATGTGAGGTGAGAGTGGCGCAAGCATAATAGTGACATGGGACTTTGATCACATAACCCCTAATAATTCCCCCATCCCCGAATAGTATAATGGATCTGGACATGACACGTCATGACACGGGAATTCCATAAGAGGGTAGCAAATCCCCTTAGGAACCAGTGTCTATATAAGCACAGGGAAATAAGACAGAAAATGTACTAATATACCACAAAAATCTAGGAACAACATCTCATGTCATGATCCAACATATACTAGTCCATGAACTATCGTGACTGGAAATCGAGTAAGACACTACAACTGAATCGGATATAGCAGATATCAAAATAATGAAAACTATCAGTGAATGTACTCGCCTGGTATCCTGAATATCTGAAGAGAATATACTGTCCGAGGAGTGGTGTCTGTCTCCTATAGAACGGTACAAGTCACTACATGTCTAAAATAATGAAATAGACTACTACAATGCATCTACATGATGTTCGGGGTCAATCTAGGCTAAAGTCAACATTTGGTCAACTCTAGTCAACCCTAGCAGTCAAACTAGATCAACTCTAGTCTAGTTAGGTCAACCAAGGTCAAACAGGGTTAAACTAGGTCAAACAAGTCTTGGTTGGTCAAACATAGGCTTAACAAGTCAATCTAGGCCTCTAACCAATTAACCTAGCAACACACACTAGTCTAGTGATACACTAACTCATGTGTATCCACACCACATGCCATAGGCTATCTACCTAGGCCATGGGCCAAATCACATATAGGCCAATACCCATTTACCATATATCTATATACACATATATACATAGGCAAAAGCAATATTTATTGCATTACCCATACCACATTACATATTCACACTAGGCTATATATATATATATATATATATATATATATATATATATATATATATATATATATATATATATATATATATATATATATATATATATATATATTCACATTACACATTCATATAGGTTATATATATATATATATATATATATATATATATATATATATATATATATATATATATATATATATATATATAAATATATATATATATATATATATAATATATATATATATATATATAAAATATATATATATATATATATATATAACTCAAGGTAAATATGTGTGTGTGTGTGTGTGTGTGTGTGTGTGTGTGTGTGTGTATGAGAGTGTGAGTGTGTGTGTGTAGTGTTTCCTGTGTGTGACAGGAATTTAGGATAGCGTGTGTGTAGATGTGTGGCTGTGTGTGTGTGTACATCTCATGAGGGAAAAATCAGTGTCATGTATGACCGTGTTGATTGAATAGAGTGTGTGTCAAGGTGTAGACATGTGTGTATAGTGTAATAGAGTGTGTGTACATATGTGCCTGTGTGTGTGTGTGTACATGAGTGTAGGCATGTGTGTGTGAGTGAGTGTTTGAGGGAAATCAGTGACAGAAAATAGTGTCATGTGTGTGTGAGTTTAAGTGTCATGGAGGGTGTGTACATTCTCAGATTTGAGTGAAACAAAACAGTGTGCCTATGTGACTGTACAGCGGTTTAAATAGGGTGTGTGTAACAGTAATAGGAATGTGAGTGTGTGTGAGGGAAATCTGTGTGTCAGTATTCCAGATTTGCAACAAAATAACAGTTAAAGAAAACAGTCCAGATTTCAGGGAATGACAGTTCAAAGAAAACATAGAAGTTGGCAACCCAAATTCGAAATTCGAACCCCATTGTTCACACAATTCACAACTAATCATGAACATTATTCATTAAACATGTAGGTGAACTAACCCTAACATTTAACATCACAAAAATTAGTTTAAAATGCAATTTAAAATCAGGAAAAATCAATTCAGTAGGGTGGTATCAGTGAGTATCGGGCCTATAGGGAAATTCATAATTTGAATCAAATAAATCAACAAAACCACAATCAAAGAGTTGGTAACTAGTGACACATATGTGAGAGTGTCTTGTGAGTCACTTAGTGTCCAAAAATCATGACACAGACGTGTCCACCACAATGCAAACACGTGGGGTGCACCCAGTGTAACACAGTGTCGTGCACGCATGCACACGAGTGTAGGACACGACACACGACACTTCGTGTCACGTGCACACACCCACGTGGTCACCTAGGTTAGGACTACATGTGGGATAGCCTGACACATGTCTACGACGTGTCCATAATGGACACGAACACGTGTTTGTGCGTGTCTGTGCACGTGTAGGCTGCCAGCGCGCGACAGTGCACGGCCAGTACGGGCGTGATTTCTTCGTGTGTACTCAACCATCTGCTGCCAAATTTTGGTAGCATGATGTCAGATATTGCCCCCTACTCTCCACGAAATTTCGTGTCCCGAAGTGTCCTGTGTCAAGAGTTATTAACCCCGATAGGCAGGACACAGGCGTAGGGTTCGTGCTGCGTGTCCAAGCCAAAAAATATGACACAAACCGACACGAAATGCATATCACCCTTCACAAAAGTTCTTACACACATGAAGATCTACAGATCTATGAAATTAGATTTTCAAAATACGAAAATAAATCCCTAAGGGGTATTTTTACAAACACCTAGGTATCCACTATGATATGTGTCCGATACGGACACCAAATGGACACGAATTGTGTCCAAATTTTAGGGACAACTAGGGGACTCCTAGATCTAGACATATATGCAAAGAAAACAGAAAAAACAATGGGTTTAAATGGTTTACCTGTTGAGTGTCAATACTCAAGAAAAGCTTCAAATGGAATGATTCCAAATAGCAACTCCCAAGCTCCAAATGGCACAAAAACTGAGGTGAACCTCCAGAATCAGTAAACAAACAATAATTAGATCCTAATGCAAAAGACTAGGGTTAAAAAGGAGTTGAAATGAATTAAATAGGATTTTAGGGGAATGGGAATTTACCTCTCCTTCAAAATCTAGGTCAAGAATAAAAGAGGCAAGAACACACTAAGAGAATACTTATAGGCAAGGGAAAACCCTAATTGTGGCTGCCATGGGTGGGTTTAGTTTGGTTTTAGGCTTAAGTCATGGGCCTATGGCTTAATTAGAAGTCATGAAATCATAAGTCATTGCATTAACCCTTAAGTCATGACTTGATTTCACTAAACTTAATCCTCCTATTCCAAAACTAGTTTCTAATGACTAAAAGTAGGTTAACTTAAGTTAGGCTAGGGTTACCATGGCTAGGGTTAGCTACTAGGCTAGTCTACTAAGTCTCAAAAAGTCAAATTCAACATATCAACCACCAATTCAACAAATTAATTAAAAATTCAAAAATTTACCAAAAAGACTAAAATACCCTCAAGCTAGAAATATGGTAGTGACAAATCTACCCTCCTTAAAATAATTTCGTCCTCGAAATTAAAAGGCAAAACTAAACTGATGAGAAGGATAGATAATCATACCTCACGGTGCAACAGATATGGGTATCGCTCGCGCATCTCATCCACCCGCTCCCAGGTAGACTCTCCTGGAGAATGATGCCTCCATGCGACGCGAACCAAAGGTATCACCTGGTTTCTCAGTACCTTCTCTCGGCGATCCAGAATCTCCACTGGCTGTTCTGGATAACTGAGAGTAGGTCCCACCTCAATCTCCGAATGATCGAGTACATGGCTAAGGCCAGACACGTACCATCTCAAATGTGATACGTGGAATACGTTGTGGACACCCACTACTGCAGGTGGCAAGTCTAGCCTGTAAGCCACATCATCGACCCTCCCACTGATCACGAAAGATTCGATGAAGCGCGGGCTAAGCTTCCCACCTCCACCCAAACGTATGGTTCCACGAGTCGGAGATATCCTCAGAAAACCATGTTTCCGACCTAAACACAAACAAGTTCTTTGATTACTAAATAATCAAACATGATCAAACAAACACAACAAGAACCTGCTTCTAATCCCATCTCCAGTCAAACTAAGTCAAACATAAACAATTGTCACGCCCCAGAACCAGAATACTGGAGAGCGGGGGAATGACTCAGCCAGCTACGTATTACGGGTAGATGAATACCGTATAATACGATCAATGCTGTCTAAAAGACAAGGGGGTGCATACTACATGAAAGTCTTGCTATGGTCACTTCAAATCTATTGTCTCAATTATTCAAACAAGAAGCAATAACAGAGAACATTTAAGATAAAGCAATAAGGCGTCCCAAACGCTTAGTCAAAATGTTCTTGAGATCTGGCTTTACAAAACATAGCCAGATGATATTGCAACATATACACAATTGTTATCAGCTGCAGTCTGACTTAATTACAATTATGTAAAAGTAAGTGCAAGACTATCCGACTAACATGTCGGTGCCAAGCGGCAAAATGTAAAGTAATTAACAAAACGAGCGGGGAAGTAAGGAACCCACTCGAGTCCTCCGGCGATCATTCCTCTAGTATTGACCATTTTGGAGGTAGAAGTAAGCTGAGTCCTCAGGGACTGGCTCTAAATCTGGCCATGCAAAACCAGAGAGGTTAGACCTCTAATAGCAAGTACCGCAAGGAAGCACGATATGAGAATATAAACTAGTGAATAAGCGAATATAATAATAGATCTCTGCTTGCTACTGGGATTCACGTAACATCACGACACTTCGAACCAACCTCCCAACCAAACAAGGACAGAAGTTAGCCCGTCATGTCCTGATGCTCTGATCATCTCAGTAAGGTAACAGAGTAGGTACAGTACACAAACAAATCAACTTAAACGGCCATCCAACTCCTACGGCTTACTACTATGAGTTCCAAGTTATCCTGGAATTATGCAATAAGGATTTTTCAGTTCTTACTATGAGCAAGCAAGGCTAGTCTATCCAATCAACCAATTGCGCCAATCATGAATTAGACGAGTCCCAGCGGGACGCCCGTCATCAATATACAATATACAATAATATAAGCAGATACCGCTCCCTGCCCGTGTGGCAGAATTGCAGTATCTGTGGGAACCAGCCGGCCTGTTGGGCGCTAATAGTACCAAAGAGGGTTGCCATGTAAGAACTCGAAAATCCATTCTCTCCATGCAATCATTATTTTATTTAACTTAGTAGCCTCTATGTTAAGTGAAATCCCATGCCGTGGATCATGGTCATTTCAGAATGAGTACTTTCGTACAAAGTACGATATGCTCAACTCTACAACGATACCCGTGCGGTTAGGTTGTAGGTCTTACATAGCGTAATGCAACAATTAAAACTAACCACGGAATAATTATGCCTTGACCATAAAGTACACATACTGCTTTCGTAAAATAAATAAATAAATTATAGCTTGCATGTATTTATGTCAATATTCGGGATTGGCCAATCGATTGCAAATATGAACGTGTCTCATTCCATTTAATTTAATAAGACGACTAGCCAGTCTCTTCGTTCCATCTAGGAACGCATGATCAATAATAAATCAAGATAACAATCAATGTTAATTAATGTCAAATTCGGGAAATAAAATTGGGAGATAAATAATGATCGGGAAATAAATAATCTCATGCGCCTGAGGAATGATTCATGCGGCTGTGGAAAATGATTGGAAAATAAATAATCTCATGAGCTGAGGGAAATAATTGGGAAATAATTAATCCATGCGGCTGTGAAATAAGATTAGTAAATAATTAATCCATGCGGCTGGGAAATGAGATTCTCATGCGGCTGTGAAATGAGATTGGGAAATAATAAATCCATGCGGCTGAGAAATAAGATTGGAAAATAATAAATCCATGCGGCTGAGAAATGAGATTGGGAAATAATAAATCCATGCGGCTGATAAATGGGATTGGAAAATAATAACTCCATGCGGCTGTGAAATGAGATTCTCATGCGGCTGTGAAATGAGATTGGAAAATAATAAATCCATGCGGCTGAGAAATGAGATTGGGAAATAATAAATCCATGCGGCTGTGAAATGAGATTCTCATGCGGCTGTGAAATGAGATTGGAAAATAATAAATCCATGCGGCTGTGAAATGAGATTGGGAAATAATAAATCCATACGGCTGAGAAATGAGATTGGAAAATAATAAATCCATGCGGCTGTGAAATAAAATTCTCATGCTGCTGTGAAATGAGATTGAAAAATAATAAATCCATGCGGCTGTGAAATGAGATTGGGAAATAATAAATCCATGCGACTGAGAAATAAGATTGGGAAATAATAAATCCATGCGGCTGAGAAATGAGATTGGGAAATAATAAATCCATGCAGCTGTGAAATGACCCATCTTCTCAGAAAACCTGAGAAGGATGGTCATGGAACCCTTGGCTTCCAAGCTTCATAAAACCTTCACCGTAAGTCCAAATTTGGACTTCCATAGGTCAAAATAGGGTAGAACGAAATTCTCTACAACATGGAACCATAAAAACTTGGAAATAACAATGTTAAATAGATCAAAACCCAAGAAATCCGAAAATACTATAAACTTAGATCTAAAAGAATTTATCCATAGAAATTGAAAATGCCAAGCACTAAAGTGTCTTAGAATATTGAGAGGAAGACAATGGAACAACAAAAATGGAGATCCATCAAGAAGCAAGTTGGCACTTGCCTATCTCTTCTAGGTTGGTGGGAGAGTTATGAGGAAGAAGAAGAAGAGTAATGGTGAAGTAATGAAGAGAGAGAAAGGGGATGGGCTTTAAATGGAAGGGGTGGTGGTAGGTAGGGGTTTATTTTCGTTCATGATGAACCAACATAATTAAACCAGTCTGAGCCGAACCCATAGCAAAGCTAAAGCAGAGAGTAAAATACAGAAATAAAATTACAAAAAATTAATTAACATGAAATTAAAAGAAGTTAACTACAGAATAATACATGATAAATATTAAATAAATACGTTTAAACAGTACATACATTCTAGAAATACGTATTCTGAGAATGGGAAGTGACATCTCTACCCTCCTTAGAAAAATTCTGTCCTCGGAATTTCAAATCCAAGCAGGATAGAAATATCAGAGCTGGACTACTCCAGGTATAAGCAATTTAAGTAAGCAATCATTCTACAATGTTAATAGTAAGTAACATATCTATGTTGAACATTCTACGATAGCAAGCAATTCTACTTATAAGGTGGCAAGCACGAGGAGTTTAAAACAATCAAGGTATACAGAGAAGGATATACCTTATGAGTCAAACAGGTGCGGATGCCCTGATCGGATATCATCCTCACGTTCCCACGTTGACTCCCCTAAAGAGTGATGACCCCAAGCAACTCGGACAAGGCTAATTGTTCGGTTCTTGAGTATCTTCTCTTTTCGGTCCAAAATGGACACAGGCTGCTCCTCGTAAGACAGGTTGGTACCAACAACCAGCTCAGAATGATCAAGGATATGGCTTGGGTCCGCTACATACCTTCGCAACTGAGATACATGAAATACGTCATGCACCTCTCGTAACGAAGGTGGAAGGGATAAACGATAAGCAACATCGCCTATCCTATCAAGAATAACAAATGGGCCTACGTACCACGGACTCAACTTCCCGCGAACGCCAAACCTAATGACCCCACGGGTATGTGAGATCCGCAAGAACACGTGGTCCCAACAGAAAACTCTAGCGGCCTACGATGCTGGTCCGCCCAATGACGATGCCGATCCTGTGCAACTCAAAGTCGCTCTCTAATTCCCTTAACCACTTCAACGGTCTGGACAATCATTTCTGGGCCTAGCATCTTCCTCTCTCCGATATCATCCCATGCTAGTGGCGACCTACACTTCTTACCATATAGTGCTTCAAATGGCGCTATCTGGATACTGGCTTGATAACTGTTGTTGTATGAGAACTCAACTAAGTGCAGGTGGCTTTCCCAAGATCCTCCAAAATCCAGAGTGCAAGCTCGCAACATGTCTTCCAAAGTCTGAATTGTTCTTTCTGATTGCCCGTCTGTCTGGGGATGGTAAGCCGTGCTAAATCTTAACTTGGTACCCAGGCTATGATGTAAGCTCTTCCAAAAATATGATGTAAAATGGGTATCTCTGTCTGACACAATACTGACAGGAACTCCATGCTGCCTGACTATCTGTTGTATATACAATTCTGCCAACCTTTCTGTAGATTGTCCTACTCTGAAAGGAAGAAAGTGCGCCACCTTTGTAAGCTGATCTACTATCACCCAAATAGCATTTTTACCACTTGGTGATCTCGGTAAACCGGTCACAAAGTCCATTGTAATATATTCCCACTTCCATTCTGGGATAGGAAGTGGTTGCAATAACCCAGCTGGCCTCTGCTGCTCTGCCTTCACTTGCTGACATACCAAGCAACGGGAAACGAATCTAGCTATCTCCCTCTTCATCCCGTTCCACCAGAAGTGCTGCTTGATATCTTGGTACATCTTGGTCCCTCCAGGGTGTATGGAATACTGAGAGCTGTGAGCTTCTGCCATAACCTCCTGTCTGATATCTCCACTAGGCACACATAGACGTGATCCAAACCTAAGTGTACCATCCTCATGGATTTGCATCTCCTTTCTGAGTCATGACTCACATTCTGCTCTAAGCTTCTGAATCTTTGGGTCTTGTGCCTAAGCTGCCTTGATCCTGTCTACCAAGTCGGATTGAACTTGTAGACTCGCCAGAACTCCTACATCACAAGAAAGTATAACCTCGATGCCCATCTCCTGAAGGTCTTTTAAGATATGCCTCTGTGTTGTTAACATAAATGTGCCGCCTCTCCTGCTGAGAGCATCTGCTACCACATTAGCCTGGCCTGGATGATACTGAAGCTCCACGTCATAATCCTTGATCAACTCCAACCATCTTTTCTGCCTCATATTCAGCTCCTTCTGAGTAAAGATGTACTTCAGACTTTTGTGGTCTGTGTACATGTCCACTCGATCACCATATAAGTAATACCTCCATAGCTTCAAAGCAAATACTACTGCCGCCAACTCCAAATCATGAGTTGGGTAATTCTTCTCATGGTCTCGGAGCTGCCTAGATGCGTACGCTATCACCTTTCCATGCTGCATGAGGACACATCCAAGTCCTTTTCCTGACGCATCACAATATACTGTAAAACCTTCGGGTCCAAATGGCAATGTAAGAATAGGCGCTGATATCAACTTCTGCTTCAGATTCTCAAATGATGCCTGGCATTCTGCCGACCAGACGAATGGTACATCCTTCC
This sequence comes from Iris pallida, assembly GCA_029216955.1. Taxonomy (NCBI): domain Eukaryota; kingdom Viridiplantae; phylum Streptophyta; class Magnoliopsida; order Asparagales; family Iridaceae; genus Iris; species Iris pallida. The sequence goes on along the minus strand of JANAVB010003000.1, from coordinate 18,084,164 downwards.
GTGTCAAGCGGGTCATGGGTGCTGAAAGCCTTACAAAGTCTGATACAAACCTTTTGTAATATCCTGCCAATCCCAAGAAACTCTGCACATCAGCTACGGTCTTGGGTACTGGCCAACTCTCTACTGCTTCTACCTTCTTGGGATCCACTGCTACTCCAGCTCCTGATATGATATGACCCAAAAATGAAATATGATTCGTCCAGAACTCACACTTGCTGAGCTTGGCATACAACTGGTTCTCTCTCAGAACCTGTAACACCTTCCGGAGGTGATCTTCATGCTCCTCTTCACTAGTTGAATATACAAGAATGTCGTCGAGAAACACAACGACAAATTGATCCAAGTACGGCATAAAAATATGATTCATCAAATCCATGAATATTGCTGGAGCATTGGTCAAACCAAACGGCATTACCAAGAATTCATAATGCCCATACTTCGACCTGAATGCTGTCTTGGGAATGTCTTCCTTCCGAACCCTCACTTGATGATACCCTGAACGAAGATCTATCTTGGAGAAAACTCTAGCTTTGCTCAACTGATCAAATAGGTCATCGATCCTGGGTAGTGGGTACTTGTTCTTTACTGTTGCTGCGTTAAGCTTCCTGTAATCGATGCACAATCTGGATGACCCATCCTTCTTCCCCATAAGTACCACTGGTGCTGCCCATGGTGATACACTAGCTTGGATGAACTTTTTCTCCTTCAGTTCCTCTATGTGCTAGTATACCTTGGCCTGCTCTGAATTCGCCATTCTGTAAACTCGATCTGATATTGGTTTAGTTCTAGGTGCCAATTCTATGCTGAACTCAATATCTCTAACTGGTGGCAGACCTGGAAGTTCTTCAGGAAATACGTCCAGAAACTCTTCAACTACCTTCGGAACTTGAACTTCTTCCATTGCCGTCACTACTCCCTGCTCTTGTTGAGCTGCCACTGATCTGACTAAGGTGAACCGCTTCATGCCTGGAATATCAAAAGATACACTCCCTCTATGACAATCTATTGTCGCATGACTGTCTTTCAGCTAGTCCATGCCTAAGATAACGTCGAAATTTCCAACAGGAAATTCTATCAACCGGGCGGGTAAGGAATGCCCACAAACTACAACGCTACATGCTAGAATAACTCTACTAACTCCTACGAGTCCATTACCAGTGAGTATATTTAACCTCCCTGGCAATGCCTCGATTTTTATTCCTAGTCGTATTGCAAATTGTGCAGATATAAATGAGTGTGATGCTCCCGAATCAAACAATGCTACTGCGGGATATGAGGCGACGAAAATGTTACCTGCCACAACATCTCCTGATGCCAATGCCTCTTCCAAGGACAGAGTGAATGCCTGTCCTCGACCTCCTTGCTGGTTTCCATGCTGCGGCCTAGCCTGGTGCTGCCGCTGGCCCCTGCCTTGGTGATGCTGGGGTGGTCTGTGCTGGTGTTGCTGCATCGACGGTCCCTGTTGCCGAAACATTTGAGCCTGTGGCATTAACGGACGCTGGGCCAATGGTCTCACTGCCACTGCGGGTCCTCGACACTGCCCTGCCCCTGGTGCTGGCAGAGCAGGAAACTGCTGCACTGGTCCTCCTGACCTCGAATTCATGGGACATATGGTAACCCGATGATCTGGATTTCCACATATCAAACACAGTCCGTTCAATGCCCAACACACATCTCTAGTGTGCCCCATCTTTTCGTAATAAGTGCAGCCCGCTGGGGGTTGCTGGTTCTTCCTCTGTTGCTGTTGCTGTTGCTGCTGCCTGGGTGGTGGTGCTGGCCCTCGCACTGCTACATCGTGAATACGAATGCCAAGGGATGGTGCTGTTGTTCGGGGCGCTGCTCCCCCTCCTCCTTCAATCTGACTGTGGGATCTCTTCTGACCTCCAGTCCTTGCCGTGATCCTCTGAACGGTGATCTCATGCCTTCGGGCCGTCAATACTTTATCAAAAGTCTTGTAATTGTGCCCCTCTATCAACTGCAAGAGCTCAAGATGAAACCCTTGCTGAAACCTCATAGCCCTCTGGTTCTCTGTGGCTACCATCTCTGGGGCGAACCTACTCAATCTGCAGAACTCTGCTGCATAAGCATCTACCGTCTTGCCGACCTGCTTGAGGTTAATAAACTTCTGTTGTAGCTCAAACTGCGCCACAACCCTATAGTACTTCGTCTTGAATCTTGTGGTAAAATCGTCCCAAGCAACAGGACGTCTGATGCCTACTTCCTCTGATTCCCACCAATCACGTGCGAGATCCTGAAGTAACAACTTCACTTGATCCACACGTTCTTCCGCCGGTACCTTAGCTGCCGTCAGAATAGCCTCAATGTCCTTAAGCCATGCATCTGCTGAGATAGCATCCTCCGTGCCCTCGAAACAATGGGGGTTGTACTTGCAAAACCTGGCTGATGCTCCTGAATCTGGCCTCGCCCCTCTTTCCAATGCCGTCTGCAACCCTTGGTTGAGTAGTACGTTCTGCTCCTGCAACTGAGCGTGCATGCGCTGCTGGACTAACATCTGGTGTTGCTGAGTAGCCCTCATTCCTCTTATGATCTCCAGAAGAGCCGGCGTGTCCATTTCCGCAGGGGTAGGTGGAACTGTTGGTGGTGGTGGAACATCCGGATACTGTGATCCAGCTGCCGCTTCCACTATTACTTCTTCTTGGATAGCCTCTTGAGTTAGTACCGGTCCTTATTGCTGACCAACATGGTCAGGTTGTCCGTGTTGCTCTTGTTGTTGTTGTCCAGTCCTGGCAGATGCGGACGAAGTGCCCCTAAGAAAAGGGACAAAAGAACAATCAAACGATCGAACATGAAAGATCAATGAAGTCAAAGGATACCGGAATGTCAAGCTAGAATTGAGAGTAACGAATCATGAGATCAAGGGAGAACATGTGTGATTGAGACATCCTATAAATTAAAATACCCCACAAGTCTGAAATCAGACCTGCATGGGCCACCACTAAAACCTTATCACGCCCCAGAACCAGAATACTGGAGAGCGGGGGAATGACTCAGCCAGCTACGTATTACGGGTAGATGAATACCGTATAATACGATCAATGCTGTCTAAAAAACAAGGGGGTGCATACTACATGAAAGTCTTGCTATGGTCACTTCACATCTATTGTCTCAATCATTCAAACAAGAAGCAATAACAGAGAACATTTAAGATAAAGCAATAAGGCGTCCCAAACGCTTAGTCAAAATGTTCTTGAGATCTGGCTTTACAAAACATAGCCAGATGATATAGCAACATATACACAATTGTTATCAGCTGCAGTCTGACTTAATTACAATTATGTAAAAGTAAGTGCAAGACTATCCGACTAACATGTCGGTGCCAAGCGACAAAATGTAAAGTAATTAACAAAACGAGCGGGGAAGTAAGGAACCCACTCGAGTCCTCCGGCGATCATTCCTCTAGTATTGACCATCTTGGAGGTGGAAGTAAGCTGAGTCCTCAGGGACTGGCTCTAAATCTGGCCATGCAAAACCAGAGAGGTTAGACCTCTAATAGCAAGTACCGCAAGGAAGCACGATATGAGGATATAAACTAGTGAATAAGCAAATATAATAATAGATCTCTGCTCGCTACTGGGATTCACGTAACATCACGACACTTCGAACCAACCTCCCAACCAAACAAGGACAGAAGTTAGCCCGTCATGTCCTGATGCTCTGATCATCTCAGTTAGGTAACAGAGTAGGTACAGTACACAAACAAATCAACTTAAACGGCCATCCAACTCCTACGGCTTACTACTATGAGTCCCAAGTTATCCTGGAATTATGCAATAAGGATTTCTCAGTTCTTACTATGGGCAAGCAAGGCTAGTCTATCCAATCAACCAATTGCGCCAATCATGAATTAGACGAGTCCCAGCGGGACGCCCGTCATCAATATACAATATACAATAATATAAGCAGATACCGCTCCCTGCCCGTGTGGCAGAATTGCAGTATCTGTGGGAACCAGCCGGCCTGTTGGGCGCTAATAGTACCAAAGAGGGATGCCATGTAAGAACTCGGAAATCCATTCTCTCCATGCAATCATTATTTTATTTAACTTAGTAGCCTCTATGTTAAGTGAAATTCCATGCCGTGGATCATGGTCATTTCAGAATGAGTACTTCCGTACAAAGTACGATATGCTCAACTCTACAACAATACCCGTACGGTTAGGTTGTAGGTCTTACATAGCGTAATACAACAATTAAAACTAACCACGGAATAATTATGTCTTGACCATAAAGTACATATGCTGCTTTCGTAAAATAAATAAATAAATTGTGGCTTGCATGTATTTACGTCAATATTCGGGATTGGCCAATCGATTGCAAATATGAACGTGTCTCATTCCATTTAATTCAATAAGACGACTAGCCAGTCTCTTAGTTCCATCTAGGAACGCATGATCAATAATAAATCAAGATAACAATCAATGTTAATTAATGTCAAATTCGAAAAATAAAATTGGAAGATAAATAATGATCGGGAAATAAATAATCTCATGCGCCTGAGGAATGATTCATGCGGCTGTGGGAAATGATTGGGAAATAAATAATCTCATGAGCTGAGGGAAATAATTGAAAAATAATTAATCTATGCGGCTGTGAAATAAGATTGTAAATAATTAATCCATGCGGCTGAGAAATGAGATTCTCATGCGGCTGTGAAATGAGATTGGGAAATAATAAATCCATGCGGCTGAGAAATGAGATTGGGAAATAAATAAATCCATACGGCTGAGAAATGAGATTGGAAAATAATAAATCCATGCGGCTGAGAAATGAGATTGGGAAATAATAACTCCATGCGGCTGTGAAATGAGATTCTCATGCGGCTGTGAAATGAGATTGGAAAATAATAAATCCATGCGGCGGAGAAATGAGATTGGAAAATAATAAATCCATGCGGCTGTGAAATGAGATTCTCATGCGGCTGTGAAATGAGATTGGGAAATAATAAATCCATGCGGCTGTGAAATGAGATTGGGAAATAATAAATCCATGCGACTGAGAAATGAGATTGGAAAATAATAAATCCATACGGCTGTGAAATGAGATTCTCATACGGCTGTGAAATGAGATTGGGAAATAATAAATCCATGCGGCTGTGAAATGAGATTGGGAAATAATAAATCCATGCGACTGAGAAATGAGATTGGGAAATAAAAAATCCATGCGGCTGAGAAATGAGATTAGAAAATAATAAATCCATGCGGCTGTGAAATGACCCATCTTCTCAGAAAATCTGAGAAGGATGGTCATGGAACCCTTGGCTTCCAAGCTTCATAAAACCTTCACCGTAAGTCCAAATTTGGACTTCCATAGGTCAAAATGGGGTAGAACGAAATTCTCTACAACATGGAACCATCAAAACTTGGAAATAACAATGTTAAATAGATCAAAATCCAAGAAATCCAAAAATACTATAAACTTAGATCTACAAGAACTTATCCATAGAAATTGAAAATGCCAAGCACTAAAGTGTCTTAGAATATTGAGAGGAAGACAATGGAACAACAAAAATGGAGATCCATCAAGAAGCAAGTTGGCACTTGCCTATCTCTTCTAGGTTGGTGGGAGAGTTATGAGGAAGAAGAAGAGTAATGGTGAAGTAATGAAGAGAGAGAAAGGGGATGGGCTTTAAATGGAAGGGGTGGTGGTAGGTGGGGGTTTATTTCGGTTCATGATGAACCAACATAATTAAACCAGTCTGAGCCGAACCCCATAGCAAAGCTAAAGCAGAGAGTAAAATACAGAAATAAAATTACAGGAAATTAATTAACATGAAATTAAAAGAAGTTAACTACAGAATAATACATGATAAATATTAAATAAATACGTTTAAACAGTAAATGCATTCTAGAAATACGTATTCTGGAAATGGGAAGTGACAACAATGGTCAATAACTAGTCAATTTCTTAGGGTTTTACCTATACTAGCTATCTAGGTGTTGGCAACTAGAATTTAGCAAAAGGAAAACTCTATAATAGATTTGCTCTTAACCTTCTAAATCCTATCAAGTCACCCATAACTAAATACCTATATTCTAAGCACACAAATCCCAAATACCACATATACCTAAGCTCAAGAACAACAACCCAATACATATATTCTAAGTATATCATCTATATATAACTGACCATCAAAGGGTTAAAGTAAACTAAACTTATAAGGGACTGACAAATGCTTAGAAGTTAGGCTAAGGACGAATGGTCTGTATCATCAGTGTAGGCAAAAGCGAATGATGCTAAGGAGACTGAAATTACAAGCTAAAGGACGGGACATTTGGGTCCACTTGTAAAGTCAAAGTGAAAGGAAACCTACACGGTGACTGAAACATGCCTCTAGATCAACCTGGCCTCTCCTCTCTATCTGGCTGAACTAACTACATGCAAGATAGTGGTCTGAAAGAAATGAACCAAACTGGTGTACGTGGAATGCAATAGACAGTATACTGCAAATGAGTGCAGGCTACATACCAAATCAAAATACATTACATATATATACAAACTATAGATATTAACCCTCATCACCTCAACTCTACTCAAGGTCTAATAACACATACTCCCTACCACATACCTATCACTCCAATGAAGGGGGTCAGATACTGTAGGGTGTATTGGGACAGAACAGTGAACTGTCCCAAGTGGTGAGTGCAGACCTCTGGTATGCATGATACTAACTCTCCAAATATGCAGAATATGGTAAGGGATTGATGGTTATATTTGTGAGTCGATAATTGGGGTCTGAACAATGGTCCAGGGAAATCTATGATGCAATATGGTTGGTAATGAAAGTTGAGTGCAGTGAACAACTTGAAATAGTATGAACTGAAGGAACAGGGTCTCTAATGAAGGGTCTGCACACTGCCTATAAAGGTTGATCAACATGACTGAACTCAACACAAGGAGAACTTAACTAAAATAGAAAACTGGACCAAATATAGGCTAATCAATATGTCGATACCCTATACAACAATAGCCTATAGATACCAACCAACCCATATCCCATATGCCAATATCATCTGCAATCTATCTATATATATAGACCTCTCAGTCTTAGGTGAACTACAACTATACTCAAGAACAGGCTCTGGTCATGGGTGCCTCACTGAAAAAAGGTAAGGAAAAAGAAAATATAATAATAATCATCAAGGCTGCAGAGCAGACTAACATCCTTTATGAAAACTGTTAGGTATTATAAATAACAGAGAAATCATCTACAATTGGTTACTATTCTAATACCAATGCTAACTATCATCTCTAGGGTACAGACACTCTACAAGTCATCATATCATTATACTTATGAGAGAACTACATATGAATAAGCTCTACCAACTAAATATCCCTACTCCTAGGTTATTTATAACAATAGAAGGGTATGATGTTTAAAACCTTCTCAAGATACAATCTGATAATCATATGCGTCTGTCCAAAATTATGTTACTCACAGTCTTCGTCATGCTAGTGAGCAAGGCTACGATAATCACAGAGTCCTTGACTAAGGTACATACCTCCAGAATTATGGTATTTAAAATTTTTGCGTTGCCGCATGCGACGGCGAAAACCTTAAATTTCCACGCCCGAGAAATACGTCCAAAATCTGACTATATGTCCTCACTATGCCAGCTAACACGACTATCGAAGATTCTAGATCCCATAACTAAGGTGACCTAGCCCATATGATTTTCTCAGAAGAAAACAAACATAACACAAGAACAACAGAACAAAATTGATCAGTCAACAAGGAACAGATGGGATCGAATTTCAAGATAGTTATAAGAGGCAATTACGAAAATAGAATCGAAAAGTTCGGAACCTACAGCAAGATCTCCAATGGCCTGTGCATCCTCGACTGTCCTGGCGAAAGCTCGCCCTTGCTGGTTTCCTCTGGCCTGCTGCTGATGCTGCATGTACCACTGCTGCTGAGAGAAATCGGAAATAACGGAGGAAGGTCTTTGTACAGACGGAGGTGCACCTCCAATGTAGCAGAAACGCCAACCTGAGTCAGCACAACAGGAGCTACGGTCTCGAGGCCCTACTGAACAGGACGAGAGGTGGCCAGCCACTCGATAGTATCCCCCGAACCGGAGCAATGAGATCATGTCTCCATAACCATCATGAAGACAGATCAAAACAAGAAGCAATTACTGAGAATGATGCAAAAAATCAAAGAAGGATAGTTTATATTCAAGGGAAGACAATAAGCAGCAAATTGTAGATATACAGAATCTGATAGAGTTTTTCCTAATGTGATTGAGTACCTTCAAAATTATCCTAATCCTACTGCAGGCTGCAGTGATACTCTAGTTCGAATACCACTGCATTTCTAAACAAGACCTGCATGGGCCACCACAAAAATGTGTCACGACCCGCACCCTAGAGTAAGGGCACGAGACGTGGATACGTCCAGCCTACGCCGCAGTATCGGCGGTAGAACGTTGTCCTAGGTCAACATCTAACAATATATAAGGTACATGTACAGTATATACACTCCGAATGCAGGTGACATAGCAAATACAGTCTCAATTACATCTAAGATAGAATACGATAAAAGATATATAGATATGAACAGAAGGAAATCCGCAGAGATACAATCCAGATAGAAGTCTAAGTGTCTATGATAATACAAATCCAGACAACATCTCATGATCCCAAATACAGTAATCCATGGTGTAAATAAGTACAACTGAAAACTAATCTAAGCTAATGGTGTCTCATCCACTGCTAATAGATCCTGCTGGAGATCCAGGGGTAATGTCTCATCAAACTCTATCCCGGCTATACCCGTAAAAGGTAGACACTCAGCTAACATGCACTCTGTAAATATCAACGGTTATCCTGTCAGGAAAATGAGCAAGTACAAACACTAACAGCAGTTCCAAATGAATTGACAAATTCTATAAGAGACAGTATAATGAAATACAAGACAAAGATATGGAAAAACTTTGGAGCCATTCGAAAGCCGACTTACAACCCGTAAAACCAAACAAGGACCGGGATTGTAATCCTTCTCCCGAATAGAACCTAGCCTCCAATCAAAGTATAGCATAAAAGTATGTAGAATATGTGAAACATAGGGTAAAATCAGTAAGAAATATATAACAGATGTGAGTACTGAATAGGACGATAGTATACATATAGGATGACTTGGAAACTATTCGGAAACCGAGTTACAACCCTTAAATCAAACAAGGACCGGGGTTGTAACCCTTCTTCCGAACAGAACTTAGCCTCCTATGATAAATAAATATAAAATATGACTTGAATTATTAGAGTGTTATGTGATCAGCTTTGGAAAACATGATCAGGCTATCCACTTGGCCCGACAATCACACGAAAATCTCACAAAAAGTCATGCCGGCCAACCTGGATAATAAGCACACAGAGGAATCTGCTACACCCTACGTGAGGTGAGAGTGGCGCAAGCATAATAGTGACATGGGGCTTTGATCACAATACTCCTAATAATTCCTCCATCCCCGAATAGTATAATGGATCTGGACATGACACGTCATGACACAGGAATTCCATAAGAGGGTAGCAAATCCCCTTAGGAATCAGTGTCTATATAAGCACAGAAAATAAGACAGAAAATGTACCAATATACCACAAAAATCTAGGAACAACATCTCATATCATGATCCATCATATACTAGTCCGTGAACTATCGTGACTGGAAATCGAATAAGACACTACAACTGAATCAGATATAGCAGATATCAAAACAATAAAAACTATCAGTGAATGTACTTGCCTGGTATCCTGAATATTTGAAGAGAATATACTGTCCGAGGAGTGGTGTCTGTCTCCTATAGAACAGTACAAGTCACTACATGTCTAAAATAATAAAATAGACTACTATAATGCATCTACATGATGTTCGGGGTCAATCTAGGCTAAAGTCAACCTTTGGTCAACTCTAGTCAACCCTAGCAGTCAAACAAGGTCAACTCTAGTCTAATTAGGTCAACCAAGGTCAAACAGGGTTAAACTAGGTCAAACAAGTCTAGGTTGGTCAAACCTAGGCTTAACAAGTCAATCTAGGCCTCTAACCAATTAACCTAGCAACACACACTAGTCTAGTGATACACTAACTCATGTATATCCACACCACATGCCATAGGCTATCTACCTAGGCCATGGGCCAAATCACATATAGGCTAATACCCATTTACCATATATCTATATACACATATATACATAGGCAAAAGCAATATTTATTGCATTAACCATACCACATTATATATTCACACTAGGCTATATATAAAATATATATATATATATATATATATATATATATATATATATATATATATATATATATATATATATATATATATATATATATATATAATATCTAACCTATATGAATGTGTAATATGAATATATATATATATATATATATATATATATATATATATATATATATATATATATATATATATATATTCATATTACACATTCATATAGGTTAGATATTTTATATATATATATATATATATATATATATATATATATAGAGAGAGAGAGAGAGAGAGATAGAGAGAGAGATAAGTAACTCAAGGTAAATGTGTGTGTGTGTGTGTGTGTGTGTGTGTGTGTGTGTGTGTGTGTGTGTGTGTGTGTGTGTGTGTATAAGAGTGTGAGTGTGTATGTGTGTAGTGTTTCCTGTATGTGACAGGAATTTAGGATAGGGTGTGTGTAGATGTGTGGCTGTGTGTGTGTGTGTGTGTACATCTCATGAGGGAAAAATCAGTGTCATGTGTGACAGTGTTGATAGAATAGAGTGTATGTCAAGGTATAGACATGTGTGTATAGTGTAATAGAGTGTGTGTACATATGTGCCTGTGTGTGTGTACATGAGTGTAGGCATGTCTGTGTGAGTGAGTGTTTGAGGGAAATCAGTGACAGGAAATAGTGTCATGTGTGTGTGAGTTTAAGTGTCATGGAGGGTATGTACATTCTCATATTTGAGTGAAACAAAACAGTGTGCCTTTGTGACTGTACAGCGGTTTAGATAGGGTGTGTGTAACAGTGATAGGAATGTGAGTGTGTGTGAGGGAAATCTGTGTGTCAGTGTTCCAGATTTGCAACATAATAACAGTTAAAGAAAACAGTCCAGATTTCAGGGAATGGCAGTTCAAAGAAAACATAGAAGTTAGCAACCCAAATTCGAAATTCGAACCCCATTGTTCACATAATTCATAACTAATCATGAACATTATTCATTAAACATGTAGGTGAACTAACCCTAACATTTAACATCACAAAAATCAGTTTAAAATGCAATTTAAAATCAGGAAAAATCAATTCAGTAGGGTGGTATCAGTGAGTATTGGGCCTATAGGAAAAATTCATAATTTGAATCAAATAAATCAACAAAACCACAATCAAAGAGTTGGTAACTAGTGACACATATGTGAAAGTTTCCTGTGAGTCACTTAGTGTCCAAAAATTATGACACAGACGTGTCCACCACAATGCAAACACGTGGGGTGCACCCAGTGTAACACAGTGTCGTGCACGCATGCACACGAGTGTAGGACACGACACATGACACTTCGTGTCACGTGCACACACCCACGTGGTCGCCTAGGGTAGGACTACACGTGGGATAGCCTGACACGTGTCCACGACATGTCCACAATGGACACAAGCACGTGTTTGTGCGTGTCTGTGCACGTGTAGGCTGCCAGCGCACGACAGCGCACGGCCAATGCGGGCGTGATTTCTCCGTGTGTACTCAACCATCTAGTCCCAAATTTTGGGAGCATGATGTCAGACATTACCCCCTACTCTCCACAAAATTTCGTGTCCCGAAGTGTCCTGTGTCACGAGTTATTGACCCCGATAGGCAGGACACAGGCGTAGGGTTCGTGCTGCGTGTCCAAGCCAAAAAACATGACACAAACCGACACGAAATGCATATCACCCTTCACAAAAGTTCATTCACACATGAATATCTACAGATCTATGAAATTAGATTTTCAAAATACGAAAATAAATTCCCAAGGGGCATTTTTACAAACTCCTAGGTATCCACTATGATACGTGTCCGATACGGACACCAAATGGACACGAATTGTGCCCAAATTTCGGAGACAACTAGGGAACTCCTAGATCTAGCCCTATATGCAAAGAAAACAGAAAAACAATAGGTTTAAATGGTTTACCTATTGAGTTTCAATACTCAAGAAAAGCTTCAAATGGAATGATTCCAAATAGCAACTCTCAAGCTCCAAATGACACGAAAACTGAGGTGAACCTCTAGAATCAGTAAACAAACAATAATTAGATTCTAATGCAAAAGACTAGGGTTAAAAAGGAGTTTAAATGAATTAAATAGGATTTTAGGGGAATCGGAATTTACCTCTCCTTCAAAATCTAGGTCAAGAATAAAAGAGGCAAGAACACACTAAGAGAATACTTATAGGCAAGGGAAAACCCTAATTGTGGCTGCCATGGGTGGGTTTAGTTTGGTTTTGGACTTAAGTCATGGGCCTATGGCTTAATTACAAGTTATGAAATCATAAGTCATTTCATTAACCCTTAAGTCATGATTTGATTTCACTAAACTTAATCCTCCTATTCCAAAACTAGTTTTTAATGACTAAAAGTAGGTTAACTTAAGTTAGGCTAGGGTTACCATGGCTAGGGTTACCTACTACGCTAGTCTACTAAGTCTCAAAAAGTCAAAGTCAACATATCAACCACCAATTCAATAAATTAATTTAAAATTCAAAAATTCACCAAAAATACTAAAATACCCTCAAGCTAGAAATGTGGTAGTGACAATACTGCTCGTCTCCACCTGACTCAAGTGCGGCTAACCTGAAGAGATCATCAGGTCCTCAGAGGACTAGCAAGATACATAATATACAAGCCTTTCTAACAGTTTATCATGCATGAAGGAAATGTAGGATATAAACAAGAAAGCTAAACAATTACGAGACATGAATGTATGAACGACTACGCATAAATGATCTGCAGGTAGACAAATAAATAAGAGATTAATGGAATATCAAACCCTCGCCCCGAGTGTGGACTCGCAGGTTTGAACTAATCACTAACCCTCGCCCCGAATATGGACTCGCAGGTTAGTTTCAAGACAAGTCACCCTCGCCCCGTGTGTGGACTCGCAGGTACAAACGGTCAACCCTCGCCCCGTGTGTGGACTCGCAGGTTGTAAGAAACCGAAATAAGGAAATAGCAGTTCAGTTTATAACGTGATCGTCCTACGATAGAACTCAAACCAGTACAAGTGAAAAATATATTCAAATAAGGCTACAAGGCTAACTGTGAGCAATGATGAAGCACATGTCCGCAATCAACTGGATAATGAAAGCAGATAAGCATGTAAATAAAGCTGTAACGAAAGATAAGTTATACTTGTCTGTGGTCCTGAGCTGCTAGTATGAATCGAGCACTGAGTCAAAGTCCAAGTAACCTGGTGTTTCGAAAACAGGGTTTTGTGATTCTTCAGGCTTCTCCTTTGATGGTTCTGCGGCGGGGAAGAAGTTGGAATTGCTAGGGTTTTAGGGATGAGGGGTTTGATCGAGTATTTGTATAGGCAATCAATGGGGAGAATAGATAAGGAGAAATCCCGATTTGAAATTGTTGGTTTGATCCATTCGAACCATTCTGCATTCGAGCAGAGGGAAAGAATTGGCTGGGTTTTAAATTTGGGATTTTTACAAACAAGCCCCCCTCCTGAAATCTGATTTACAAACTCCTTTAAATGCCAAAATCATTATATCATTATCTATTCTTTATGATAAATCACTAATATATAGTATACATATTAGTAAAAAAATATTTGTAAAACATAAAATTATTATTTCGTAAAAAAAACTGAGAATAAAATAACAATAATCAGAACGGGGGTTTACATCCTATCCACCTTAAAATAATTTTGTCCTCGAAATTCAATAATGCTATGCTCTACTAGAATAAATAGTTCTGAACTATTGTTATTCAAAATTCACAAACCATTGTCTACTATAGACTCACCAATAATACTACTACTATAATCTACTATGAACTTCCCTCAGTTCCTCCTTGTGGTGTCGTCGGGTTCTCCATGATCGTGGCATAAGCTTGTCCTCCTCGGGCGGTTGGTGGTGGGGCAGTCGCGTTTCTCTTCGAACAAAATCGTGATATGTGTTGGTTGGAACCACAAGTCCAACACAACCCTAACCATTTGCGGCACTCTTCTTGGATGTGGCCCCTCTTCATGCAATACTGGCAGGTAGGAATGTCTTGTACTTGATATGGGGCTGCTTGTGGCTGCTGTTGATACTGTTGTACTGCGGTCTTCTCTAGGACATTGGATCGCTTTGCCGATCTCGATTGGCTGCTGCTTCCTCCATGTGCGTCTCTGTCTCTCTTTCGCTTACGCTTTAATGTTGTTTCTATCGCCTGTGCGACCTTCAAGATTCTCTCGTAAGTCGTGGCCTGGCTGGTGGCGATGGCTATGCGGATTTCATGTGAAAGCCCTTTTCTGAATTTCTTGGCTTTGGCAGCAGGGGTCAAGGCGTCTGCAAAGCGACTGAGGCGGGAAAACTCTACAGTGTACTCGTCGATAGAGAGGTTGCCCTGCTCCAGTACCATATTCCAGCCGCATAAGCTCGGGATTATGTAGCCGCATGAAGTTTCCCTTCTTAGCCGCATGGGGGTGCCAGTATCTTCCAGCCGCATGGATATTTAAATCCGTAGCCGTATGACTCAAAAATATTTCTCAGCCGCATATGCCGTACCTATTTCGGTCGCATGAGCTCTGAATGAATCTAGCCGCATAAACGTCGTTTAGCTTGACCGCATATGACCTTAATTTTCAGCCCCATGAACTTAAACCCGAGCCGCATGAGACTTGATCGATTCAGCCGCATGAGACTTGATCGGATCAGCCGCATGGGGTCCCTATCCTTGGCCGCATAGGCTCACCACTTCTTAGCCGCATATGCATATTTTTACTCAGCCACATAAATCAATAATTTTCGGCCGCATGAACTCTGGCTCTAATGCTTTTCTGGTTGATTCTTGTCCTGAATTGACACTGATTGACATTGATTAATTGTCTTGGCATTTATTAGCATTAGTGGGCATCTTACATTAATTATTGTCTTGGCGTTAATAAACAAGGATTGTTATCTTGATTTAATAATTGATCATGCGTTTCTAGTTGGAACTAAGAGACTGGCTAGTCGTCTTATTGAAATGAATGAATGAGACACGTTCATATTAACTATGAACTATTGCAATCGACTGGCTAATCTCAAATATTGGCATACAGGCACATGCAGGCTTCAAATTAATTATTTATTTACTTATTTATTTATTTATTTATTTATTTATTTATTTATTTATCTTATAAAAATAGCATGTGTACTTTATGGTCAAGGTATGATTATTCCGTGATTAATTTCGATTGTTGTATTACGCTATGTAAGACCTACAACCTAACCGCACGGGTATTGTTGTAGAGTTGTGCATATCGTACCCCGTACGAAAGTACTCATTCTGAATGACCATGATCCACGACATAGAATTTCACTCAACATAGAGACCATTAAGTTAAATAAAATAATGATTGCATGGAGAGAATGGATTCCCGAGTTCTTACATGACAGCCCTCTTGGGACTAGTAGTGCCCGACAGGCCGGTTGGTCCCCACAGATACTGCAAATCTGCCACACGGGCAGGGAGCGGTATCTGGTTATATTATCTATTAAATATTGTATATTGACGACGGGCGTCCCGCTGGGACTCGTCTAATTCATGATTGGCGTAATTGATTGATTGGGTAAACTAGCCTTGATTGCACATAGTAAGAACTGAGGAATTCCTAATGCATAATTCCAGGATAACTTGGACTCACAGTAGCAAGCCGTAGCAGTTGCATGGCCGTTTAAATTGATTTGTTTGTGTACTGTACCTACTCTATTGCCTAACTGAGATGATCAGAATGTCAGGACATGACGGGCCAACTTATGTCCTTGTTTGGTTGGGAGGTTGGTTCGAAGTGTCGTGATGTGATATGAATCCCAGTAGTCAGCAGAGATCTATTTATTATGTTTCCTATTACTGGTTTATTCCTCATATCGTGCTCCCTTGTGGTACTTGCTATTAGAGGTCTAACCTCTCTGGTTTTGCATGGCCAGATTTAGAGCCGGTCCCCGAGGATCCAGCTTACTTCTACCTCCAAGATGGTCAATACTAGAGGGATGATCGCAAGAGGGCTCGAGTGAGTTTCTTACTTCCCCGCTCGTTTTGTTAAATACTTTATACTTTGCCGTTTGGCACCGACATGTTAGTTGGATTGTCTTGTACTTACTTTTGTATAATTGTAACTAAGTCAGGCTGCAGCTGATAACAATTGTGTGAACTTACCACATCATCTGGTTGTATTTTGTAAAGCTAGATATCAAGAACATTTTGACTGAGCGTTTAGGACGCCTTACTGCTTATTCTCACATGTTCTCTATTTCTGTTTCTTGTTCGAATGATTGAGACAATAGATGTGGAGTGACCATAGCGAGACTTTTATGTAGTATGCACCCCCTCGTCTTATTAGACAGCATTGATCGTATTATACGGTATTCATCTACCCGTAATACGTAGATGGCTGAGTCATTCTCCCGCTCTCCAGTATTCTGGTTCTAGGGCGTGACATCCAGGCACTCGAACTCGTTCTCCAACTCTTCGTGGGCTGCTTCAGGATAGAACTTTGTCTTGAACAGCTTCTTGAACTCCTCCCAAGTCACGTCTGGTGCGGTGAATCGGGGCTCGTCTCTATACCACGTGCGGGCGATGTCGTAAAGCTGCATGCTAGCGGACTCAATCTTCAGGTATTCAGGAACTCGAGTCATCCGAAGAATCCGGTCCACGTTCTCTAACCACTCATCCGCGTAGAGAATCCCTTTGGTCCCCTTGAATTCCCTGGGCCTAAGGTCCATAAAATTCTTGGAGGTTCCAGGGCACGGTCGTAGAGTGTCCCTAGTCTGAAGAGCCTCTCTCAAGGTATCGCGGAAGACGTCGGCCTGCCGTGTCTGGGAAGTGATGAGCTGCTGGAAGATTTCGAGGAGGGCAACGTTCTCTAGTACAGGTGACGGAGGCAGAATATATGCTGGATATCCGGCAGGCGCTGAATATGTCGTTGGTACTGGATGCATGGTAGGTGCTGGATGTAAAGCATATGCTGGATGCGGAACCGGTGCTAGTGGTGTAATGTCGTCTCTGCAGAATCTCGAGTATTGCGGTTGAGCCGGGTCGCCCTGATGAGTAAGCTGGCCTCCCTGCGTCGACGGGGTCATGTACGTGAAGAACCCTCCTGCAGTCAGTGGGGTGTTCAGGGAAGTATTGTTCCTGTCTTGAGAATCCATTTACTGTAACAAGAGAAAGCATTAGACGGTATGAAGATTTCAAGCAGGATGCAAGTCAAAGAGTCAATAGAAATCAATGACAGAGATCAATACTGTTTTCAAGACACGTAGATGAGATCCTAAGTTTGTAATCCCATGTGCATGTTCACGATGGTACAGTAATGTAACCGAAGTGATTAACGTAGACCTGCATGGGCCACCAAAAAAACTTGTCACGACCTACACCCGCTTTTCGGATACGAGACGTGTCCAAGTCTAGCCTACGCCGCAGAGTCGGCGGTAGAATACTGTCTAGTATATATACAAGTCACAGAAACTATGTCCAGCAAGGTAATCTAGATCTCATCCACAGAAAGTAAAGTCACATCCAAATCCAATGAATACAACTGAAATAAAGGACTGATTAATATAACTGAATTTCAAGTAGTTCAAGTCACATCCGGTGGACACAAATCCACTACTAGTAGACGGAATAAAATAAGACAGGAACGATACAACTGAAACCAACTACGCTAAACATCAACGCAACAATATCGTGATCTGAATGCTGGCTCAATACTGCTCGTCTCCACCTCGCTCAAGTGCGGCTAACCTGAAGAGATCATCAGGTCCTCAGAGGACTAGCAAGATACATAATATACAAGCCTTTCTAACAGTTTATCATGCATAAAGGAAATCCAGGATATAAACAGGAAAAGCTAAACAACCACGAGACATGAATATATGAACGACTACGCATAAATGAACTGCAGGAAGACAAATAAACAAGAGATCAATGAAATACCAAACCCTCGCCCCGAGTGTGGACTCGCAGGTTTGAACTAATCACTAACCCTCGCCCCGAATGTGGACTCGCAGGTTAGTTTCAAGACAAGTCACCCTCGCCCCGTGTGTGGACTCGCAGGTGCAAACGGTCAACCCTCGTCTCGTGTGTGGACTCGCAGGTTGTAAGAAATCGAAATAAGGAAATAGCAGTTCAGTTTATAACGTGATCGTCCTACGATAGAACTCAAACCAGTACAAGTGAAAAACATATTCAAATAAGGCTGCAAGGCTAACTGTGAGCAATGATGAAGCACATGTCGGCAATCAACTGGATAATAAAAGCAGATAAGCATGTAAATAAAGTTGTAACGAAAGACAAGGTATACTTGCCTGTGGTCCTGAGCTGCTGGTATGAATCGAGCACTGAGTCAAAGTCCAAGTAACCTGGTGTTTCGAAAATAGGGTTTTGTGATTCGTTAGGCTTCTCCTTTGATGGTTTTGCGGCGGGGAAGAAGTTGGAATTGCTAGGGTTTTAGGGATGAGGGGTTTGATCGAATATTTGTATAGGCAATCAATGGGGAGAATAGATAAGGAGAAATCCCGATTTGAAATTGTTGGTTTGATCCATTCGAACCATTCTGCATTCGAGCAGAGGGAAAGAATTGGCTGGGTTTTAAATTTGGGATTTTTGCAAACAAGCCCCCCTCCTGAAATCTGATTTACAAACTCCTTTAAATGCCAAAATCATTATATCATTATCTATTCTTTATGATAAATCACTAATATATAGTATATATATTTGTAAAAAAATATTTATAAAACACAAAATTATTATTTCGTAAAAAAAACTGAGAATAAAATAACAATAATCAGAACAGGGGTTTACAGACGAGTAGGGCGCATTTCCAGCACATTGTCATGTGTTGCACCCCTAAGTCACCTAATACAACTCTCAACCTACGGAAGGATAACTCGGATAGTCTGCAGGGTTTGTGACTGGTGGAACGTCTCATTGCATCTTGTAGTAATTAGGCTTGTGATTACTCTAGTTAGTTAAAATATCAAGCCGTACTCATTACTTGGCCGTGATTGATGGATGGAGTCAGTCCAGTCTAGTTTTGTCTAGGCAGTGTCCGTATGTTTATTTCAGTACATTATTGTTTATGCCTTACTTTTGTCGATGAATAATCAGAGGCTAAGTTCTGTTCAGGTGAAGGGTTACAACCCCGGTCCTTGTTTGGTTTACGGGTTGTAACTTGACTTCCGGGATAGTTCCTAAGTCATCCTATCATTCTCGTTCTATATGGTCCCCACATGCTCACACGTTCAGTTATCTCACCAGCTTTACGTGATCCCTGTCACTTCCCGTTCCCAGAATACGTATTTATTTAATAGTTACCATGTATTATTCTGTATTTAAATTTCTGTAAATTTATGTTAGTTAATTAATCTGCTCTTTAAATTTTCATGTTAATTTATTTCCTGTAATTTTATTTCTGCACTTTATTTCCTGCTTTTATTCCTGCATTTATTTTCTGCTTTTACCTCTTTGCTTTGCTTGCGGGTTGGCCTTGGATGAACCCATTGGATCCGGCCCAATACTCCCACCTACCACCACCCCTTCATTTAAAGCCCAAAACCATTTCTCTCTCTTCATTACTTCTTTCCATTTCACTTCTTCTTCCTCATAACTCTCCCACCAACCTAGAAGAGATAGGCAAGTGCCAACTTGCTTCTTGATGGATCCCTATTTTTATTGTTCCATCATCTTCCTCATTTGATTCTAAGTCTCTTTAGTACTTAGCATTTTCAATTTCCATGGCTTATTTGTTGTAGATCTAAGTTTGATACATTTTCGGATTTCTTAGGTTTTGATCTAGTAAACCTTGTTATCTTCAAGTTTCGATGGTTCCATGTTGTAGAGAATTTCGTTCTACCCAATTTTGACCTATGGAAGTCCATATTTGGGCTTGGGATGAAGGATTTATGGAGCTTGGAAGCAATGGCTTCCATGGTTTCCATGGTTCTGTTCTCAGAAATTCGGAGAAGAAGAACAGTCACAGCCGCGTCAAATCTTCATTCCTCAGCGCATGGAAATCTTTATTCTCACAGAAATCTTCATTCCACAGCGCATCAAACCAATCACTTCCCACAGCCAAGGCGCATGAATCTATTTATTTCCCAATCACTTTCCACAGCCAAGGCGCATGAATCTATTTATTTCCCAATCACTTCCCACAGCCAAGGCGCATGAGTTATTTATTTCTCAATCACTTCCCACAGCCAAGGCGCATGAATCTATTTATTTCCCAATCACTTCCCACAGCCAAGGTGCATGAGTTATTTATTTCCCAATCACTTCCCACAGCCAAGGCGCATGAATCTATTTATTTCCCAATCACTTCCCACAGCCAAGGCACATGAATCTATTTATTTCCCAATCACTTCCCACAGCCAAGGCGCATGAGTTATTTATTTTCCAATCACTTCCCACAGCCAAGGCGCATGAATCTATTTATTTCCCAATCACTTCCCACAGCCAAGGCGCATGAGTTATTTATTTTCCAATCACTTCCCACAGCCAAGGCGCATGAATTTATTTATTTTCCAATCACTTCTCATAGCCAAGGCGCATGAATTTATTTATTTCTCAATCCTTCCCCTCAGGCGCATGAGTTTATTTATTTCTCAATCCTTTCCCTCAGGCGCATGAGTTTATTTATTTCTCAATCCTTTCCCTCAGGCGCATGAGTTTATTTATTTCTCAATCCTTTCCCTCAGGCGCATGAGTTTATTTATTTCCCACAGATTCTCTCAGGCGCATGAGTTTATTTATTTCCCATAGCTTCCCTGAGTTTATTTATTTCTCACAGCCACCTTCCTCAGGCGCTTGAATTTATTTATTTCCCAATTATTTCCCACAGTGCGTGAGATTGTTTATTTCCCAATCATTTCCCACAGCGCACGAGATTTATTTCCCACAGCCGCATTCCTCAGGCGCATGAGATTTATTTATTTCCCAATCATTTTCCACAGCCGCATGAATCTTTATTCCTCAGGCGCATGAGATCATTTATTTTCCAATTATTATTTATCTCCCAATTTTATTTTCCGAATTTGGCATTAGTTAACATTGATTGTTATCTTGATTAATTATCGATCATGTGTTCCTAGATGGAACTAAGAGGCTGGCTAGTCGTCTTATTGAATTGAATGGAATAAGACACGTTCATATTAACTATGAACTATTGAAATCGAGTAGCCAAACCCAAATATTGACATATAGATACATGCAGGCTACAATTTATTTATTTATTTTTACGAAAGCAGCATGTGTACTTTATGGTCAAGGCATGATTATTCCGTGGTTAGTTTTAATTGTTACATTACGCTATGTAAGACCTACAACCTAACCGCACGGGTATCGTTGTAGAGCTGGGCATATCGTACTTTGTACGGAAGTACTCATTCTGAATGACCATGACCCACGGCATGGGATTTCACTTAACGTAGAGGCTACTAAGTTAAATAAAATAATGATTGCATGGAGAGAATGGATTTTCGAGTTCTTACATGGCAGCCCTCTTTGGGACTATTAGTGCCCAACAGGCTGGCTGGTTCCCACAGATACTGCAAATCTGCCACACGGACAGGAAGCGGTATCTGCTTATATTATTGTATATTGTATATTGATGACGGGCGTCCCGCTGGGACTCGTCTAATTCATGATTGGCGCAATTGATTGATTGGATAGACTAGCCTTGCTTGTCCATAATAAGAACTGAGAAATCCTTATTGCATAATTCCAGGATAACTTGGGACTCACAGTACCGTAGGAGTTGGATGGCCGTTTAAGTTGATTTGTTTGTGTACTGTACCTACTCTGTTAACTAACTGAGATGATCAGAGCATCATGACATGACGGGCCAACTTCTGTCCTTGTTTGGTTGGGAGGTTGGTTCGAAGTGTCGTGATGTCACGTGAATCCCAGTAGCGAGCAGAGATCTATTATTATATTCTCTTATTTACTGGTTTAATGCCTCATATCGTGCTTCCTTGCGGTACTTGCTATTAGAGGTCTAACCTCTCTGGTTTTGTATGGCCAGATTTAGAGCCGGTTCCCGAGGACTCAGCTTACTTCCACCTCCAAGATGGTCAATACTAGAGGGATGATCGCAGGAGGACTCGAGTGGGTTTCTTACTTCCCCGCTCGTTTTGTTATTTACCTTATACTTTGCCGTTTGGCACCGACATGTTAGTCGGATCGTCTTGTACTTACTTTTACATAATTGTAACTAAAGTCAGACTGCAGCTGATAACAATTGTGTATATTTTTGCTACATCAGATCTGGCTATGTTTTGTAAAGCCAGATATCAAAAATATTTTGACAGAGCGTTTGGGACGCCTTACTGCTTTATCTTACATGTTCTCTATTACTGTTTCTTGTTCGAATGATTGAGACAATAGATGTGAAGTGACCATAGTGAGACCTTTATGTAGTATGCACCCCCTCGTTTGGTTAGATAGCATTGATCGTATTATACGGTATTCATCTACCCGTAATACGTAGCTGGCTGAGTCATTCCTCCGCTCTCCAGTATTCTGGTTCTGGGGCGTGACAAGGTTTTAGTGGTGGCCCATGCAGGTCTGATTTCAGACTTGTGGGGTGTTTTAATTATATAGGATGTCTTAATCACACATGCTTTCCCTTGATCTCCTGATTCGTATTCTCGATTCTAGCTTGACATTCCGGTATCCTTTGACTTCATTGATCTTCCCTGTCCGACCGTTTGATTATTCTCTTGTCCCTTTTCTTAGGGGCACCTCGTCCGTATCTGTCAGGATTGGGCAACAACAACAAGGGCAACATGGGCAACCTGACCAGGTTGGTCAGCAACAAGAGCCAGTACAACCTCAAGAGGCTATTCAAGAAGAGGTGATAGTGGAACCAGCAGTTGGACCGCAGTATCCGGAGGTTCCAACACCACCAATAGTTCTACCTACCCCAGTGGAAGTGGACACACCAGCCCTTCTGGAGATCATGAGAGGGATGATGGCTACTCAGCAACATCAGATGTTAGCCCAGCAGCGCATGCACGCTCAGTTACAAGAGCAGAATGTGTTGCTCAACCAAGGGTTGCAGACAGCTTTGGAAAGAGGGGCCAGGCCGGATTCAGGAGCATCAGCCCGGTTTTGCAAGTACAACCCCCGCCGTTTCGAAGGCACGGAGGATGCCATCTCAGCAGATGCATGGCTTAAGGATATTGAGGCTATTTTGACAGCCGCTAAGGTGCCGGCAGAAGAACGTGTGGATCAGGTGAAGTTGTTACTTCAGGATCTCGCACGTGATTGGTGGGAATCAGAGGAGGTAGGCATCAGACGTCCTGTGGCTTGGGACGATTTTACAGCAAGGTTCAAGACAAAGTACTATGGAGTTGTGGTGCAGTTTGAGCTACAACAGAAGTTTATCAATCTTAGACAGGCTGGCAAGACGGTAGATGCTTATGCAGTGGAGTTCTGCAGATTGAGTAGGTTCGCCCCAGAGATGGTAGCAACAGAGAGCCAGAGGGCTATGAGGTTTCAGCAAGGGTTTCATCTTGAACTTTTGCAATTGATAGAGGGGCACAATTACCAAACTTTTGATGAAGTATTGACAGCAACTCGAAGGCATGAGATCACCATTCAGAGGCTTGCGGCAAGGACTGGGGGTCAGAAGAGATCCCACAGTCAGATTGAAGGAGGAGGGGGAGCAGCACCCCGAACAACAGCACCGTCCCCTGGCATTCGTATCCACGATGTGGCACTGCGAGGACCCGCACCACCACCCAGGCAGCAGCAACAACAACAGAGGAAGAACCAGCAACCCCCGGTGGGCTGCACTTATTGCGGGAAGATAGGGCACACTAGAGATGTGTGTCGGATATTAAACGGGCTGTGTCTGATATGTGGAAATCCAGGTCATCGGGTTACCATATGTCCCATGAATTCGAGGTCAGGAGGACCAGTACAACAATTTCCTGCTCTGCCAGCACCAGGGGCAGGACAGTATCGAGGACCAGCGGTAGCAGTGAGGCCGTTGGCATAGCGCCTGTTCATGACGCAGGCTCAAATGTTTCGGCAGCAGGGACCGCCGATGCAGCAACATCAGCATAGACCACCCCAGCATCACCAAGGCAGGGGCCAGCGGCAGCACCAGGCTAGGCCGCAGCATGGAAACCAGCAAGGAGGTCGAGGGCAGGCATTCACTCTGTCCTTGGAAGAGGCATTGGCATCGGGAGATGTTGTGGCAGGTAACATTCTCGTCGCCTCTTATCCCGCAGTAGCATTGTTTGATTCGGGAGCATCACACTCATTTATATCTGCACAATTTACAACAC
The DNA here is from genome assembly GCA_029216955.1 of Iris pallida. Taxonomy (NCBI): domain Eukaryota; kingdom Viridiplantae; phylum Streptophyta; class Magnoliopsida; order Asparagales; family Iridaceae; genus Iris; species Iris pallida. The sequence goes on along the minus strand of JANAVB010003000.1, from coordinate 18,059,632 downwards.
GGCTAGGAATGGAGTTCGAGGCATTGCCAGGGAGGTTGAATATACTCACTGGTAATAGGCTCGTAGGAGTTAGTAGAGTTATTCTAGCATGTAGCATTGTAGTTTGCGGGCATTCCTTACCCGCCCGGTTGATAGAATTTCCTGTTGGAAATTTCGACGTTATCTTAGGCATGGACTGGCTGAAAGACAGTCATGCGACAATAGATTGTCGTAGAGGGAGTGTATCTTTTGATATTCCAGGCATGAAGCGGTTCACCTTAGTCAGATCAGTAGCAACTCAACAAGAGCAGGGAGTAGTGACGGCAATGGAAGAAGTTCAAGTTCCGAAGGTAGTTGAAGAATTTCTGGACGTATTTTCCGAAGAACTTCCAGGTCTACCACCAGTTAGAGATATTGAGTTCAGTATAGAATTGGCACCTAGAACTAAACCGATATCAGATCGAGTTTACAGAATGGCGGATTCAGAGCAGGCCAAGGTATATCAGCACATAGAGGAACTGAAGGAGAAGAAGTTCATCCAATCTAGCGTGTCACCCTAGGCAGCACCAGTGGTACTTGTGGGGAAGACGGATGGATCATCCAGATTGTGCATTGATTACAGGAAGCTTAACGCAGCAACAGTGAAGAACAAGTACCCACTACCCAAGATCGACGACTTATTTGATCAGTTGAGCAGGGCCAGAGTTTTCTCCAAGATAGATCTTCGTTCAGGGTATCATCAAGTGAGGGTTCGGAAGGAAGACATTCCCAAGACAGCATTCAGGTCGAAGTATGGGCATTATGAATTCTTAGTAATGCCGTTTGGTTTGACCAATGCTCCAGCAATATTTATGGATTTGATGAACCGCATCTTTATGCCGTACCTGGATCAATTTGTCGTTGTGTTTCTCGACGACATTCTTGTATATTCAACTAGTGAAGAGGAGCATGAAGACCACCTCAGGAAAGTGTTACAGGTTCTGAAAGAGAACCAGTTGTATGCCAAGCTCAGCAAATGTGAGTTTTGGTCGGATCACATTTTATTTCTGGGTCATATCATATCAGGAGCTGGAGTAGCAGTGGATCCCAAGAAGGTAGAAGCAGTAGAAAGTTGGCCAGTACCCAAGACCGTAGCAGATGTGCGGAGTTTCTTGGGATTGGCAGGATATTACAGAAGGTTTGTATCAGACTTTGCGAGACTTTCAGCACCCATGACCCGATTGACACGAAAAGATGTACCATTCGACTGGTCGGCAGAATGCCAGACATCATTTGAGAATTTGAAGCAGAAGTTGATATCAGTACCTATTCTTACATTACCAGTTGGACCCGGAGGTTTTACTGTTTATTGTGATGCGTCAGGTAAAGGACTTGGATGTGTCCTCATGCAACATGGGAAGGTGATAGCGTATGCATCTAGGCAGCTTCGAGACCACGAGAAGAATTACCCAACTCATGATTTGGAGTTGGCGGCAGTAGTATTCGCTTTGAAGCTATGGAGGCATTACTTATATGGTGATCGAGTGGAGATGTACACGGACCACAAAAGTCTGAAGTACATCTTTACTCAGAAGGAACTGAACATGAGGCAGAGAAGATGGTTGGAGTTGATCAAGGATTACGACGTGGAGCTTCAGTATCATCCAGGCAAGGCTAATGTGGTAGCAGACGCTCTTAGCAGGAGAGGTGGCACATTTATGTTGACCACACAGAAGCACATTTTAGAAGACCTTCAGGAGATGGACATCGAGGTTATACTTCCTAGTGATGTAGGAGTTCTGGCGAGTCTACAAGTTCAATCCAACTTGGTAGATAGGATCAAGGCAGCTCAGACACAAGACCCAAGGATTCAGAAGCTTAGGAAAGAATGTGAGTCAGGACTCAGGAAGGAGATACAGATTCATGAGGATGGTACACTTAGGTTTGGGTCACGTCTATGTGTGCCTAGTGGAGATATCAGACATGAGGTTATGACTGAAGCTCACAGTTTCCAGTATTCTGTACACCCTGGAGGGACCAAGATGTACCAAGATATCAAGCAGCACTTCTGGTGGAATGGGATGAAGAGGGAGATAGCTAGATTTGTTTACCGTTGCTTGGTATGTCAGCAAGTGAAGGCAGAGCAGCAGAGGCCAGCTGGATTATTGCAACCGCTTCCTATCCCGGAATGGAAGTAGGAGCATATCACAATGGACTTTGTGATCGGTTTACCGAGATCACCAAGTGGTAAAAATGCTATTTGGGTGATAGTAGATCGGCTTACAAAGGTGGCGCACTTTCTTCCTTTCAGAGTAGGTCAATCTACGGAGAAGTTGGCAGAATTGTATATGCAGCAGATAGTCAGACAGCATGGGGTCCCAGTCAGTATTGTGTCAGACAGAGATACCCGTTTTATATCACATTTTTGGAAGAGCTTACATCATAGCCTGGGTACCAAGTTAAGGTTTAGCACGGCTTACCATCCCCAGACAGACGGGCAATCAGAAAGAACAATTCAGACTTTGGAAGACATGTTGCGAGCTTGCACTCTGGATTTTGGAGGATCTTGGGAGAGCCACCTGCACTTAGTCGAGTTCTCGTACAATAACAGTTATCAAGCAAGTATCCAGATGGCGCCATTTGAAGCACTATATGGTAAGAAGTGTAGGTCGCCACTAGCGTGGGACGATATTGGGGAGAGAAAGATGTTAGGCCCGGAGATGATTGTTCAGACAGTGGAAGTGATTAAAGGAATTAGAGAGCGACTTCGAGTTGCGCAGGATCGGCATCGTCATTGGGCAGACCAGCATCGTAGGCCGCTAGAATTTTCTGTTGGGGACCACGTATTCTTGCGGATCTCACCTACCCGTGGGGTCATTAGATTTGGCATTCGCGGAAAGTTGAGTCCCCGATACGTGGGCCCGTTTGTTATCCTTGAGAGGGTAGGCGATGTTGCATATCGTTTATCCCTTCCACCTTCGTTACGAGAGGTGCATGACGTATTTCATGTATCTCAGTTGCGAAGGTATGTATCGGACCCAAGTCATGTCCTTGATCATTCTGAGCTGGTTGTTGGTACCAACCTGTCTTACGAGGAACAGCCTGTGTCTATTTTGGACCGAAGAGAGAAGATACTCAAGAACCGAACAATTAACCTTGTCCGGGTTGCTTGGGGTCATCACTCTTTAGGAGAGTCAACGTGGGAACGTGAGGATGATATCCGTTCACGGTATCCGTACCTGTTTGACTCACAAGGTATATTTTTTTCTGTATACCTTGATTGTCTTAACTCCTCATGCTTGTCACCTTATGAGTAGAATTACTTAATGTTGTAGATTGATTAGATGTAGATACATTACTTGTTATTATCATTGTAGAATGATTGCTTACTCAATTGTTTATACTTAGATTAGTTTAGCTTCGATATTTCTATCATGCTTAGATCTGAAATTCCGAGGACGAAATTTTTCTAAGGAGGGTAGAGATGTCACTTCCCGTTCCCAGAATACGTATTTATTTAATAGTTACCATGTATTATTCTGTATTTAAATTTCTGTAAATTTATGTTAGTTAATTAATCTGCTCTTTAAATTTTCATGTTAATTTATTTCCTGTAATTTTATTTCTGTACTTTATTTCCTGCTTTTATTCCTGCATTTATTTTCTGCTTTTACCTCTTTGCTTTGCTTGCGGGTTGGCCTTGGATGAACCCATTGGATCCGGCCCAATACTCCCACCTACCACCACCCCTTCATTTAAAGCCCAAAACCATTTCTCTCTCTTCATTACTTCTTTCCATTTCACTTCTTCTTCCTCATAACTCTCCCACCAACCTAGAAGAGATAGGCAAGTGCCAACTTGCTTCTTGATGGATCTCCATTTTTATTGTTCCATCATCTTCCTCATTTGATTCTAAGTCTCTTTAGTACTTAGCATTTTCAATTTCCATGGTTTATTTGTTGTAGATCTAAGTTTGATACATTTTCGGATTTCTTAGGTTTTGATCTAGTAAACCTTGTTATCTTCAAGTTTCGATGGTTCCATGTTGTAGAGAATTTCGTTCTACCCAATTTTGACCTATGGAAGTCCATATTTGGACTTGGGATGAAGGATTTATGGAGCTTGGAAGCAATGGCTTCCATGGTTTCCATCGTTCTGTTCTCAGAAATTCGGAGAAGAAGAACAGTCACAGCCGCGTCAAATCTTCATTCCTCAGCGCATGGAAATCTTTATTCCCACAGAAATCTTCATTCCACAGCGCATCAAACCAATCACTTCCCACAGCCAAGGCGCATGAATCTATTTATTTCCCAATCACTTCCCACAGCCAAGGCGCATGAATCTATTTATTTCCCAATCACTTCCCACAGCCAAGGCGCATGAGTTATTTATTTCTCAATCACTTCCCACAGCCAAGGCGCATGAATCTATTTATTTCCCAATCACTTCCCACAGCCAAGGCGCATGAGTTATTTATTTCTCAATCACTTCCCACAGCCAAGGCGCATGAATCTATTTATTTCCCAATCACTTCCCACAGCCAAGGCGCATGAGTTATTTATTTCCCAATCACTTCCCACAGCCAAGGCGCATGAATCTATTTATTTCCCAATCACTTCCCACAGCCAAGGCGCATGAATCTATTTATTTCCCAATCACTTCCCACAGCCAAGGCGCATGAGTTATTTATTTTCCAATCACTTCCCACAGCCAAGGCGCATGAATCTATTTATTTCCCAATCACTTCCCACAGCCAAGGCGCATGAGTTATTTATTTCCCAATCACTTCCCACAGCCAAGGCGCATGAATTTATTTATTTTCCAATCACTTCTCACAGCCAATGCGCATGAATTTATTTATTTCTCAATCCTTTCCCTCAGGCGCATGAGTTTATTTATTTCTCAATCCTTTCCCTCAGGCGCATGAGTTTATTTATTTCTCAATCCTTTCCCTCAGGCGCATGAGTTTATTTATTTTCCACAGATTCTCTCAGGCGCATGAGTTTATTTATTTCCCATAGCTTCCCTGAGTTTATTTATTTCTCACAGCCACCTTCCTTAGGCGCTTGAATTTATTTATTTCCCAATTATTTCCCACAGTGCGTGAGATTGTTTATTTCCCAATCATTTCCCACAGCGCACGAGATTTATTTCCCACAGCCGCATTCCTCAGGCGCATGAGATTTATTTATTTCCCAATCATTTTCCACAGCCGCATGAATCTTTATTCCTCAGGCGCATGAGATCATTTATTTTCCAATTATTATTTATCTCCCAATTTTATTTTTCGAATTTGGCATTAGTTAACATTGATTGTTATCTTGATTAATTATCGATCATGCGTTCCTAGATGGAACTAAGAGGCTGGCTAGTCGTCTTATTGAATTGAATGGAATAAGACACGTTCATATTAACTATGAACTATTGAAATCGAGTAGCCAAACCCAAATATTGACATATAGATACATGCAGGCTACAATTTATTTATTTATTTTTACGAAAGCAACATGTGTACTTTATGGTCAAGGCATGATTATTCCGTGGTTAGTTTTAATTGTTGCATTACGCTATGTAAGACCTACAACCTAACCGCACGGGTATCGTTGTAGAGCTGGGCATATCGTACTTTGTACGGAAGTACTCATTCTGAATGACCATGACCCACGGCATGGGATTTCACTTAACGTAGAGGCTACTAAGTTAAATAAAATAATGATTGCATGGAGAGAATGGATTTCCGAGTTCTTACATGGCAGCCCTCTTTGGGACTATTAGTGCCCAACAGGCCGGCTGGTTCCCACAGATACTGCAAATCTGCCACACGGACAGGGAGCGGTATCTGCTTATATTATTGTATATTGTATATTGATGACGGGCGTCCCGCTGGGACTCGTCTAATTCATGATTGGCACAATTGATTGATTGGATAGACTAGCCTTGCTTGTCCATAGTAAGAACTGAGAAATCCTTATTGCATAATTCCAGGATAACTTGGGACTCACAGTAGTAAGCCGTAGGAGTTGGATGGCCGTTTAAGTTGATTTGTTTGTGTACTGTACCTACTCTGTTAACTAACTGAGATGATCAGAGCATCATGACATGACGGGCCAACTTCTGTCCTTGTTTGGTTGGGAGGTTGGTTCGAAGTGTCGTGATGTCACGTGAATCCCAGTAGCGAGCAGAGATCTATTATTATATTCTCTTATTTACTGGTTTAATGCCTCATATCGTGCTTCCTTGCGGTACTTGCTATTAGAGGTCTAACCTCTCTGGTTTTGTATGGCCAGATTTAGAGCCGGTTCCCGAGGACTCAGCTTACTTCCACCTCCAAGATGGTCAATACTAGAGGGATGATCGCAGGAGGACTCGAGTGGGTTTCTTACTTCCCCGCTCGTTTTGTTATTTACCTTATACTTTGCCGTTTGGCACCGACATGTTAGTCGGATCGTCTTGTACTTACTTTTACATAATTGTAACTAAAGTCAGACTGCAGCTGATAACAATTGTGTATATTTTTGCTACATCAGATCTGGCTATGTTTTGTAAAGCCAGATATCAAAAACATTTTGACAGAGCGTTTGGGACGCCTTACTGCTTTATCTTACATGTTCTCTATTACTGTTTCTTGTTCGAATGATTGAGACAATAGATGTGAAGTGACCATAGTGAGACTTTTATGTAGTATGCACCCCCTCGTCTGGTTAGACAGCATTGATCGTATTATACGGTATTCATCTACCCGTAATACGTAGCTGGCTGAGTCATTCCCCCGCTCTCCAGTATTCTGGTTCTGGGGCGTGACAATCCCTATGCTAAGTCAACATGCTCTCATGACCCGGCAGATTCACATGCTTACATGATCAATTGATTTTACATATTCTCAAGCTTCCGTTTACTTAACATGACTACATTGTACATTATGTCACATGTTAATTACTTACATCACATGATGTCTTACTTATTGTCTTTTCTATTCTTCGGATAAGTGCATTGGTAGTGCACGAGTCTCAATTCACATCTACTTATTGCTTTTCCTAACCATTGCTATGTTAGCTATTGCTGGTTTTATTCCATAGTTTGGCTTCCTTTGTGGTACTTGCTATTTGGGGTCTAACCCCACTGGTTTTGTTTGGCCAGATCTGATAGAGGAGCCCAAGGGATCTTTCGTACCATCTACTCGACGGTGACCATCCAAAGCACCTACCTGAGTGGGTTTCTTATCATTCTCCCACTTGATATGTACATTATTCTTTTGTGACGTTTAGCCTCCGAGCACATGTTTAGCTCGTGTTTTTGGATTTTTGACATTTGGCCTACGGACCAAAACATGATGTGCGTATTCTAGACTATAGCTAGAGCTTATCATGTATGACTATTACTCTTGCTAATTCTCTATTTTGGTATGACTAGCTTCATGATCATCCATGTATAAATGGTTTTGGACGTTTTACTATTGTATGTCAGATGATCATACTTCTTGTACTTTGTATAATTGTCTGTGATTGAGATACCTAGGATTGCTTGACCTAGGATCGACTGTTGGCTTGTAGAAGTAACCCCCATGTCTTGACAACTTATACGTGATTTTAGAGTACTGGCGTACTTTGGTATTACGTAGCTGGCCTTGTCCGTCCCAACTTGCCAGTATTCTGGTTCTGGGGCATGACAGTCACAGTGCAAAATTGATGCACGAAGGATTCTGTGTCCGATACGACACGAGGGGCTGCGAGACTCGGGGGGGTGTTCGCAGACACTGCCCCCACGTGTCCACCAAGTGTCAGCATCCCACGAGTCGTATCGTGTCCGCTGTGAGCCCCGAACAGCAGGACACTGCGCGGGGCTCGTGCGGGCGTGTTCGTATCCATTTTGGACACGGACACGATACAGAATCGTGCTCAGAGTGTGTGATATGTGTCTAGGAAGTTTTGGGATTACGCATACATGTAATCATTTGCAGAAATCGAGCAGAAAATCTCCACTGTGGCATTTCGTCGAACACCTAGCATAGGATACTGATACGTGTCCGATACGCACATCAAATCGACACCAATTCCTACCAAACTTGGTCTACAGCTAGCTAGGGGACACCTAGATAGATGCAACTATGGAAAGAAATCAGAGTTTTAATAGGGTTTGTGTGTTTTACCTATTGAGAGTAGATCTCAATGAAAAAGCCACAAAAAAGAGATGCTTCTCTCCAAGTGCTATGGCCAAGTGAGCTCCAAATCTTGCTAGCAAGCCTCCACTAGTGTCTCCAACAGAAATGGATCCGAATGCAAGAGAGTAGGCTCAATTTGGATAAAGGGGGAGAATTTTAGGGAAGAACAAAGTTAGGGTTCTTAGTTGATATTGAAAAGAGGCAAGTGTGATTACAAGTTACTATAAATAGGGGGATTATCAAGGGGTGGCCGGCCACTAGTGAAATTAGGGTTAGGGCATGGTGAGGGTTTGAGTATGGACTTCTTCCTATGCAAAGTAAAGGTCCAAACAAAGCCCAAGTTCAAATTAGGGTGTCCTACATAATATCTAAAGAGAAAATATCTAACCAAAGTAATATCTAGATATTTCTCAACTTGTCATCTAGTAGGAAGGTTCTAACCTAGATTCTAACCTCAAGACTAATCTAGATTAGACTAATCTTCTAGGTCAAGTCTCAACTAAATAAATAACACATTTAATTAATAAAAAATTCAAAATCACCAAAAAGTCAAAAATGACCAAAATACCCTTAAGCAAAAAATGATAATTAATCATGCTAATCACATGGTTAGGCTCTAGGTCAAGTAGTCTCTAGGGTTTCACTATCAACACATCAAAATCACAAGTCACATATTTAAATAGTTTTAAGTTAATTAAAAAATACCAAAAATTATAACATGATTTAAATCTCATTATTAATTGATTAAAATTACAAAATTTTAAAATTATTCTCATTTTAGAAAAGTGGGTGTTACAGGGCTATTGGTAATTAGACAGACAAGGAAGATAGATGAACATTTTGTAATTGTATGATGTTTTCTTTTCATTTATATAAAAGTCAGCTTTCAATTGCTTACAATTGCTTATAAACAGGCTCATCTCAACCCAACAAACAAATATAAACCAAACAACTATCAACCCAAAACTCAAACCAGAATAAAAAACCAAACGAAAAAAACCAACTAAAAGCATGTCGGATTTCCGCCACACGGTGTGTTGGAACCAATTTCCAACACACGATATGGCGAAAATTGGACATGGCTCAAATTTCGACACCCTGAATGTCGGTTTCTATCGTTTCTTCCAATTATCTAAACTTTTGTTGTTTCGCAAATTTCGGATATTTTTTTTTTATCGTTACAGTAAATTTTTCGGAAAAAAAAAAATCAAAAAAATGCCGTCCTGACACTCCAGCGGCGTTTCTGGTACTAGTTGACGTCAACCCACGTGTCGGTGTGACCCGCCGACACCGACCTAATGGGTCCGAGATATCGGGCCCGGTCGTACCGCCTGCACCAGCTCAGACGTGGAGACTCGTGCACAATGGCGGTGATTTTGATGGGACCGTGAGGACACGCCACACGCAAGTTCTATGCCGGAGGTGCACGAGTTTTGAGGCATGGACGACTTAAAAATATTTAAGCAACAGTTTCGAACATGATGAGTTGGTTTGAATGTTAATTAAATAATTTACTCATTCAAATCTATTCTGCTAGACTGCTACCCACACGGCCACGCACACTAGTAAACTTTTTTTCCCCTTCCTTCCAGCACGTGCACACACACTAGTAAACACTGTAAACGAAAGTTATCTAAGGCTGTGTTTGATTGGATTTTTTTTTTTTTTCATAGAAAATATTTTTGCCATACATTTTTTATCAATTATAGTGTTCGATAGTTTATACTTTTTTGTAAAATTATTTTCCAAAAAATTATTATTTTCATATTTTTTTTATAAATCGGTGGAAAACTAAACTTGTCTAACCCATAGAAAAATATTATTTTTCATGAAAAATAACTATTTTTTTGAAAAATAATGATAATCAAACACCCAAATTAAGTTTTCCATGAAATCTTTTTCTAGAAAAATAATTTCATACAATTAATTTCTTTTCTACATATTTTCCACCTTACAATCAAACACATCTTAATTGTTTTACCTACGTCATTGATGGCTTGTAATTGAACGTTGACACACGTCTTATTTTTGCATAGAACAACGGTATGTTGTCCATCCGTGGGCGTGACTGCGGGCAGGGCCGGCCCAAGAGTTTAGGTTGCCCGAGCCGGACATAGTTTTGGTTGCTCCTTCCCTTGACTCCAAAAAAAATATCAAAAAAATTACAACAAGTTGAAATCTATAAAATGTTGAACTGATATCAACTCCAGAAAAAGATATCTTCGGTTTTGATGACGGCGTGGAGTTCAGATTCTGAGTTCCACGACTGACTCATGAGCTACGCAAGACCTTTTCAGTCGAAACACAAAATATGGGTCTAGGGAATTGCTAGTTCAACTAACATTGAAGAGTTGGGATGGACCGCGGAGGCTCTATTGGCAGAGAGGTGGAGACTTAGGGGCCTGGGGGGTTGCCCTAACCAGGGGGGTTGCCCAAGTCCGATGGCTTGTCAGGCTTACCCCAGGGCCGGTCCTGACTGCGGGTGTTCTGCACCCACGTGACGGACTTCCATTGACTCGGAACATGCAAGAGAGGTTGATGGATCCGAAGCATGTAGGAGAGAGCAATGGGAGTATGCCATGTAGACGCCGACCATCCTTCGTCACGTCCACGGGCGGACTAAATAGGCTTTCCATTTTGCATAATACTGTTTTCCGGGGTGACGATGATAGAAGGAGGAGAATTTGTGACAATGTGTTGAGATCGTCCAAATCTCAATATAAAGGATATGCAATGTTACCATTACAAGTAAATTGAACCCTTCAGAAGAAATTAGTCACAGTGAAAAATAATTATTGAAATTACAGGTTAGGTGGTGGAAGACGGTGGTGATAGTTCGAATTTGGTATCTAACGAGACATATTCAATCTCGAATGTGTTTGATGGCTCTAGTTGTCCCTTTTTTTTCATTCGGACAGTAGAGTCCTCAAAGCAGGAGTATGATATCCATATAGAGCGAAATGATATTTTAAAAGGATAAAGAATGATCTAGGATAAAATATAGGTTAGTGTATATATATATATATATACATATATATATATATATATATATATATATATAGCCTTCTCTTTCTGTCCGCTCTTCCGAAGGAATTGCATGTAGAGACAGTCAATAATGGACTTATAGTTTAATTGGAAGACACTTGCTTGTTTGGAATAAATCCCTTGGCACATCAAATAGGAGAATGCAGTCAGGAAAGCCTACTTCTTGGGAAAGCCTACTCTTGAAGTCGGAGACGGGCTTAAGGAAGAAGAATGCTGCCCTCACCTCTATCTTCAACTAGAAAGCGGTTTCACTCAATAGTCAATCCTTCTTTTTCCGGTATGCCGCGCCGCAAGCAAGGAGTGCCACGAACGAGCGGAGCGAAAACTAAGCAAGGAAAATTCCTATATGGAAAGTATATATATATATATATATATATATATATATATATATATATATATATATATATATATATATATATATATATATATATATGTATTAAAAATTGAATTATGAAAAAGTATTGGAGGAATATGATAATTAGTAAGAGTAAATAGATCTTGACCTGCATAAATCTTGCCTCGCATACACAACACAACTTAAACAACAAAACTTAAAGACTAACTATACTAGAATATTTGATCCAATCCGAAGAAAACTTTAATACCTCTCATCAGCAGTGCTATGGGCCAACGCAGTGGGACCGTAGCAAGCATCTGACTTAATCTGGAATTCGAGCCTAGGAATCGTTTAGAGTATAGGTGGGTGCGTGAGTAAACAATAAAAATGCACTTCTATGAATATTTTGGAAAAAAAAAAAAAGAGAAGAAGAGCGAAGCAGAATGCCATGCACATAATTTTTTGTCCTACCAAAATGGATCTGTATAATCAACTATGGACCGAAATTTTGTTGGAAGCTTCCAAAATTTTTCGGAATGTGGTAGAATCTTTTTGAAAATTCGTGATGTTTTCGTGACTTTCTAAATGTTCTAGAGTCTTTCTTAGGATATAACATTGAAAGTTTACTTATTCTTTTCTTTGGTCCGTTGAAAAAAGATCAAGATATAACACTGAAAGGTTACTTATTTTTCTCTTTGTCCAATTAGGAACTCATGAGTTCATTTAGGATTTTCAAATAACCTATGGCTTCATAGCCTGTACAAAGTTATCTCGGTGGAACGAAAATATTTGTACATGACATTACCCTCATCAATTTCGACTACACCCTTGTCAACGGATGCAATAAATCTCTGAACGACTTCCACTTCCTCGACATAGTCATGATTGTCGTGTGTCGAATCTTCCACTACCAGAATAAGTCGTTTTAGCGACGCCTAAAGACGTCGCTAAAACGACAATTTTCGTCGCTAAAAAAATTTAGCGACGAATTTACCGACGTTTCTGGCTGGTCGCAGAAATGTAAGTCGTTGATCTTCTGAACGTCGCCAAACGTCGCAATTACCGACGTTTGCCGACGTATTTATACGTCGGTATATATGCCGACGTCTACCGTCGTGTCGTCGGTGGCTTTGCGACGTAATACATCGTGTCGCTACGCGTCGATAAATTTACCGACGAATTACCGTCGAGTCGTCGGTGGTTTAGTGACATGTTCAAAGTCGCTAAACGTCGGTAAATCCTGGAAATTTCTGGGGATGATTACCGACGTGCACCGACGTTTACCGACGTCCTCCGACATATATTGACGTCGCTAAACGTCGGTACCCTGGATAATATCGCTTATCTACCGACGTTTACCGACGCAAAATTACGTCGGAGGACGTCGGTAAACGTCGGTAAACGTCGCTAAATCTGCAAAAAAAAATAAAAAAAAAATAAAATACAGAATTTCCATTTCTCCCTGCAGTTTAAAAAGCTAACCATTTCTCACTATAGAATAGGATCCAAACAATCACAGAATGTCCATTTCTCACTGTACACAGGTTTCAGTCCCTATAACCAAGTCTACAACAATCACACAATGTCCAGTTCTCAGAATGTCCATTTCTCACTGTACACAGATTTCAGTCCCTATAAGCAAGTCTACAACAATATCACTTCACAATACGAAGCATTGTCGACTACTTTCCAACGATACTAATCCGAAATGGTATATAATAATCCAACACGGCCGATACCTATCGGATATGACCGATACCAAATCGATAAGGCCAATATGAATCCTAGCTATACGGCCGATACATATCGGATAGGACGATACCAATTCGCTAAGACCAATACCAACCGATACGGCCCATACCAAAACGATAGATCGATACTAATCCGATACGGTCAATACTTATAAGTACCTACGGTCCAGGAGGTTGATCCGCTAGTACATCCATGTACGATCAACGAAGTAACGATCCATTTCAATTTGGATGTGAAAATCTGTATCGTAAGACAAACTAAACATAATCAGTTCTATATCACATGCTTAATTGCCAAGTATGGAAACGAATGGCTCAGAACACAACCCAAAATTCATTCTAGCATACATTAGCGTGAATCATCTATGTTCTGTACATATGGTGTAGTATATGTTCTTATCGTATCTAGTATCTGAAGGATATAACAGAATCAAGATGAACTCACATAATGTAATACTAAGACATCATCTACTACTATATAAGATATAGTGATAGGTTGTCGTATCATCATTGCCGAGGGATGAGGGTCGAAGGACAGTCAACTTTATCTACGGATACATAGTTTCTGTCTCGCCAGTCGAATGACTTAATTGCCAAGTATGGGAACGAATGGCTCAAAACACAACCCAAAATTCATTCTAGCAAAGAGAACCATACTAACCTCAATAGAACAAACACTCTCACAGCTCAAAATACTAACACATGCTCACGCCTTACTCTTGTGACACTCCCTTTCAAACACAAACACACACCTATATGTTCCATTACACATGTTGCCATGTTACCTGTAAAAGTAGGAAACCCTTGTTGTCTATAATAAGACACAATTCTACAAAGAGAACCATACTGTAGAACTCACACTTTAAGACAATAGATGAAGGAAGACTTGTATGGAGGATCGATAGGGTTGAGCGATGTCATTTTATTCTACAAAGAGAACCATACTGTAGAACTCATACTGTAGAACTCACACTTTAACATAATTCTACAAAGAGTTGTCATAGGGTGTTGAGCGATGTCATTTTATTCTTTTCTTCTTCTTCTTCTTGGAATTTTTGAGTATTGGATCTTGAGACATATATAGCTAGAACTTACGAAGAATGGAGTACCATACTTCAACAAATAGATGTTGACTAATTGGTTCATATACTTGTTGTCTAAAATAAGTGTAGAAATGTTGCAAGGTGAAACAATGTATCAAACACTATATCGAAATCCAAACCCAATATGCAAATCCAAATTAATACGAAAATACGTAAGTGTATGTAGGGGATTAAGTGTACAGAGGTGAAATACATATATATGCATGCTTGGGGGTGTCCACGTGTCCAACAAATGGACACAAAGTGTCCAAAACCTCACTAATATACTGTATCAGTGAACACATGGTCGTAATGTGTCTCCGTGTCCATTTTGGACACAAAAAACACCTCAATTAGGGTTAGGGTTTACCTTCAGTCTCCTCGCGGTGGTGGAGGAGGAGGAGGATGACAAGTTCGGTGGTGGAGGAGGATGGGATTAAGTGTACAGAGGTAAAATACATATATATGCAAGCTTAGGGGTGTCCACGTGTCAAACAAATGGACACAAAGTGTCCAAAATCTCACGAACACACTGTATCAGTGAACACATGGTCGTAATATGTCTCCGTGTCCATTTTGGACACGAAAAATACCTCAATTAGGGTTAGGGTTTACCTTCAGTCTCCTCGCGGTGGTGGAGGAGGAGAATCTCGCGGTGGAGGAGGAGAAGGGGCTCGCGGTGGAGGAGGAGGATGAGCGGCGCCGGAGGGAAGGGGGTGTCACGCCCCAGAACCAGAATACTGGAGAGCGGGGGAATGACTCAGCCAGCTACGTATTACGGGTAGATGAATACCGTATAATACGATCAATGCCGTCTAAAAGACGAGAGGGTGCATACTACATGAAAGTCTCACTATGGTCATTTCACATCTATTGTCTCAATCATTCAAATAAGAAACAGAAATAGAGAACATGTAAGATAAAGCAGTAAGGCGTCCCAAACGCTCAGTCAAAATGTTCTTGATATCTGGCTTTACAAAACATAGCCAGATGATGTAGCAAAGTGTACACAATTGTTATCAGCTGCAGTCTGACTTAATTACAATTATGCAAAAGTAAGTACAAGATAATCTGACTAACATGTCGGTGCCAAACGGCAAGGTATTGAGTAAATAACAAAACGAGTGGGGAAGTAAGGAACCCACTCGAGTCCTCCTGCGATCATTCCTCTAGTATTGACCATCTTGGAGGTAGAAGTAAGCGGAGTCCTCGGAAACCGGCTCTAAATATGGCCATGCAAAATCAGAGAGGTTAGACCTCTAATAGCAAGTACCACAAGGAAGCACGATATGAGAAATTAAAACCAGTAATAAGAGAATATGATAAGTAGGTCTCTGCTTGCCACTGGGATTCACATAACATCACGACACTTCGAACCAACCTCCCAACCAAACAAGGACAGAAGTTGGTCCGTCATGTCCTGACATTCTGATCATCTCAGTTAGGTAACAGAGTAGGTACAGCACACAAACAAATCAATTTAAACGGTCATGCAACTACTACGGCTTGCTACTGTGAGTTCTAAGTTATCCTAGAATTATGCAATAAAGGATTCCTCAGCTCTTACTATGTGCAAGCAAGGCTAGTTTACCCAGTCAATCAATTGCGCCAATCATGAATTAGACGAGTCCCAGCGGGACGCCCGTCATCAATATACAATATACAATAGATAATATAACCAGATACCGCTCCCTGCCCGTGTGGCAGATTTGCAGTATCTGTGGGGACCAATCGGCCTGTCGGGCACTACTAGTCCCAAGAGGGCTGCCATGTAAGAACTCAGGAATCCATTCTCTCCATACAATTATTATTGTATTTAACTTAATAGACTCTATGTTGAGTGAAATCCTATGTCGTGGATCATGGTCATTCAAATGAGTACTTCCGTACAAGTACGATATGCCCAACTCTACAACGATACCCGTGCGGTTATGTTGTAGGTCTTATATAGCGTAATGCAATAATCAAAACTAACCACGGAATAATCATGCCTTGACCATCAAGTACACATGCTACTTTTGTAGAAAAATAAATAAATAAATTGAAGCCTGCATGTGTGCCTGTATGTCAATATTCGGGATCGGCCAATCGATTATAATAGTTCATAGTTAATATGAACGTGTCTCATTCATTTAATTCAATAAGACGACTAGCCAGTCTCTTAGTTCCAACTAGGAACGTATGATCAATTATTAGTCAAGTAACAGTCGGGGTCAATTCATGACAAGGCATAAAAGTCAAATTAGTATTAAGCATGGTCGAGTCCATAACTAGTATAAAATAGTTGGTAACATATTCTTGAAGCCAAGGAAAAGATCAACAAATTTCATGTTGGGAGTTGAAATAAATTTTGGCCACAATTCAGTCAATTAGGACATATAACAGTCAGAAACAACCAAATTATGCATATGCGGCCTATTCTACGACATGCATGCAATCGCGACACCATATGCGCCTACTGCGACATGATATGCGCCTACTGCGACATGCGCCTCATGCGGCTCAACTGCGACATGATATGCGGCTACTGCGACGTGCGCCTCATACAACATGCGCCTACTGCGACATGATATGCGCCTACTGCGACATGCGCCTCATGCGGCTCAACTGCGACATGATATGCGCCTACTGCGACATGATATGCGCCTACTGCGACATGCGCCTCATGCGGCTCAACTGCGACATGATATGCGGCTACTGCGACATGCGCCTTAATGCGGCTCATGTGCGACATGATATGCGGCTACTGCGACATGCGCCTTAATGCGACTCATGCACGACATGATATGCGGCTACTGCGACATGCGCCTCATGCAACATGCGCCTACTGCGACATCATATGCGCCTACTGCGACATATGCCTCCTGCTGCAGATGAATATAGAACGAACAAAATGCTTCTTCCATAACTTCCACAAAATAAATCGAAATCTAACTTTTCAAAAGCCAAATTTTAGTAGAATTAAATTCTCTACAACATGGAGCCACTTATTTTCGAAAACAACAATGTTTAATAAATCAAAACCCTAAAATTCATATGAAAACCAAAACTATGAAAACCAAAACTTAAAACTTAGATCTACACCCATCCATCCATGGAAATCAAGAACTTCAAGACCTAAACTTGTAGAGGAAGAGAAGATGAACAACATAAACTAAAAATAAATGGGGATGCATGAAATCCCTCATGGTGTGCAAGATGTACTTGCCTCTCCAAATGGGTTAGGGTTTGGTGGAGGAGTAAATGTGAATGAATGAAGAGAGAGAATGGAAGAAGAAGTTTTATATCAATGTCAAGTGGATCTCCACCATTCATTCTCTCCACCAAATCTAAGCCATTCATTCCTTTCCATGTTGAACCAAACCACACCAAGTTGGTTTACCATGAACCGGAATGAACCAAGAGCCAAGAAAAAGTAAAAAATAAAATATAGAAAAATTAATAAGCGCGAAATTGAAGAATTTAAATACAGAACAAATACATGATAAATATTGAATAAATATAATCAAGAAGTACACGTATAAAAATACTTATTCTGGGAACGAGGAGTGACATCTCTACCCTCCTTAGATAAATTCCGTCCTCGGAATTTCAGATCCAAGCAGGACAGAAATGTCAGAGCTAGACTAATCTAAGCACAAGTAATTGAGTAAACAATCATTCTAAAATACCAAATAGCAAGTAATATATCTATGTTTAACAATCTACGACATCAAGCAATTTTACTCATAAGGTGACAAGCATGAGGAGTTAAGACAATCAAGGTATATAGAAAGAGATATACCTTGTGAGTCAAACAGGTGCGGATACCGTGATCGGATATCATCCTCACGTTCCCACGTTGACTCCCCTAAAGAGTGATGACCCCAAGCAACCCGGACAAGGCTAATTGTTCGGTTCTTGAGTATCTTCTCTCTTCGGTCCAAAATAAACACAGGTTATTCCTCGTAAGACAGGTTGGTACCAA
The DNA here is from genome assembly GCA_029216955.1 of Iris pallida. Lineage (NCBI taxonomy): Eukaryota > Viridiplantae > Streptophyta > Magnoliopsida > Asparagales > Iridaceae > Iris > Iris pallida. Next base: position 18,041,334 of record JANAVB010003000.1, on the reverse strand, counting down.
CAACCAGCTCAGAATGATCAAGGATATGGCTTGGGTCCGATACATACCTTCGCAACTGAGATACATGAAATACGTCATGCACCTCTCATAACGAAGGTGGAAGGGATAAACGATAAGCAACATCGCCTATCCTATCAAGAATAACAAATGGTCCTACGTATCGCGGACTCAACTTCCCGCGAACGCCAAATCTAATGACCCCACGGGTAGGTGAGATCCGCAAGAACACGTGGTCCCCAACAGAAAACTCTAGCGGCCTATGATGTCGGTCCGCCCAATGACGATGCCGATCCTGCGTAACTCGAAGTCGCTCTCTAATTCCTTTAATCACTTCCACTGTCTGAACAATCATTTCCAGGCCTAACATCTTCCTCTCCCCGATATCATCCCATGCTAGTGACGGCCTACACTTCTTACCATATAGTGCTTCAAATGGCGCCATCTGGATACTGGCTTGATAACTGTTGTTATAAGAAAACTCAACTAAGTGCAGGTGGCTCTCCCAAGATCCCCCAAAATCTAGGGTGCAAGCTCACAATATATCTTCCAAAGTCTGAATTGTCCTTTCTGATTGCCCGTCCGTCTGTGGATGGTAAGCCGTACTAAATCTTAACTTGGTGCCCAGACTATGATGTAAGCTCTTCCAGAAATGTGATGTGAAACGGGTATCTCGGTCTGACACAATGCTGACAGGGACTCCATGCTGCCTGACTATCTGTTGCATGTACAACTCTGCCAACTTTTCTGTAGATTGCCCTACTCTGAAAGGAAAAAAGTGTGCCACCTTTGTAAGCCGATCTACTATCACCCAAATAGCATCTTTACCACTTGGTGATCTCGGTAAACCGGTCACAAAGTCCATTGTGATATGTTCCCACTTCCATTCCGGGATAGGAAGCGGTTGCAATAACCCAGCTGGCCTCTGCTGTTCTGCCTTCACTTGCTGACATACCAAGCAACGGAAAACAAATCTAGCTATCTCCCTCTTCATTCCGTTCCACCAGAAGTGCTGCTTGATATCTTGGTACATCTTGGTCCCTCCAGGGTGTATAGAATATTGAGAACTGTGAGCTTCTGTCATAACCTCCTGTCTGATATCTCCACTAGGCACACATAGGCATGATCCAAACCTAAGCGTACCATCTTCATGAATTTGCATCTCCTTTCTGAGTCCTGACTCACATTCTGCTCTAAGCTTCTGAATCCTTGGGTCCTGTGCCTGAGCTGCCTTGATCCTATCTACCAAGTCGGATTGAACTTGTAAACTTGTTAGAACTCCTACATCACTAGGAAGTATAACTTCGATGCCCATCTCCTGAAGGTCTTCTAAGATATGCTTCTGCGTTGTCAACATAAATGCGCCGCCTCTCCTGCTAAGAGCGTCTGCTACCACATTAGTCTTGTCTGGATGATACTGAAGCTCCACGTCATAATCCTTGATCAACTCCAACCATCTTCTTTGTCTCATGTTCAGCTCCTTCTGAGTAAAGATGTACTACAGACTTTTATGGTCTGTGTACACGTCTACTCGATCACCATATAAGTAATGCCTCCATAGCTTCAAAGCAAATACTACTGCCGCCAACTCCAAGTCATGAGTTGGGTAATTCTTCTCGTGGTCCCGAAGCTGCCTAGATGCATATGCTATCACCTTCCCATGCTGCATAAGGACACATCCAAGTCCTTTTCATGACGTATCACAATAAACGGTAAAACCTCCGGGTCCAACTGGCAATGTAAGAATATGCGCTGATATCAACTTCTGCTTCAGATTCTTAAATGATGCCTGGCATTCTGCCGACCAGACGAATGGTACATCCTTCCGTGTCAAGCGGGTCATAGGTGTTGAAAGCCTTGCAAAGTCTGATACGAACCTTCTGTAATATCCTGCCAATCCCAAGAAACTCCGCACATCAGCTACGGTCTTGGGTACTGGCCAACTCTCTACTGCTTCTACCTTCTTGGGATCCACTGCTACTCCAGCTCCTGATATGATATGACCCAAAAATAAAATGTGATTCGTCCAGAACTCACACTTACTGAGCTTGGCATACAACTAGTTCTCTCTCAGAACCTGTAACACTTTTCTGAGGTGGTCTTCATGCTCCTCTTCACTAGCAGAGTATACAAGAATGTCGTCAAGAAATACAACGACAAACTGATCTAAGTATGGCATAAAGATACGGTTCATCAAATCCATAAAGATTGCTGGAGCATTGGTCAAACCAAACGATATTACTAAGAATTCATAATGCCCATACTTCGACCTGAATGCTGTCTTGGAAATGTCCTCCTTCCGAACCCTCACTTGATGGTACCCTGAACGAAGATCTATCTTGGAGAAAACTCTAGCTCTGCTCAACTGATCAAACAAGTCGTCGATCCTGGGTAGTGGGTACTTGTTCTTTACTGTCGTCGCGTTAAGCTTCCTGTAATCGATGCATAATCTGGATGACCCATCCTTTTTCCCCACAAGTACTACTGGTGCTGCCTATGGTGATATGCTAGCTTGGATGAACTTCTTCTCCTTCAATTCCTCTATGTGCTGATATACCTTGGCCTGCTCTGAATCCGCCATTCTGTAAACTCGATCTGATATCGGTTTAGTTCTAGGTGCCAATTCTATACTGAACTCAATATCTCTAACCGGTGGTAGACCTAGAAGTTCTTCAGAAAATACGTCTAGAAACTCTTCAACTACCTTCGGGACTTGAACTTCTTCCATTGCCGTCACTACTCCCTGCTCTTGTTGAGTTGCCTCTGATCTGACTAAGGTGAATCTCTTCATGCCTGGAATGTCAAAAGATACACTCCCTCTACGACAATCTATCGTCGTATGACTGTCTTTCAGCCAGTCCATGCCTAAGATAACGTCAAAATTTCCAACAGGAAATTCTATCAACCGGGCGGGTAAGGAACGCCCGCAAACTACAATGCTACACGCTAGAATAACTCTACTAACTCCTACGAGCCCATTGCCAGTGAGTATATTCAACCTCCCTGGCAATGCCTCAAACTCCATTCCTAGCCGTGTCACAAATTGTGCAGATATAAATGAGTGTGATACTCCTGAATCAAACAATGCTACTGCGGGATGTGAGGCGACGAGAATGTTACCTGCCACAACATCTCCCGATGCTAATGCCTCCTCCAAGGACAGAGTGAATGCCTACCCTCGACCTCCTTGTTGGTTCCCATGTTGCGGCCTAGCCTGGTGCTGCTGTTGGCCCCTGCCTTGATGATGCTGGGGTAGTCTATGCTGGTGTTGCTGCATCGGCGGTCCCTGCTGCCGAAACATCTGAGCCTGTGGCATTAACGGACGCTGGGCCAATGGTCTCACTGCTACCGCTGGTCCTCGATACTGGCCTGCCCCTGGTGCTGGCAGAGCAGGAAACTGCTGCACTGGTCCTCCTGACCTCGAATTCATGGGACATATGGTAACCCGATGATCTGGATTTCCACATATCAAACACAGCCCGTTCAATGCCCGACACACATCTCTAGTGTGCCCTATCTTCCCACAATAAGTGCAGTCCGCTGGGGGTTGCTGATTCTTCTTCTGTTGTTGCTGCTGCCTGGGTGGTGGTGCTGGTCCTCACATTGCCACATCGTGAATACGAATGCCAAGGGATGGTGCTGTTGTTCGGGGCGCTGCTCCCCCTCCTCCTTCAATCTGACTGTGAGATCTCTTCTGACCTCCAGTCCTTGCTGTAATCCTCTGAATGGTGATCTCATGCCTTCAGATTGCCGTCAATACCTCATCAAAAGTCTGGTAATTGTGCCCTTCTATCAATTACAAGAGCTCAAGGTAAAACCCTTGCTGGAACCTCATAGCCCTCTGGCTCTCTGTTGCTACCATCTCCGGGGCAAACCTGCTCAATCTGCAGAACTCCGCTGCATAGGCATCTACCATCTTGCCGGCCTGCTTGAGGTTGATAAACTTCTGTTGTAGCTCAAACTGCGCCACAACTCCATAGTACTTCGTCTTGAACCTTGCTGTATAGTCGTCCCAAGCAACAGGACGTCTGATGCCCACTTCCTCTGATTCCCACCAATCACGTGCGAGATCCTGAAGCAACAACTTCACTTGATCCACACGTTCTTCTGTCGGCACCTTAGCTGCTGTCAGAATAGCCTCAATATCCTTAAGCCATGCATCTGCTGAGATGGCATCCTCCGTTCCTTCGAAATGGCGGGGGTTGTACTTGCAAAACCTGGCTGATGCTCCTGAATCTGGCCTTGCCCCTCTTTCCAAAGCTGTCTGCAACCCTTGATTGAGTAATACGTTCTGCTCCTGCAACTGAGCGTACATGCGCTGCTGGGCTAACATCTGATGTTGCTGAGTAGCCATCATCCCTCTCATGATCTCCAGAAGAGCCGATGTGTCCATTTTCGCAGGGGTAGGTGGAACTATTGGTGGTGGTGGAACCTCCGGATACTGTGATCCAGCTGCTGCTTCCACTATTACTTCTTCTTGGATAGTCTCTTGAGTTAGTACCGGCCCTTGTTGCTGACCAACATGGTCAGGTTGTCCGTGTTGCTCTTGTTGTTGTTGTCCAGTCCTGGCAGATGCGAACGAAGTGTCCCTAAGAAAAGGGACAAAAGAACAATCAAACGATCGGACAGGAAAGATCAATAAAGTCAAGGGATACTGGAATGTCAAGCTGGAGTCGAGAGTAATGAATTATGAGATCAAGGGGAAACATGTGTGATTGAGACATCCTATTAAAACACCCCACAAGTCTGAAATCAGACGCGCATGGGCCACCACTAAAACCTTGTCACGCCCCAGAACCAGAATACTGGAGAGCGGGGGAATGACTCAGCCAGCTACGTATTACGGGTAGATGAATACCGTATAATACGATCAATGCTGTCTAAAAGACGAGGGGTTGCATACTACATGAAAGTCTCACTATGATCATTTCACATCTATTATCTCAATCATTCAAATAAGAAACAGAAATAGAGAACATGTAAGATAAAGCAGTAAGGTGTCCCAAACGCTCAGTCAAAATATTCTTGATATCTGGCTTTACAAAACATAGCCAGATGATGTAGCAAAGTGTACACAATTGTTATCAGCTGCAGTCTGACTTAATTACAATTATGCAAAAGTAAGTACAAGACAATCCGACTAACATGTCGGTGCCAAACGGCAAGGTATTAAGTAAATAACAAAACGAGTGGGGAAGTAAGGAACCCACTCGAGTCCTCCTGCGATCATTCCTCTAGTATTGACCATCTTGGAGGTAGAAGTAAGCGGAGTCCTCGGAAACCGGCTCTAAATCTGGCCATGCAAAACCAGAGAGGTTAGACCTCTAATAGCAAGTACCACAAGGAAGCACGATATGAGAAATTAAAACCAGTAATAAGAGAATATGATAAGTAGGTCTCTGCTTGCCACTGGGATTCACATAACATCACGACACTTCGAACCAACCTCCCAACCAAACAAGGACAGAAGTTGGCCCGTCATGTCCTGACATTCTGATCATCTCAGTTAGGTAATAGAGTAGGTACAGCACACAAACAAATCAATTTAAACGGCCACGCAACTACTACGGCTTGCTACTGTGAGTTCCAAGTTATCCTGGAATTATGCAATAAAGGATTCCTCAGCTCTTACTATGTGCAAGCAAGGCTAGTTTACCCAGTCAATCAATTGCGCCAATTATGAATTAGACGAGTCCCAGCGGGACGTCCGTCATCAATATATAATATACAATAGATAATATAACCAGATACCGCTCCCTGCCCGTGTGGCAGATTTGCAGTATCTGTGGGGACCAACCGGCCTGTTGGGCACTACTAGTCCCAAGAGGGCTGCCATGTAAGAACTCGGGAATCCATTCTCTCCATGCAATCATTATTTTATTTAACTTAATAGTTTCTATGTTGAGTGAAATCCCATGCCGTGGATCATGGTCATTCAAATGAGTACTTCCGTACAAGTATGATATGCCCAACTCTACAACGATACCCGTGCGGTTAGGTTGTAGGTCTTACATAGCGTAATACAACAATCAAAACTAACTACGGAATAATCATGTCTTGACCATCAAGTACACATGCTACTTTTGTAGAAAAATAAATAAATAAATTGAAGCCTGCATGTGTGCCTGTATGTCAATATTCGGGATCGGCCAATCGATTATAATAGTTCATAGTTAATATGAACGTGTCTCATTCATTCAATTCAATAAGACGACTAGCCAGTCTCTTAGTTCCAACTAGGAACGCATGATCAATTATTAGTCAAGTAACAGTCGGGGTCAATTCATGACAAGGCATAAAAGTCAAATTAGTATTAAGCATGGTCGAGTCCATAACTAGTATAAAATAGTTGGTAACATATTCTTGAAGCCAAGGAAAAGATCAACAAATTTCATGTTGGGAGTTGAAATAAATTCTAGCCACAATTCAGTCAATTAGGACATATAACAGTCAGAAACAACCAAATTATGCATATGCGGCCTATTCTGCGACATGCATGCAACCGCGACACCATATGCGTCTACTGCGACATGATATGCGCCTACTGCAACATGCGCCTCATGCGGCTCAACTGCGACATGATATGCGGCTACTGCGACATGCGCCTCATGCAACATGCGCCTGCTGCGACATGATATGCGCCTACTGCGACATGCGCCTCATGCGGCTCAACTGCGACATGATATGCGCCTACTGCGACATGATATGCGCCTACTGCGACATGCGCCTCATGCGGCTCAACTGCGACATGATATGCGTCTACTGCGACATGCGCCTTAATGCGGCTCATGCGCGACACGATATGCGGCTACTGCGATATGCGCCTTAATGCGGCTCATGTGCGACATGATATGCGGCTACTGCGACATGCGCCTTAATGCGGCTCATACGCGACATGATATGCGGCTACTGCGACATGCGCCTCATGCAACATGCGCCTACTGCGACATCATATGCGCCTACTGCGACATATGCCTCCTGCTGCAGATGAATATAGAACGAACAAAATGCTTCTTCCATAACTTCCACAAAACAAATCGAAATCTAACTTTTCAAAAGCCAAACTTTAGTAGAATTAAATTCTCTACAACATGGAGCCACTTATTTTCGAAAACAACAATGTTTAATAGATCAAAACCCTAAAATTTATATGAAAATCAAAACTTAAAACTTAGATCTACACCCAACCATCCATGGAAATCAAGAACTTCAAGACCTAAACTTGTAGAGGAAGAGAAGATGAACAACATAAACTAAAAATAAATGGGGATGCATGAAATTCCTCATGGTGTGCAAGATGTACTTGCCTCTCCAAATGGGTTAGGGTTTGGTGGAGGAGTAAATGTGAATGAATGAAGAGAGAGAATGGAAGAAGAAGTTTTATATCAAGGTCAAGTGGATCTCCACCATTCATTCTCTCCACCAAATCCAAGCCATCCATTCCTTTCCATGTTGAACCAAACCACACCAAGTTGGTTTACCATGAACCGGAATGAACCAAGAGCCAAGAAAAAGCAGAGGAATTGATTTCCTATCCTTTCCACGAACCAGACGAGACCTATATGCACCCACAAGACAAGGTGAACCGGAAATCGGATAACTTGCTTAAGACTCTTTCCATGCCAAGGTGGGTGCAAACCATGAGGATAAGTTTTATGGAAAACCAGTTTGTTTCGATCTTGAAGAGAAGATGAACATTTTGGAGAAGACCATAAGAGAAAGAAAAAGAACACTACCAAAATAAGTCATATCAGCGACGAAATTAGCGACGCCGACTTAAAACGTCGCTAATATTTTTGGATTTAGCGACTCTAAAATTATGCGTCACAATACGTCGCTGATAGCGACAAACAGCGACATATTGCGACTACCTTTAGTGTAATAAAAACCAACGTCGTTGATTTGTCGGAAAACGTCGCCAGTTTTATTAGTTCAGCGACGTTTAGCGTCGCAAAGATTAAGACGTCGCCGAATATTAAAGGAAGGCCGACGCTTTGCGACGTATTTACGGACGTCGCTAACTTCTGCTAAATAGGATTTTCTCGGTTCGACTTTTCATTTCTCCCTCTCCCCAAATTTTTTGTTCTCGCCCCTCTTCCCCGACCTCGACGACAGCCCGACCCCCTGTCACTCCTCGTTCCCAGAATAAGTATTTTTATACGTGTACTTGCTATCGATTTTTCTTTCCGGTGTTTAGAAATGTCAAGCAAACTAAAAGAAAAATTGAAAACTTAATTCAGTGTGGGAAAGTGAATCCTTATTTGATGGATGTAATCATTTTTTTTATTGGGAATCACTTTCTTTCTTCTTCAATTCCTTTGGGACCCAAACATATGAAAGTAATGATTTTTTTTCAATCTCATAACTCTGCGAACCAAACGAGGCCATAGCCCTGCACTACTTCGTTCATACAAGTCGTATTGCAACTCTGTTGATCCAAACGTCTACCCAACTTTGTAACACCAAGGACTAATCCGAGTCCAATATGAGAGTGGACAATCGAACTGGACCATGGACCGAATATGAAACGATCTAATCCAAATTTGACCGAACCGAACCAGAAACAGACTTAAGACCAGCCATTCTAATACACGCCTTGTTACAAACCCAATAAAAATCGGCACAAACCTAGCAAAATGCGCAAACGCAGCCCTTTCTTTAATAACAGAAAAAAGAGCCACACACTTTTAACAGTTATATATATATATATATATGATCAAAAGTCCCCCTTAGAACATCTCCTAAAAATCTTCCTCACTATCAGCCAAATTTAATGTTAATATTAATATTAATGTTAATATTAACATTAAATACTAAAATTAACATTAAACTTAACATTAAAATTAATATTAACATTAATATTAAAATTAATATTAACATTAACATTAATATAAAAATAAAAATAAAATTAATATTAACATTAATATTAACATTAAATTACGACTGAGAGTAAGGAAAATTTTTAGGGGATTTTCTAAGAGTGGCTCTTGATCCGCTCCCTATATATATATATATATATATATATATATATATATATATATATATATATATATATATATATATATATATATATATATATATATATATATAGAGCAAATGACCTCTAGCCTAGTGGTTAAGAGAGATGCATGCGGCCCGAGTGGTCAGGAGATCGATTCCCGGTGGTGGGAGCGTTGGCCATAATTACATTATTTCAAATATATATATATATATATATATATATATATATATATATATATATATATATATATATATATATATATATATATATATATATATATATATATAATAGGAAAACTTGATGGTGAAACTTTTAAATTCCAAAAATATCCTTACATATCTATACTAATTAGAACGTTAAAATACGTGCACGTATGCTAGTATATATATAGAGAGAGAGAGAGTAATGCTATGAGTAATGCTACAGTTACAACCAAATGTTTACAATCCTCTTACAACTACTCACCCATTTTCTTACATGTGGACTAGATGGTGGCCTGGCCAACTACATTTGGGTTGTAAGCATTTGGTTGTGAACTTAGCATTATTATTGGGGATAATTTAGCAAATGCCCCCATTCTAAATGTTGAAACTAGCATATACCCCCACTATTTTATTTATCTAACAAATACCCCCATTTTTGATATAAAATAATAAAAATTTAAGATATACCCCCACTCTTTTACATAGGAGTGGGGGTATTTGCTAAATAAAATAAATAGTGGGGGTATATGCTAGTTTTAACATTTGGAATGGGGGTATTTGCTAAATTATCCCTTATTGGAGATAATATATATATACCACAGCGAAGCAGAAGAGCAGAGAGCAGTTCAACAAAGGGCCTGTTTGGTTGCACGAAAGTGTATGAAAGTGCGAAAGTGGAAAAACGAAACTTGCGCACGCGATGCGTACGCATAAATTTTGAGTTTCCAAAAGTTGTTTGGTTGATGGTTGAAAAATATGAAAGTGGAGGAATAAGGAGTTTCATTGTTTGGATGGTTGTTGAAAGTGGGAAAAAAAGAGTTCCGTTGTTTGGATAGTTGTTGAAAGTGGATGTTGGTTGGAGATATATTAAACGAAAACCACTCTTCTCTTTCCACACTTTTCCTTCTCTTTCCACCACTTTCACCAAAAAAATGGTGTGGTGAAAGTGTACCCAAAAGGAAGGAGACAGGAACTGCCATGCGTCCCATCAAACACTTTCAGCCCACTTTCAATTTTACAACCAAACATCTGAACTCAATCGAGTTCAGCTGAGTTCAAAAAAAAAGTCCACTTTCATCCGACTTTCTGACTACCAACAGCCCCAAAGTTCAAAGCAAAGCAAAGTGCCACTGCACAGCCTCCCCCCCCCCCCCCCCCCCCCCCCCCCCCCCCTCTCTCTCTCTCTCTCTCTCTCTCTCTCCCACCCAGTAGTCCCCATCATTAATGATTAATCTCTCCTCCTCCTCTCTTATTAAAAGAACCAACCACAAATACCAACTGCACTTGGTTGGTGTAGTCTACTCTCTCTCTCCCTCTATATTCTCATCGTCACCAACAATATCTCAAATAGAAGCGAGAGAGAGAGATAGAGAGAGAGAGAGAGAGAGGGGGGGGAGGATGGGCAATTGCCAGCAGCCGAGGCAGCAGCAGTGGTGATCCAGCCCCGGAGGGGAAGATAGAGAGGCTCTACTGGCCCACCCCGCGCCGAGGTGATGAAGAGCACCCGGCCACCACGTCGCCCTCGTCACCCTCTGCGTCGCCGAGACGAAGCGCGAGAGCGGGGCCGACGGCGGCGGCGAGAGCCGCAGCGCTCGTTCACGCGCGTCCGCCTCCTCAGCCCAAGGACATGCTCCTCGTGGGCCAAGTCTACAAGCTCATCACATCTCAAGGTTTGCTCGCTAGTACCTATTAGTAGTACTCTAGCTCATGCCAATGCAGCAGCTAGTATCCATATTTTTCAGAAAATGTATATACAGCATTATACTTAATTGAAATTGCATTTGGTAGCATAAAGTTTTTAAAGTTTACCATCACAGAACGTTTTCACAAAACCGACTTTTAAAAAGGACGTTTCTGTAAAAAAATAAACGTCTTTTAAAGAGCATTTTTTATTTATTTTTTTTGAAAAGATGAATACTCGTACATGGACGATTGTGTGGGTGAGAAAAGTAAATAAAATATGGATAATAATAGGGGTACAAAAATGCATTTTTTAAGGACGTTTTGGATCTATGTTTAATTTTTCAACAACTATACTTTACTAGCAATTTTTTAAAAATAAATATTCTATATGTTATTTTCTGAATA